>JAWWEW010000023.1:1669105-1727943 GCA_035583185.1 Anabacerthia variegaticeps | reverse complement strand
GTGGCACTCAGTGACAAGGTGGGCATCAGCCACAGTGTGGGCCCCTGTGCTGGGAGGGCTTTTCTAACCTCATTGATTCCAGGATTCTCTAACCTGAGATCAAAGCAAACTTTCGCACACTTTTAAAAAGTACTTCTTTTGCTTTTAAAGGACAAGCACCAAGCAGAGTTTTCCTCTAACAAATTCCAGACATAGTTTGCACTCCGTGTTACAACAGGAGCCTTCAGCTCCATTGTTGGAAGTGTTTGAAATCAAGTTAAACAGCAAGAAGAACAAAGTCACATTTGAATGTGAGCAGGTTAAAAAACAGAGAACAAATATTCTCCGTGAGTCCTGGCCCTCGCTGTGCACACTGGGGCTGCTGAGCACACATTTCTAATGAGGAGCCACTGCACAACTCCCAGTGCATCTTAATACCCCCGAAATCCAAACTGCATGCTGAAAGGGACAAAGATTGCTTGAAATGCAGCTCAAGGTGTGCTTCTACCTGACACAGCAGCACACCAAAGGAAAAAGGGTTTCATTTCAGTGGGTGGTATAATTCTATGACAGAGGGAAATAAATTTGCCTGGGGTATGATTGACACATGTGGAAACTGAGTTAGCTTTGTTTCCAATCAGCACGTCAAAACAGATTTGGGTGTTTCTATTCAGATCAGCACCATAATCAAAAGACTGGAAAGCACCTCCTTCCTACTACACCATTTGAAGTCATCTCTTCATTTTGCATTAGGGCTCTCCTGATCTCAAAACACACAATATTGAACAAAATTTTTTCCAAAAGCCAGGGTCTGTTTTCCTCATCATCTTTATAGTATATCACAGAATCATAAATGCTTTGGGTTGGAAGGGACATTAACACTCATTCCAACCCTTGCCATGCCTTCCACTACAAGGTCAGTGGGCCACTTGTGGCACTATTTCAGGTGTGATAAAACAACTTCTATTTTTGTACCATCTTATAAATATTTATTATTTTCAAAAAATTCAGTTCTCTCAACCCATCATGAAATTTTTGAGCTGATCACTTGCAGAGAGTCACTTCCAGCCCCAGCAGCCCATGGAAGCAGTGCTGGCTCCATCCACGCTGGAATTTGAGCAGCAGGGAGTGGGAAAGGTGCATGACGGTCACCAGCATGATTTGGTACTCATGTCCTGGTTTTACAGGTTGTCAAATCTAGCATGAAAATTCCCCATGGAGGTTCACAAAGAGGTCCAAGCAGACAAGAGTTCTCTCCTCTCACAAGCACCAGGAAAACAGCCCTTCTTAAAAAATCTGTCTCTACCTGAAATCACGCTATCTAAGCCATTAATACCAGCATGGTTTATTTCTTTACCTGCAGCAAATTCAGTCCTGCTCAGAGGGCAAACCAGCTGATTTGGAAGCCAGTGAGGAGGTTCAGAGCTGAGCTGGGCCAGGAGAAAGGGCAGCAGCAGGAGGGCACCGGTTCATCCTGATAGGCCTGCCAGGCACAGTGTGCTGGGCTGTACCCTCATGTCTCTGACCCTGGGGAGGATTTGATGGAAACACTCCAGGTCAGGAGCTGCTCCGAAGTTTCACCTCCCAGTTTCAAGGCTCCTGATGTTCATGGTTTATCCAGCTGGCCATTGATCAATATTGATGTAACCCAACCCTCTGGTTCAAAGGTTTAATTACCAGCACCAGATTTATGGCTTCTGTAAAACATCTTCAATAATCTGTCATCTAAACTACAATAGGAAATGAATTTTTTCATCCATTTCCCTGGGTTTTAATTGAGCATTCTGAAAATGGTTACAGTGATTCAGCATCCTCATGCACACTCCTGGCCACTTACACCATCAAGAGCACATGAAACATGTTTTTCTGCCTCAGAGCCATTTATTAGAAGGAATTTTCTTCTAGGAGCAATGGCATAAGGTCAGCAGATGGGGTGAGTGACTGCTCCTTCACTTGGGTGGGATTGGTGCTCAGCACTCACACCTAACCAGCTCACTCAATTACTGGTCAATTCCACATATTAAGGATGTTTAAATGTCACTCTCAATCCTTTCCCTTACCAACAGTAAGTGACTTCAGTGATCACTGCCAGGGCAGTACAATTCCTCTCTCCACAGCACTTGGGGATGTGTGCTGGGGCACTTCCCACAGCCTGCTAGTCCAGGCTGGCTCCAGTGACATGGACACATTAATGTTTTGTGTGGCTCCAGTTATTACAGAGAAAGGTCCCAAGGCCAGGGAGGTGCTGGGGGATGAGAGGCTGTGCAGCAGAGCTCATGCAGTGCCACAGCCCAGCCCCACCTGATTCCAAGGTGCCAAACCTAAGCCATCCCCAGTGCTCAGTATTTACAACCAGAACACGAGCACAGTCAGGTAAAACAGCCCTTCCAGGGGCAGGATTTACAGGGAAGTGTTTGCTCTCCAGGAGAGCATAAAGCAGTTCCTGGAGGGCCCAGACTTCCAGCAGCACCAGCTCTTTGAGCTGTGAGTTACTGGCAGGTTGTGACTGTGCTTTCCAAGAGCCTTCACAGGACCAGCTGCTCAAAGCAAACTCCCCAGCTCCTGTCTGGAAGAATCAAGTCAAAACAAGGCTTTAGAATTGAGCCAGTGTGTGCATTCCATCAGCTGCCAGTGAGGGCAAAGAGAAATCAGGGTAAGAGATGTGGAAAACACCCCTGTGCACATACTGATGATGATGAACATATGATTAATGGAACAGAAATAAGGATTTCCTTTAGCCAATTACCACTCCATCTTCACAAGTCATACACAAAAACATAAATATTACCTAGCATTTCCACATGCTATTTTAACCCATCTCATAATCATAAACTACAGCACCACTGTATCCACATATATCACAAGGGAGTAAATAGAAAGCATCTAATAAAACCTTGAGCCACTGGAATGCTGAGAAAAGTCTCCAAAGCTGCTCTCCATCAGCACTGAATTTGTCCCAAATAACATATTTCTTTCCTTAAAAAGCTGAGGACACGGTGAGATTTCTGAAGAGATCAGATGATGTGCAACTGCAGCAGAGTACTTTGAATTACGTCAGGATTTAGTCTAGAGTTGTTAGGTCCATAAGAAGGGATATCAGGAGAGAATAAAAGACCATGTTGCCTGTGCTTAATTAACCCGCTCTAAGCATCAATTGATGAACCAGGGAATAAAGCCCAAACATTCATAGAAATGCAGAAAATGAAACACCATATTCTTCCTCATTGGAATGAGAGCAGGTGAGGTCATCAGCCTCCCTCGGCAGTGGGAGCACTTGGAGCAAACTGGTAATGGCCTGAATATCACAAATGTAATTGCAATCAAACAGAGCAAACCTGGGAACAGTGCAAGAGAGCTGCTCCTGTTGTGCTGCATTCTGGAGCACAAGAGCTACTGTCACACAGGTTGGCACAAAAATCAGCCATTTCTCTCTGCTTGCTGTGAAAAATAATGATCTGTTGATCTTGGTTTGTCATTCAAACTGTGTAACCCACTAAGTCAGCATCTGTCTCTTTACTGGCTCTTCCTCTGTGGTGTTTGTCAACTGTCAAAACTCAACAGAAACAAAACTACAAGAACAAAACTTCTAGAAATACCCTGAAAATGAGATTTGTCAAAAGACCCTGACAATAATGACCACCAGAGCTTGAAAAAAACTCACCCACAGTGAGGGTATGAACACATTCTACATTAGAACCTATGTATTATGCATGTTCTACACAAAAGTATGAGTCCATCTACCGCCCAAAATGTGAAAGTTTCCCAAGTAATTCCCTGTCAGTAGGTATTTTCCCTTACCTCACCTAAAAACTTTTACATAAACACAGTGAATTATCTACTTAAATGGCAAAGATGAGAGTCTGAGATTTGAAAGTCAAGAAAATCACATTCTAAATGAAAGGATCCAAGTTTCCTCTGGCAGCGGGGAGTGGTGGGTCCTGTGCCTGGGATGGAGGAGGCAAAGAACAAGGTGCTTGGCTGGGCAGGGCAAGAGCTTTGCTTTATCAAGGATTTTAGCTGGATTGTGCTGGAATTATTAAACAGTTCCCTGAAGAGAGGGCCTGGGTGAGATTGCCTTGTTTCTGGGATTTCAGTTCTCCCAAGTGGGAGAAGAGGAATCAAGTACCTCCACCCCTGCCAGACCCACGAGGTCCAGAGGATCCAGTTGCATCAGCAAGAACTGAGTTATCACAACTTTCCAAAGCCAGCCAGAGGAAGACTCTAAACTGCAAGATATCTGAAGGCAAAACTTCTGCAAATTCAAAAGCAAAAGGAACTGAAATGCACCAGAAGAGAATAACAAAGCATTTCAGCTAAGCTGCAAGATGTGCCTGAGCGATTTAAACGGGGATTTTGCCCACTCTCCTGCCATGTGGCTGGACTGTCTCTATTAGCGAGTTAACAAGTTTTCCACGCTCCAGCTGGAGGGTGGAGGGGAGCTGTGCCAGCCCCTGCTGCTCTCAGAAACACCCTGTGCCCCCTCCCTCCCGGCTCCAGGGACTCCAGGGATGCGGAGCCAGGGCTGGCACAGCCCTGAATGGTCCCTCTGTGCCCAGCTGAGCGACCCCCGGCAGCCCCCGCTGCCAGCACAGGGCAAAGGGCCAAGGGAAGGGAAGCTCTGGTGTCTGTGCCCTTCAGCAGGGCCCTGGCAGAGGCAGATGGGGCTCTGGCTCCCCAGGCCCGGCCCTGGGCACGGATGAACCGCGAGGGAAGCTCTTCCCCGGCCCAGGCAGGGACAGCAGGATTGCTGCCCAGACCACTCCAGGGACCTGCCACTTCCAAATATTCATGTCTCCCCTCAGCCCACGAGTACCACTGAGTTCCTCTGGAGCAGGATCACCTGCCTGGGAGGTGTGTTGGGTGGGGAAGGAGAAAACCAGGAGCTGTGGAACATCAGTGGACCTCGGGAACAAGCCCACTGCAGGTCTTTGCCTTGGCTGCTAAGCAGAGATGTTCCCACCAGCCCCACAGTGACCTGAAGATGTTCCTGCCCCTCTCCCAGCTCTGTGGGAACTCTGGGATGTAACCCACGGCACAAGTTTACCTGCTGAAAACTGTACTTGTGCTTCTTTTCAAGGGGGTGGTCAAGGTCAGTGTGAGCTCCTTTATCCACGAGATCCCCCTGTTGCTCCCCACATGCACAAAGCTCAACAAATGTGTTTTTCCAGCATCCTGATTCAAGTCCCCGCAAGGCAACACTGCACAGAATGAAATCCTTCTAATTAGAGACAACTATTCAGGAAGTGCAGCCCTCGCTGCTGCCTTGCTCAAGGTCATTTACTAAGTGGCTGGTGAACAAACAGATCTGCTCACTTTCAGCAGAGGGAGGAATTAAAATCCGATTTAACTTCAGCACCAACCCTGGTATTTGACACTGTCAAAACAATTTTCTGTTTGAAAGCAACAGCACACTATGAGTGAGGCAGCAAAAGAAAACTGGCAGTGAAATGAGGCTTTTTTAATGTCATTTTGTTCTTAAAATTAGACAATTTTCTAAGAAATAGGTTGATCAAGAATATTGATTAAACAAACTGTTAGTTCCAAACCCAGTATTTGTGGTTCTGCTGGATTACCAGCTTGGATTCTAAATTCACATTAATAAGGGACCACAGGTTTTCCTTCGGTATATTCCTCATATTAAACATGCAGTGCCCAGAATCTCAAACACACCCTCCTTTTCCCCTTCTCATTGAGCCTGGCCCATACCAAGGTGCACAGACTGTTATGAACAAGCAGAACAGTATCAGCATTTCCATAATTTAACACTTTGCAGTTATTGCTCAATACAAATAATCACCTGTAACCACCCAGTCTCTCATCCTAGATCACTAAGAAACTGTTCAGGCAATTATTTTCCCCATTCAGTTACAATGCTGATAGTGCATTGGTGCTCCCGTGATCAGGGGGGAACAATGGCAGGCTTTGGGCTGGGACAGAACCAGCGGTGCAGGACGAGCTCTGCAGCCCCACTGCCTTGTCCAACGTGGGGCAGGGACAGCCTGGGGGACAGCAGACACAGTTCCCAGTGCTGCCATCCTTCCCTCAGCCTGCCAACGCTCCACTGGACACGGGACATGGCAGGGGAATAAAGACTGCCAAATTTCAGGGAGATGAAAAGTAGATTAAAACCACTTTCTCAACTGCTGTCCAAGGGCTTCTGTTCTGCAGCTCATTGACTCCTGAGTCTTGCCACCACCTCCTGCTGAGTCCAGCCCAGACCTCAGACACCCCTGAACATCCCACTCTTTGAAAGATCCCTCTGCTGTGCCAGCTGGAATTCAAATTCTTCTGGTTATCACTTACAAAATACTGTTCCTGTAACATTCTGTGACAGATAAAAACCGGGCACATTCTAACAAGCTCTGTGAGCTGTTCCAAGTGGCATTCGAGTCCTTTTCCCAGGATACACACCACTCCCCTCGCAGGAGTCAGAGCCCAAGGGAAGTTTCACATCAACAAGGGGTCAGTGACACAGCCCCACTCCTGGTGCCAGGTGTCCTGTTCTAGGCTGTGGGATGGCACAAGGGCTGTGGCACTGGCACTGTTTGTCTCCTGTGTGGATTTAAGAAGCACCACACAAAGTCCCTGCTCTCCGTTCCTACACTGGCATCTCTCCCCACGTGCCTCACACGCTGACATGGCCTGATTTCTCTGAACCAAAAAAGGTTATTTTTGGTGTGCCATTTCCTCTCAGAGTCACCTTATTTCCTCTGCCATCCCCTTGTCCTGGCCTTCCATGGCATCCCAGCTTTCTAAGGGGAAGGCACCCCACCCTCAGCACCAGGCAGGAACTGTTGTGGTGGATGCTCAACTGCAGATGAATAAACAGGAAAAGAACACAACTCGAGGCAGACAAATAGAGGAAAAAAGCTCTTTGAAGTACCTAGAAATTATAAGTAGTTTAAACCTTTCCTTTTGGAAAAGGAATTTACAATTCTTCTCTTTTCCATTAACAACACCAATCCCTGACCTTTATTCCATGAAGTTATGGGAAGATCTTATTTCTCTACAGTGAGATGACTGTCTCCACTAAATCATTTATAAGGGCAATATTCAAAGAACCCCTGTCACAAAAGAGGGAAAATGAGAAGGACATTTTCTCATTTCTACTCAACTGGCAGGGGAAAAAATATGTTAAAACCAAAGGGATGGAGATGAGTCAAAATGGTTCATTTCCATGAAACAATTCCAGACTATCTGTATTATAGTTGGCTTAAACCTTGAACAAAAGGCCTTTTTCAGACTGGAAAAGTTAAAATTGGTGAAAATAAGGAATTGGAACGTATTTTTTTTAATGCATCAACCTTTAAGTAATTCACTTAGCCACATACTTCCTATGGCACACAGGTTGTGATGAGCTACCTTGTTTCAACAGGAAAAATAGAAAAACAAAACAAAAATTTATTTACTCCTAAGTAGAATATTTTCAACAGAAATGTGCACTTCCTTCTGAAAAACTTGACATCTTAAAGGGACCTTCTTATGCCTCCCTCCTGTGTGGGACACAGCAGCAGGGATGTACACTGTGTGCCCAGCATACCAAACACCTTCATTACCCGAATGCTCAGGCAGCAGAGCCAGAAACTGTAATGTAACCTAATGAGAGATAAATGTGATGCTTCGATGCTCAGCAGCTACACACAGTTGTATGTTTGGGGGGCTTTTCCAACGGGAGCCTCTAAATAACTGTTCAGCCAGTGAAACAGGGGCAGCTGCTGAGTCAGGAATGGAACAGCAAGTCAAGAGTGACAGGAGAATTGTCATCATGGTCATTAAACCCACACTGAAACCTCCAGTAACCCCTCAGTGCAAGAACTATCTTGATTTTTGTAAGCGACCATAAGTGTCTTATTTCCATGTGAAATTATTCTGACAGTAACTCTGCACCTTCCCGTGACATCCCCACGTTGGTACGTGGCAGTCACGCACAATGGGGGCTCGTACAATACCAGGAGAAGGGATAATTCAGCCCCAGGAAAGTCACAGGGAAATGACTGAACAAGTTGTTCCACCTTTTGGTTACCCCATCTACCACCTTGTCTTTATAGAATATGAAAATCGAAGGGAGGAAAGAAGAGAAGCTTTAAGAACCCAACAGTTCTACTGGAAATACTGCGCTGTTTATCTTCGGGTTCAATCAGGCTCTGCAAACACGAGGTAAGCAAACAGTGCCAAGAAGGAGCACAGCGTCAGTTCGGTGATGATTTCCCAGGATCAATGAGCTCCAAGCACACCCATTTGCCCACAAGCACAGGAAGCAGCAGCCCTGCCTGCAGTGCCACTGCTCTGGACTAATAGAGACCTGACACAGCAGGGATGGCACAGAATGAAAACACTGCCCCGCAGCTCTCTTTCATTTGCTTCCATTTTCAACTAATAACACAAGATCAAATTCTGTGTTAGTTTAGCTGCTAGAACAGGTGGCATAAGGAGAAAAACAATTTGAGAACTTATTTGTATGAATATTTGGTCATGTTGTGCAATATTCTTCACTTTGTACCACCACAATGCAGGATTAACCGCTTGTGAGTGATCTGTGCCTGATTATCAGCTGGATTTGCTACACTCTGCACAGAGCACCCACTGACAGTCACAATTCCTCGGTGCCACTGGCACCTCAGGCCACTGCCTTTGTCACAGGGCAAGGCCTGACCCAGAGCCCTGGACATGCCTTCAGTCCATGGTGTCAATTCCTGGCTTTCCAACTGCACCGAGGGCTTTTATGGAAGTAGAGAAGGGACATTTGCAGAGATGCCCCATCAGCAACTCTGGTGAGTCACAACCCAGGTGAGCTGCTTGTCCACTTAGATGGATTTGGGCAAATACTGCTTTTGTGTCATTATCACAGAATCATCAAGGTTGGAAGAGACCTTCCAGATCCTCAAGACCAACCGTCAAACCAGCAGCACCATCACCATCCCTAAACCATGGCCCCAAGTGCCACATCCAGACTCCTCCTGAGCACTTCCCAAGCCTCCAGCACCTCCGTGGGCAACTTACCCCAGTGCCTGACCACTGAGTGCACTGCTGCCCACAGACACTACCTCCCAGTCACACTGTGTTTTGGGTTCTTCCTTGGCCATGACTTTTCTTTCCAGTTCTAGTACTTTGCTGCTTTCAATACACAGGGTGAGAGTTCTTTTCTCTTGACTTTGATCAGCACTAATGAATGTCAGTTGTTTGATCTCCAACAAGCAGCTCTGGAAGACACAGGAATTTTGTAGGTCCCTGTGTCAGAATCAACCCAAACCTCAGGTCTGTGGCTCCTGGACAGCCAGCAGCACTGGCCCTGATAATTCTGTTTTACCTGATCCTGGTGTAAAAAGATGCAAGACTGAATTAAGTGGTGTGATCTTTACCCTGTGTATCATGGTGCCAGTGAAACCCTTTTCCTGCTTATGAATAGCAGAGATAACATTTGCAGCAAAGCAGCTTGGATTAGACAGGAAGAACCAAGACCAGAAACAACTACTTAGGAGATAAGAAATTAAAGCACGTAATTGCTACAAAGAAATGCACAAAAGCAAACAGAGCTCTATAAAAATATTCATTATATTCCTCTTGCCACAGGGGACAAGCCAAAGGCTGTAGAGACACCAAATGTAAAACAAACTGTGCTCCTAAATTGAGCTGAGGACCGATTCTGTACATGCACACAGCTCCTCAGCATCAGGAGGAATTCAGTACAAAGGACCCAAGACATGCAGTCCTTGTCCCTGGTCCCGTGTGCTGGGCCCCAGCTGGACTGTGCTGCTGTGCACCAGACAGAACCTCTGCAGCCCTCTGATTACTGCCATGAAGGTGAGGAATGAGAAGGCTGATATTAGATCTGCTGCCAGGATTTCCTCCACATGGCATTCCAGAGCCATTTCTGCAGGACTGCAGGCCTTGGAGATAAGCAAAATGCCTAAAATGAAATTAAAGCAGAAACCTCTGTTTTCCCAAAGTGCTGCTGAAGATGCTCCATGCAAGCAAAGCAGGGCCATCCTTGAGCACCAAACCTCAAATGAAACCCACAATGAGCTTCTCCAGGAGAAATGGGAAGCATCACAAGACAGAGGAACAGGCACAGTCTGCTGGCTCACTCGGCTCCCTGACATTACACTGAATTAGGTGGGACTTCAATAGCAGGTGCAACTCACCACAAATAACAGTTCCATCATTTAGTAAAATGAAAGCCATCCATATTACCTGCAGTACAAGTGCACAAAGGATGTGCATAAAGATATTTATTAATTTCTTTAATTCTTTGGGATGACCCACACTATGTGGGATTTCTGGACATTGCAGCCAGGTCTCCCTGTTTTCTACATGGAGTATTTAATCACAAAATCGTCTCACAGTTCTCCTCTGAAGGAACTGTTGAGTCATGTACCAGCCCTGATGAAATTATTCCAAGAGATTCCTTAAGAACAAACCTGTTTGTAGTACTCAGGGTCAGCAGAGCTTATTAAAACATTCTAAACAGCTCCCCTTTATCAATACCCAGCCCCTGCATGTGACAATGGCACATTCACATCCCAGGAGATTGATGGTGAACAGGCTCTGCCACTCTGCCCACATCTGCCTCCGGTTCTCCAGGTGGTACAAGAAACCCTGGAGTGCTCTCCAACACGTCTGTGGCAGGAAAACAATTCCCAGGCCAGATGTTCTCCTGCACCTTTCTCCTCTCTACAAGGTTAATTAGCATCTCTATATTCATAAGAAAAAAACTTTATAATCTACTTTCTAAAATATTTTGTTTTGTTGCAATACTTTAGAAAATGAGAGTTGACTAAAAATTTTTGGGGCATATTACTTGTTTATTATTAGCTTTTATCTCCAGGAATTCTGAATGTCCTTATGCCTCTCCTGCGCTCCCTCCCAGTGCTCCAGACAGGCTTTAAAACATTTCCGTCTCAAATGCTAAAGGGAGGATGCAAGGGAGAATCAATCACAATAAGAGTTTTAAGGGTTAAGGCAGGAAACACCAAAAGATCCAAACCATTCTTGGGGAAACATTTACAGACCCTCAGCATTGAAGAGGAACAATAAAGTTTTATAAGGCTGCAATAAAACGAGGCCAGTAGCTAATACCGAAAGTTGGCATTTTCCCAGCTGCCAAAAGCAGATCAATAAATACCCACCTTAAACTAAAGCAAAGGCTGAGCAGTGTTATCAGTCACCTGCCAGCCCAGGGAGGACAACACAGGCACAGGAGGCTCTGCACGTGCTGGGGATGCTCTGGGGAAAGGGGCTTTCTGCACACCCAGGATGGGCAGTTGCCTCTGCTGCCACTGGAGGTGACAGGGAGGTCCCTCCTTGGCTCCCAGCAGTGCACCCGTGCTGGGAAGGTGGGAAGCTCCGAGTTGCTGGATGGAAGGTGTTTGGAGGCGTAGCCAGAGGTGCCTGCCCCCTTTGAATCCCTCAGGCACCCTCTGTGGGAGCTGCTGCTGTGCTGGAAGAGCCCGTGGGGGTCACCAGCAGAGCGGATGTGCCACCTCCATCCAGGTCTGACAGCACTGCAGCAGACAGGGAAGCGTGGGCAGGCACAGAGCAGGATGGGATAAATACAACAACTGGGACAAGACTTCCAAGTCAACCTTAGGCTTCACAGACAAGGCAAAAATAGCAACAGCTTCCTATGCCCGAGAGCTCAGAATTCACAAAGGGAAAGGAAAAGCTGGGAGATCTGCTCTAGAACAGGCCATACTAGAAGAGACGTGCATGGGAAGCCTACAGCTTTTAAGGATTTCTGCTGCATGGCATGATCCCTAACAAACCCACACAGAAGCGGGAAAACAGACTTGGAGCAACCTCGTCCAGTGGAAGGTGTTCCTGCCCACAGCAGGGCTTGGAATGAGATGAGCTTTAAGGTCCCTTCCAAGGCAAACCAGACTGGGATTCTCGGATTCCTTTGCCAGGCCTTTCCAAGGCACACAGGTAAAATCAAACCCTCAAACAGCCACCAGCACAGTGCACGGGAATGCCTGCGGTGTCAGAATGAGACAGCCCCTCACCCAAGCACTGCAAATCATCCCAAGACTCAGGACTCAGAAAGATCCCAACAGATCCCAAGCAGCAGGATGGGAATGCAGCTGTGAGGAAGGGCACGAGCTGCCGTGCTGGTGGAGAGCACCCAACCCTCTCTGTGCTGCTGCAATGTATCAGTGTTAAAATACAGGCATGTAAAACACAGGAAATTACACTTGAAATGTTCATTTCTATTTTTTCTGATTATTATTATTACTTCTTAATTAGGAAGTAACCATCTTCACGAGGTGAAATGCTGCACAAACTATTTTGGCAAAGTTCCTTTCCCTGCTTTCTGGTGTGCCCTGTGTTATGTACGTGTTCATTCCCCAATTCCACTGTCCCTGGACCCTGAGCATCTCCAGCCAAGCCTGAGCACAGAACCCTCAGTCTCTAACTGCACTGTTTCATACTGAGAGTGAGGATCAGGATGGATCAAAGCCATTTGGCCCAGCATGGGATGGTCTGCTCGCTCTCCTGCACTCCCTGCCAGGCTCACTAATTAGTTTTTTGAATGACCCAAGTGTTTTTGTCATATCCACTCTAACTACTAAGCCATTCCACACTTTTTAATTATCTGGAACAAAATAAAACAAAAGTCAAGCGAATTACCCTGAAATACACAGTGAAAACAGAATAAATTTGCATACCAAGAGAATAAAGTTGCATATCATGGAGTGACCATGAGGTCCTTGAAAAGACATCAGCCAGATAGGGAATAAACCGGTTATTGGAATAAGAAGTTCCTTAAAATGGACACATACAAGAACAGATGGATGCTAAGTAGAGAATAAAAAGGCAATTTTAGCAAACAACATGGGCATATGAGGTTTTAAAGCAATTTCTCTTTGGAAGACTAAAGAGATGAATATTGACTCTGAACCATTTGTGAGGCTCTGGAATAACTCACAAGTCAGATATGTCAGGGTAATGGTCCATTTCCCATGTTCCCACAAGGTGGGACAGTCCCAAGTTCCAGTTTAAGTCTCTAATTTCCCACGTTACAACGCAGCCAAAATGCTTGTAATACTCAGAGGCCTCTCAGTGTGTGGTGAGGGGGGTGTGACTTCCACACCAGCAAGTGAAAGAAAAAAAATCACCCTGTGCTGAAGAGGAAAAGGTCAGCATTGCATAATTCATCAGCAAATAGACTCAGAATTAGAACTCTTTGTAAAAGTGGTCTAAAAGTGGTTTAACCTTGAGTCCCTCTCTTAAAAAATAAAGTAAATCCAAGGTCCAGATCCAAACCCCAGTAATGAAGAACAGACCAAGCTGGACAGGAAGGTAGAAGCAAAGCAAGATACAAAACCAGAATTTCCTTACACATTGTCAGCATTACACTAGCTACCTGTTTTCAGCAGAAAGCCAAATACCCTTTGCTGGAGCCCTCACAAAACAGCCCAAGCCAGTGCTTTGGCCTGGACTGGAAGAGCACAAGGCAGAAGGACAAGATGGCCTGACCTGCCTGGCCACAGCAGCTGCTTCACTCCTGGGCAAACCAGGGCTGAGGCCGTGCACACTGTGACAGTCAAGGAGACCAACAGGAAAAGCCCATAAAGGTCACTCAGTCCTTATAAAAAGGGTGCCCAAAAGCCCACACCAGGGGCAGGAGGATCAGGAAGGGCCTCCTGTGGCACAGCACAGTAAGAAAAGGACATTGTGAAGATGGAACACAAACCACCCACTTTAATTTCATTGCTTTGTGGGTTTTCATTCCAGGCCCAATGTTATCTTAATGTGCTTCCTGGCTCCCATAATTAAATTCACTAATCCTCAGTCTTAAGGCATCAGCAAGTTAAGCTAATTTAAAGTTAGTACCTGAGCCTACATCCGTTTGTTGGGCTTTTTTTCCCCGCTAGCAAAGAAACAAAATATCGAACCCTTTCCATGACAAGCAGGTATTTTTGTCTGCAATTTTAGTGGCTGCTTCTCCACTGTCCTCGTTCTGTCCTTCGGGGGTTCCAAGGAGCCGAATGCAGCCACTGCTGAAGATTCAGGTCTCTCTGGATACCTAACCAAGGTCCAGAAAGTGTCTCACCATATCCCCACGGCACGGCTGCTCCACACTCCCAAGCTGCCCTTTATGCTGCCTCTGCAAACTCACCTCTTTGTTTAATGTCTCTTACTTCTTTGTTTTGGGGAGGGGAAACTCCTGCAGGCAACACCTGAAAATTCAGTGTGTCACTCATACTTTCTAACACCATGACCTGCCACGCTCCCAGTGCGGCAGGATCCATTCCCCATCCATCTGCACACTTCAGACAAACACAATTATAGATAAAGATCTCCTGGAAACATGACTAGCTGCAAAAATAAATTTACCTTGTTATCTGCAAAGAAATCACCTAAGTTTCTCCATCACTTCAAAATAATGTACCTCAGTCATCTCTTTAATTACACTGAGAACATTTCTCAAGTATTTCCAACTCCACAATCTTCCTCAGGCCCTTTCTATCAGCAGCATTAACTGTCTTCTGGCCCAATTTTACCTTTGTCAATTATTTGTCCTCTACTTCAAATTCCTTTTTGTGGTTCCAGTTAACCCAGTCCCATTTGCTTCCTCTGCCAAACCATTCCCCAAGGTTTCCTGAGCCACCCCAGCCACAGCACCAGTGGACAGAGGTGGCAGAGCACCTGCAGTGGCACTCCCCAGATAACATGGTCCTGCAAGGTCCAGCTTTCCTGCAGACTGGCAAAAAGCTCTTCGATGTGATCTGTAAGGTTCAGTCTCAGTATTTCTGGAATCCCTAAGCTCATCCCAAAATTACAGTAACAACTGCTTAACTAACAATGTAGTGTTAACCCGATCTTATTTCATGCCATTCTTTGTTAATCTTTATACCTTGTGATTTTCTGGTAAAGCTTGTAAATCATGTCCCACCACCCATGTGGATTTCTCCTTGTAAGACCCCCAGGTGGCTCCAGCTTGAGTCCAGTGACAGGTCAGTTCTATGCACTTGAACAGACCTCTCCACTCAGTGTGGAGAAGCACATGAAGTTTGGAACTACAGCATTTAAGGGAATAAATCTCAGTGCATCAGAAGGATGGTCAGGATTTTGTGGAAGCTCGTCTGTAGCTCTGCCACCAATGAGACAACAGGTCAATCCTTTCAGCTGGGAAGGAAAGCTCTCCAAGCCAAGAGGTTGGTGTCCTTCACACCCCAAACCTACTGAAGTGATAGTTACCAGCAATAAATAACATCCCTAATAGAACATCTGCAATGGTATTCTAAAAGACTACTGAACAGGATTAGCAGCTCTGGAAGCAAAGGCAGACACTTCTACCACTTGTTCTTGCAGGTCACTGTGGCTCCAGAATACCCCTCCCTGCAGCTCTTGCCAGAGCCCAGCCCTCAAGGCCAGGGGAACCCCAGGGGTGGACCCCAACCAGACACAAACAGCAGTGTAGATGTATTACAATGAGAGTGTCAGTCTTAGCACTATCTTAATTAACATCTTATCTGAGCAGAGTGAGACACTGACTCCAGAGGTCTGCTCCTGCTTCCCCAGAGGGGTGGGAATGCCACTGTTCCCTTCTGGGGGACAGGATCACTCCCTCCTTGTTCCACCAGCCTGATCCTAAATGTAGAATCCCATTTTTCCCAGCCACAAGCAGGAACTCGCAGGCTGTGCACAGACAGTGCTCATCCATCACTCTAAGGGATGGTTCTGCTTGTTAAACTCAGGCTCAGCCCACCACTTTTTCCTTTTTTTTTTTTTAACATTAATTAAGCTTTGAAAAAGGCAGCTAGGATAAGAAATTGCAGAAAAATGATGGTCATTTTATTGTTTGTTCCCTAATTGCACACATAATGAGGCAAATGTAAAGTAGTGCACCTCAGAAGTTGCATTTTAATGATGCTGTTCCTGTGGTCTGAGTGCTAATGCCTCGTTTTTATCACCCATTGCTGCTCCAGTGACTGCTCAAAAAACCTCTCGTTAAGAAACGCTTAGAAGGCATTGTAATTACAGATTGTACATATTCAGGTTACAGTTAAAGAAGCCAAGAACTTACTTTATGAAAATATTGTGTATTACAGTTTCTTGATTATAGTCTCTTACTGCTGTACAAGACAAATTCTTGGTAAAAGCTCTTGTTCATACAAGCTGATGTTTTCCATTTAAATAACAAGTAATTCAACAAAAAGTGATGCTTTGCTGCTTTTCCAACTCGAGATGCATCTGTGTGTCTTTAACAGATAAAACACCTGCCCCATCCTCCCAGCAGTAAACACACAGAGCTGAATTTAATATTTCAAACCCAGGGTTTCAGTTACAGGTCTAGCTGGATTGGAATCTTGCTTTCCAACAGCTGTCAACAGCAAACAGGTTCCCAAATCCCCTCTTGTGTTGCTTCAAGGCCAGGTTGGACGGGGCTTGGAGCAACCTGGGCTAGTGGAAGGTGTCCCTGCCCATGGCAGGGGTGGCACTGGATGGGCTTTGAGGTCCCTCCCAACCCATCCCCTGAGTTTCTTCACAGACCTGCCATCCTACAGCCCCTCTTTCCAGCCCCATCCAAGAGGGGTATCCCCCTCCTCTCATCTGTACAGACAGGGAGGGCTGGAAAAGAGGCATAGGACTTGCACATTCCCCCTGAATCCTCTGGGAACAAATGCAAAGGCTCTAGAGGGTAAATCCCTGGATTCTGAATTCTGCCTTCACAGGAGTGAGGAGCCCTCACTTACAATAGAATTAACAATGTACCAAGTGACAGTGGAACAGTTCATGGTTCAAGCCTGACTTTGAAATTATGATTAAAAATCCTCCCTCTGAGGTGAAAATTTTTGAAGAGTCTGAGTCCTTTTCTTGAACATCCTTTTCTAGCTACCTACCTGTGCTGAACAAATATACATTTAACCTAATAAAATCTGCAGAAATTATGAAATATTCCCTGAAGCCCTGAAATATTTATAATAGAGAGAGCTTTTAAAAAACAATAAAGAACCATTAATTGTAGTGGGATATCATCCTCGAAACCACATCCTGAGCTATTTGCTCAGGCAGGCACAGATACTTCCAGAGACCCTGAAATACTTGGCATTTTGTGTTCTCAGTCTAAACCTGCCTGCAAGGTATTTCTGCTAAGCAGGTTCAGTTGCTGCAAGGAAATGAGAAACCACTGTTTAATTTAAGTGTTCTAACGAGTTCTTTCTTCCAGTTCAGCTCCTGCCCCATCCCTGACCACCCCAAAAGGTCATGTACTGTGCTCAGCTAACAAGCCTGAGAGCTCCAAGCAGGAAACAGTAAAATCATAAACAATAATTTACCTCTCCCCCATGCTAAACTTCAGTGGGTTATAATTTGGCTTTCTCAATACAAGGTCTCAGCAGGAGACAGCTAATGACTTTTTCCACCTTAAAATAAGCTGTTCCACACTGTGCTCACTTAGCTTTGTGTGGGAAGCCTTGAAGCCAGGTAAAATAAGCCTCTTATGCCACAAAAGAGAAAAAAAAAAGACATTTCAAAACTAAAATTAGTCATATAGTTTAATAGCAAATTTCAGTGTGTTCCATCAAGTTTTTTCCCTGCTTAGCCTGCACTAGGAGTGTGTCACCATGAAGGGGGATAGCAAATGCAGCCCTCAGCAAGCAAGGGGAACAACTCTGATGAGGAACCCGAATCCCAAATGGACAGCTTACCCACAGTGACTGTACACATTTGTCACTCCAGAGAACACTTCCATGCGCTTCACACTGGAGTCTCCCTCCCTTAACACCAGGCTTCCCCAAGCCCAAATTTAATTCTCTATGTCCACAGCAACACTGCTTCGGAGCAGGGGTCCAGGAAATTGGAAAATATTACAGGCTTAACTGGCAACTTTCTAATACAGAAAAAAGTCAAGTGGGTCTGAACACTGAGAAAAAATTCCACAAGTGCATTGTTAGGGATCATCCTCCAAGGTCAGTTATCTCCTTGTTGGTTCAGACTATCAAAAGCTGAAGGTAGTTTTGTGTGAGTTATGTGCCAGAACATCTCCAGGGAGAAAACCTCTCGTGCCTGGTTCATTTTCCCTCCCTCTCCAGAGAGGGGTGGGGTGAGGCAGCCAGAGGATGGAGAGAGAAAGGCTGAGATGAGCTTGGGAAGCAAACAGGGAGTCACAGAATGGTCTGGGCTGGAAGGACCTTAAAGCCCATCCAGCCCCACCCCTGCCATGGGCAGGGACACCTTCCACCAGCCCAGGGTGCTCCAAGCCCTGTCCAGCCTGGCCTTGGACACTCCCAGGGATCCAGGGGCAGCCACAGCTTCTCTGGGCACCCTGTGCCAGGGCCTGCCCACCCTCACAGGGAACAATCCCTTTCCAATATCCCATCTAACCCTGCCTTCTATCAGTTCTGAATTCCCACAGCTCCAAACTCCAAACAAAGGTGGCTAAAACTTACTGAGACAGGGGTACAGGGCTATTAATAGCAGCACAATCCTTCTGTCAACGAGGCTGTTCATTAATGTGTCAGAAAATATTTAACTCACCAGCCTCAAACGAGATGTTTCATTCCAAGTGGAAGTTAAAAATAATTGTTCAGGGATTAACACAGTTTGTCACTAACATTGCCAGTGCCAGGAGGTGACAGCAGACAGTGACACTGCTGATCATGCAGTGGTTACACAGCCCAGTCATCAGTGCCATGCCAGGTCAGGAGCTGTGTATTCCACGTGTGTGCCCAGATCTGCCCCTCTCACACCCCCAGCACTGCATGTGCAGCAGTGGAACAGAAGTGTCTTTGTGTGCCAGATTTTGGGCAAACAAGCTCCGTGTTCAGATCTCAGCTGCAGCAGCTTGTCCCTCTGGCTGTCAGGTGCCAGAAGGCACAGCAGTGCCCACCTCAGAGACCCAACAGCCACCACTGTCACGGTGGCACTGCCACCCTTCCCTGCCCAGGGGCTGGGAAAGGACATGGACATGGCACAGCCACAATCCCAGGTCTTTACCCGAGTGCCAAGTCTGGCACTGAGCTGAGGGCTGAGCACACAGCGTGGCACTCCAGGGGGAAGTGGAAGGAGAAACCTGGAGCCGCTGGGACATGCTTTGTGCTGCAAAGTGCAGTTTCCTTTAGTAGAAGCAAACCTCTTATTCTGTGGGTCTTCCAGCACAGGTGAAAATACCTGGAGAGGTTTGGCTGCTTCAGAGACTTTCTGCTCCAGCAAGAAAACCTTTCTGGAGATACCCACAGGTCAGTGACACTGCAGGAAGTGTGACCATGTCTGTCCATGGCACAAACACACTTGATGAGTGCAGGGCAAGAGCCTTCATACCAGGAATTCAGAGCTGCTCACTCCCTAAGGTGGTGGGAAGCAGTTTACCCTCTGCCCACAAACACAAAAATAATTTTAAAATAGCTTTAGGCTGCCAGCTCATTCCAAAATACACTTCAATATTAACATCATCTTTCCCAAAGACATTTTCCAAGTATCACCACCAGGTCTGAAAATGGACACCTGGGACCTGCCAGAGCAGGTGAGGGAAAAGGCCGATTGAGCTACAAGTACAGTGACCAGCACAGAACCACAAATCCACTGTTTGAATCTTGGAAACCTCCTCAATTCAAATAAAGACCTTTCTTGTTACCTTCCATTTCCCATCTCCTAGCAAGTTACTAAGCCATTTGACACTACAAGTAAAATAGCTTGTTTTCTTCCAAGGGACTTTGCTGAAAGTGCTCTGAAAATATTAATGTACACAATATATTGACTAGAGCACCCTTATCCACACATCCATCAACTCCTTCAGACAAATCTGACTGCTTTGTCAGGCACGAATCCCATGAAAAGTTTTATTTTCCTACTATATCACGTTTATATGTGTGTCTGATAATCTTTCTCACCCACCAGTGAGCGGGTACAGAAGCCACCCCTGTGGTTCCCACATCACCTCTCCTTCTCCTTCCCATAAAGAATGCCCTTTTTGTCTCTGCAACACCGAGGCTGATTTAAGTGACAGGTTACTCTGCAGTTAATAGCCCACGTTTAAGTTCCTTTCTCACCAAGGATGCTGCCATCTGTTCCTGTCATTTTGTTCCTTTATTGACTGTTTTGACCATCTTCTCCTGACACATCAATTTGTGACAGCTCCTGAGACTATTCCCACAGGAGAAGGAGCCTCTCCAGGCTTCCCTCCACTGTGTGCCAAGGCACACCGTGCATTTACTCTTTGCTATCACTTTACTTCCCTGGAATGTGACTTGTTATTGCTTATTACTTTACCATCCATTACCTGGGAACTCAAGCCCAGGAGTGCCAGGCTGGCAAAGCCTCATTTGCAGAGTGTTTGGTTTACTTTTTTAATTATGACTGTCAATACTTCAGCATTTTTTCAGCTTTCTTGTGGTTTTACATTTAAATTAATCAGAATGTTATGTTGTTTTTTTAATTTTCCTCCTATTGCTATTACATCCACTTTTGAAGAGTCTCTTTCACACTTCATTTTCTAATGATGCTTTTGGTGGCCTTTCCAAGTCATTGTGCCTGAAAGCATTATAATCTCAGCTGTTTCTTTAAAATTATGTTGAAACAGGCTCCTAAATAGGTGTTTTTTGAAGTTAAATGCTCTGCTGTGCTGGATTTATTGCTTCTCCCAGGAGGTCGAATTTGAATAAAATGATGGCAAACCTCATATCAGTATCTTGAATCATGTCCTGCTTCCTATGCAGGATTAATCAAGATTTGCTTTGCCTTTTCAGATGAGGTTATATGTTTTGCTGCAAATACCAGAGGTTTGCAAAATTTTGAATCTTATCTTCAGCCCAAACCCAGACAATACACTCATAATTGCAGTTTAATTTCTGCTCTGGCTGCTTTTCTAATCTCTGTTGGCCTTCCATGGACAATATCAGTACATCGTGACAACAGCTTCTGTCATTGTCTCAAGATTATAATCTTTCTACACATTCTTTTAATTCATAAAATTTCACAGCTTCTTTTGATGCACCTTAATACTTTTGACTTGAAACTGTCTTGAATGAATATATACAGCACAATTCCTCCACAGTATGTCCTGCTCAACCAATCCTATGTGATCTTTACCCTGGAAAAAGCCATCCCTCTAAGTACCTTCCCTTTAAATTTGGAGAATAAATAGAAGTATGTGATGCTTGCCCTGGCAGGGAATTGATGATATGCACTAATTTAATTCAGAGTTACCGTGCACACAACACTTCAGCCCCAAAAACCCACGAGATCAGGGTATTCTACTCACACAGCCCCTGTGTGGGTTCCACACCTGGGTGTCACAAGAGACTAACTGGCATCTCTGTGATCCACAGAAGAGAAAGGAAGAAGTAAGGCCCGTTCCTGACACAGGTTTTTTAAAATCAGTTTTTATCAACCCCCACAGTTTCAGTTGTTGTGAGGAAAAGCAAAGGGGATCCAGTCCTGCAAAGAAGCTGCTGTTTCACAGTGCCACATATGGACCAGGAAACCAGGCAAGGACCTTTTCCTCCCTTGCAGCTTGTTAAACCAGCTCGAGTTCCCTTGATTACACACCTCAACACAAGGACCACAGATATTTTGAAGCTATTTGGTATCTGTAGATGAGAACACTGGCTTTTCAAACCACCCTGCTGTGCTGAGCTCCAGCCTGTGAAGGTGTCCAGCCCCCTGCCCCTGGAGGAGGACACAGGCACAGAGCATTCCCAGCCCAGGGAACAAGCTGTGCTTGTTGCAGAGCCCCAGCTCCAGGGGCAAGCCTTAACCTGGGTGTTTGCAGCCAGCTTTCAGCCAATTACAGACACGCATTTCAAATGCACTCCAGCAACCTTATTAACTGTACAGCCAGAAATATGCTGCTGTAACTCTCAGCAGCGTGAGGGTGCAAGTGTCTGTCTGGTGTAAAACTCCTCCAGACACCAAAATAAAATATTTCCTCAGCTGAAGTTTCTTTATATCCTCTGGGTCATTCTCTCAGAGTTAACGGTGTCCCATAAATCTGACTCAACTACATTGCATAAATCTAAGTTTCCAGTGACAAAAGCTTACATAAACTTGCCTGCATTCCCCTGCTGAGGCTGGGGCTAAGTGAGGGACAGATTTAGGGGTTCAGACAAACTGAGAACGCTTACAGGCTCTTCTAAATAAGGCCTGGGATTTCAAAGGCTGCTGCTGCTCTACCTCAGGCTGTCATATTTCTGTCTGGGAACAGCAGTGCCCAGACATGCCCTGTGCTCTTGCCAACATGTCCACGAGGCAGCCAATTTACGGCACCCACAGCTCTGCCCGCTGGGCTCCTGCACACAAACAGCTTCCAAGGGCACACAGGACATCAGGAGAAACACCCTGGGCCACCTTGTTCCTTCAGGAATGCAACCTCTGAGCTGAGGGCAGATGGAGAACAAGGTTATTTCAGTTTGCCAAATGTTTTAAAGCCTAAATCAAATTAACGACTGGGGATGTTCTACTACAATTCTTGTTGGGATTGAACAAGAATTGTTACCATGTCAAAAAAGCCTTTTGTCCAGAGGCACCTTTTAACCACACTCCTATGAAAGCCAGAAAACCAGGGAAGTGGTGGAGTCAACATCCCTGAAGTGCTCAAAAATCAAGTAGGTTTAGTGGGCATGAGGGTTTCTGTCAAAGGTTGGACTTGATGAGCTTGCAGGCCTTTTCTTAATGATTCAACGATCTAGGTACCCAAGCACAAGCCACAGCCTGACCCAAAGATGCTGCCCTGGGCAGTTTCCCCTCCTTGGCCCCCTCAGAACAGCAGTGAGAGGAGAACCCTTCACCTGTGGCAGCTGGGACACTGTCCTCAGGGACACACCTCAGCCGGTTCAAGAACAGCCACTCTCAGCTCCTTCCCCTCCTGTCTCCCTGGCTCAGCCCCAGGTTCTGTGCCATTCCTGCTGCTGGTCCTGTCCTACACCCGTGGCTGGTGCCACCCCCAGCCTGGTGGCTGTCCCTCTGTCCCCTGGAGCAGCACAGACACACTACAGCACTCGCTCTGCTTTGCTGGCTCATTCTCATGATCGCTCAGCTGCCATCTCATCAAAGATGAACCCCAGAATACTTGAGAGGGAGACCTTGTTCTGTTTCTCCTACTGAACCTGTTCTTTTTTGCATAAATAAATATTCAGGAGACAGAATTAGAATCCAAGCTCTCTCTGCCTCACTTTGTCCATCCCAGGGGTCCTCTACCCCACTGGCTATAATCACTCTTTTCCATCACTTCTCACTCAAAGAACGAGTTTTCCCTAATAAGTAGAACAACTTCAGTAGAAAAGGTTGAGAATTCACTCTGTAGAATACTCTTTAACACAGTGCTTAGAATATTTATTGGCTATTATAAGAAAATAAAGAATTGAGCGCAAATCCCATACTAGAAGAAATTAATGATGTGTATACAGGACTCTTAGCACTGAGTAAACTATTTGTTCAAAGCAGTCCCAAAGAAGCACAGCAAAAGCACCATGAAGAGTAGAGGGAAAGAGATTTGTAATCGGAACAGCTGTGTACAAAATCATATCACTGAGTCCTGTCCCCCAAAGCAGATTCTCCCAGGCCAGTCCTAGCCAGGCTCTCGCCTCCTCAGAGTTGCCATCAGAAGGATCTCAGCTCTGCTCAGATCTTCACAAATATAAGCACAAAAAAAAACCACTAAACCTGGGCTTTTACAGTGCAACAACTGCTTTAATGGAAAGGGAAATCTTTGCTCAGGGAAGACAGAATTGAAGGCAGGTTCCCTGTAAAGACAAGCAGCAACGAAGCATGTGTGAAATACTTTTCCCAGAACACATCAGAAAGGAGGTGATCATGTTCTTCAGGCTGTTCTGGCATTACAATTTCAGTAAGTGGTAAGAAGTGGAGCAGATAATACTCAGAGGTTCCCAAAATGCTACTCATTTTTGCAATGGTTTAGGTGCCTCTTATGCTAAAAATGCATAGAGCCATTTAGATGATTTCGTGATTTAAAAGCTGAAAAGAAAAAAAACCCAGATGTGCTCAGATTTATAACTGCTCTTCTTGGTACACCCTGAACCTCCCGAGCATCTGAGGGTTATAACAACTTCCAGAACTCAGCATGAGATCTTCCCTCAAGTGCCTCCTGAGAAGGCTGGATTTGTTAGTGGAAACACTGCACCTGTGCTAAAGGAACACATGGACTTGGGTCATCTGTCTCCAAGAACAAAGCCAACAGTCACTGGGGTTAATTCCAACTTGTACCCATTGTCTACAGTTGAGTGAAAAGATCACCAGGACAATGGCTGTGTGCAGGTGCTTTTTCTCCCTCCTTTCTGATTTCCAGCAGGCAGTTGGCAGTACCTCGATGGGAGCAGCCTGGAGAAATACCAGGACAACTCGGCAGGGCAGGGAGGGCTGGGCAGCTCCACGGGAGAGGGTCCTGGCTGGTGGCTGTACATGGACAGTGGTCTCTTCTCCTACCTGCAATTCTGTGCTTTGGCATCTGTCATGACCCACAGATGATGGCTGGGGATCCCAGGACCCGAAATCCCCCTCAGGCACTCAGCAGTTTCGTACCTGCCCCCCTGGAAAGGGTGAGGCCACAGCTCAGTGTGAGCCTGGAAATGCAGCTTCACTTACACATTCCCTACTCCCCACTATCTACAAGGGTCAGGAGGGACAGCACAGGGGGTGGCTTCAAATTGAAAGGGAGCAGGCTTGGATGAGGTATTGGGAATAAATCTTTCCCTGGGAGGGTGGGCAGGCCCTGGCACAGGGTGCCCAGAGAAGCTGTGGCTGCCCCTGGATCCCTGGCAGTGTCCAAGGCCAGGTTGGATGGGGCTTGGAGCACCCTGGGCTGGTGGAAGGTGTCCCTGCCATGTTCAGGGTGGCACTGAATGGGCTTTAAGGTCCCTCCCAACCCAGACCATTCCAGGACTGTGTTCTAAGAATTGCTGGCACAACAGACAGGTGCACGTCTCATGACTTCAGTGGGAGCTATTTTCCTCTATCAAGAGTATACTTTCCCATAGTAACCCTGGTTGGAAAGCAATTAGTTGATTATCTAGAGGACTTTAAAACCGAGGAAGCAGCAACCACAAAATGGAGCTGAGCCTGGAGCAGAAAGCTTTGTATCAGACACAAACCAACAGCAGAAAATCACAAGTTCCATCCTGGGGAATTATTGCTGTGTGCTGTTACTTGCAACAAGTTCCCCTAAAAGCTACAGTCAGAGACTCTCTGCCTTCATTTCCCACTGTTCAGTGATAATGAGCCACATCTGATTAATCCTCCTTCGTTTAGACACCAAGCACAAACCAGTCTAAATGAGTGCACTCTGGCCTATTTGACAAGAAACTGCTGCCAAGTCCCACTGAAAGAGGTGGAAAAGTACAAATCTTTAACAAGTCTCTTACAGTTTGGATTTGCATTTAGTATTTTTTCTTACCTAGCAGCAACCAGAACACTATACCCCTCAAGAAAGTGAAACAAGACAAGGAGACATTGCTGTCCAGAATGAATACTTTTGGTTGTTAAATTATAAGATTCAGAAGCCAAGCTGCCCCCAATGGCACACCATGAGAAGGCCAGCAATCAGCTCCCAGAAAGGACACGTTTTCCATAGATCCCCCTCCCCTGGCTGTGCCTTTCTTCTTGTGTGCTCAGCTGGAGCAATTAGGAGAATAATCTATAGGAAGCCTACCCCCAAAAGCCTCTCGCAGCTTTCTCCAGCTGTTTCCTTCTTTTTGTTGCCAGCAAAGCCAAGCTCTGCAGAGATGATTCACCTCAGCAGGACTCCAAACTCTACATCTGCTCTGGGGGCATAATCTTTGCTGGGTACATGGAAATGGTCTTTAAACTAATGGAGTCACTAGACTAAGCAAAAAATCCTGTTCTCTGAATCTACACCCAAAGGTTTTATTTTTGATTTTATTTCTAGCTGGGTATTTTCAAGATTATCATCTTTCAATTCTTTAATAATCATAATGCTGCTTTGCAACACACATTGCTCTTCTAAAAGGTCCTTCCTGCACTCTAAAAATGCAAATCTGCATCCTCTTTTTATAATACAGACACAATCTACCGTGATCCATCCAGCAACATGAAGAAAATCCCTGGAATGAGTGGAAGTGGCATTCAGTGTCCATAAACTCTCCCAAACCATAATGCTGCTCCAAAAACAACACAGATACAGAAAAATATGCTTGCAAAATGGATTTCAGCTTCCCATTCTCCAAGGAAATGGGGAGTTCTCCCTTAATTACAGCAAGTGGTTGGAAAAAAAGCTGTGACTCCTGTGAAGAATGGAGAGTATCCCTAGCCCAGGGGAACCCACAGCACTCAGTGCACTGAGCAGCAAAGAGCCAAAGCAGTGGAGCTCATGCAAATCACAGAGGGGTTTTTGTGACTCCCTCTTTGTGCCTCCATGGGGGAAATGCAGTCATGTAGCCTGGGGAAAGGTACGTGATTTTCCCCTATTTATACAGAACAGGTACAAATATTTGCCTCGCAGGACATATGGGGAAGAGTTTCTGCAAATCAGCACTAAACTGAGAAAAAACACACTGTTGTTTATCACTCAAGACACTGGCCCGAGCAGCTCCTCTGGTAGAAATCTGAAGGAAACTGATCTCGGTATTTGATAAATAAAATTTTCCCTCCTCAAAAAAGAATATGTAATTTCTGTGAAGCTCAAAGAAGTCAGAAAGAGAAATGCAAAATAAAATAGCAGAATAGAGTAATAGTTTTCATCACTCAGTGGTTTGTTGGACAAAAGAATTTCCTATGGACAGCAGGAACTTCTCTCACAGATGCTGAACAGGCCCATTTCCACTCTTTGGAGACCAAAAATTCCCTCTTGAACTCCCGGGACTGTGATTGTCACTCCTTGCACATTCATTACCCAGCCACCATCTGCCAGGAACTAATAAAAACAACAGTTACCTCATACTCCTAAGATAACTAATCTCATCACCTTTGGAGAATCATTTACAAGGAAGAAATGCAAGTTTAATAATCCCTCCCTTGGGATTTGGAGTGCTAGACATGTGTTACCATAAATTAAATTCATTTTTGTTGTATACTCCAGAACATGAGTTTCCATATGAGACAGAAAACTTGAGGACTAGGAAACAAAGACTGGCAAAGTTGTGTATTGTGCTTTGCCTCCACAGGGAGGAGAGGGTGAAACATGGTCCAGAGCTCAGGCTGAAGCTCAGCTGTGGGCTAGCCTTACTCATGTAACTCAATAGACATAGAAAGAGACCCCAGATCCTCAAAAAGAACATGGCAAGGACTCCTGAGATGGTGTTTTAGCTTCTGAAGCATAACAACAGGCCTTACCCATGCCACAGCAGAAAAACTGATTCTCTCACTAATGAATGTGCTGACTCCCACTCAGTTACCTACAAAGAGCTCGACAATCTGTTGTTTGAAATGCTTACAACATCTACTTCAGTGTTTGTCATAAGAACCTTGAGGTAAACAGGCAGCTAAAATCAAATGCAGCAGGACATCCTGGGCTGGATGTGGTGCCAGCCCAGCTGGGCAGGTTCACCCTCCAGGGCACTTCAGCTCCCAAACACCAGACCTGCTACAACCTTCAAGTGCAAAGAAGAAAAGTTGATTTTTTCCATAAGAGACTTTGCAACTCTAACATAACAGCAATGAATCACAAGGAGAAACATTCATTCAGTTCCCAAGGAGCACCTTTCCACGGACAGCCACCCAAATTGTGGGTGATGTTTACCCAGCTCCAATCACTCTGCAGTCCATGGCATCAAGGGCAAGCAGAGGAAAATAGTTTCAACAGATTCCACATTCTGCAGCGCTGATGTTATAACCTTTTCCCACAATCTCCCATCTGTTATGATCTGAAATCATTATCATTTAATCAATAGACAAAAGTGTGGGGAGGGGGTAGATCATATAAACTTTCAATTACCCAAACCCTGAAGAAACACCTAAGGCTGTACCTGCCCATGCAGAGGCTGCTTGGTTTCCTTGTCCTTGCTGCCAGTGTAACTTCTAAACAGTTTCTATAGCCCTGCTCCAGTCCAGCTCTGCCTCTCAGTTCACTACCAGGGAGGTCCGGGGCAGTGACATATCCAAGGTGACAGCACCCTGGGACAGGGCTCTGCTCCCACTACCACTTCCTCTGCTCTCCCTGGAAAATGCACTTCTCAGGCCCATAATGGCCTCATTTACTGCTCTGTGGTGTCTATTTCTGTTCATATCAGAGAGTTTAATTAGGCTCTTGTAACTAAAATGACTTCTTTGGACTAATTTGTATTAGAGAATGCTTTATTGAAGGCTTAAAAAGGTTATCTATGTTCCCTAATGCCACATCTCAGCTCCGTTTGTACCTTGGGTTACGGAAGTATCCTTTATGGCAAAACTCTCATTGCCTTTCAGACTCAATTTTTCTTCTTGTCACATCTAGAAAGATCAGGTCCAAATTATCAACCAGCTGATCTAAATGTGATTATTACAAAATAATTTAAATCATAGAACAATTAAAGTTGGAAAATGTTCAAGATCAAGTCCAACCTTCAACCGAGTCCCACCATCCCACTAAGTCATGTCACAAAGTGCTTGTTTTGGGAACCAAATACTAGTAAAAGCAACACCTACAGCAGTTTTCCTGCAGACATTGAAGTGAGTTCTCCCCTCTATGCCCTGAAGTCCCACAGCAGCCCCGTGCTGTTTCTTTGCAGTCTTTCCTAGCCTGAACTCTTTCCAGAGCTCCTACAAATTCCCACCTGAGCAACCCCCAGCTCCAGTTTTCCCAAGGTGTTTGTCTCCTCCTCACCCTTCAGGCTCTGGCAGTGCTCAGCCTTGACATGGAAGCTCTGGCAAAGCTGCCCACAGTGACAGCCAAGACCTTGTGCTTTGTGCTTCACCTGCACCCCTGCAGCAGCACCAGTCGGCTCAGAGGTTGCTTGCTGGTTGGATATTTCCATGTGTCTCATCCCATTGGAGCTGCAGCACTTGCAGGAAGGCTGTAATGTACCCTAAGCTGAGCCTGCAAGCAGCTTCAGGACCCAAGGACTGATTAGGACCTACCAATCTTAATTTAGGATTAAATCCAGTACTTCTGCTCACGGCCAGGAAGGCCCCAGTTGCCTGGGGTTCCCTGCAAGGGGCAGCAGCAGCACCATGGACACCTCCAGCATGACAGCAGGTCTTGGGTTTTAGCCCGCAGCAAATGTCTGGCCTTTATGACAACAAGCACAATTTCAGTTCTGATCTATGAAAGCCTTAATTTTTACTGCTGGAAAACCTAAGGCAGGTGGAAAGAAGGAAGGGGAGTTAGAGAAAACTCTTTATTACAGAATCTGAATTATTACCCACAGGTTTCTTAGGTCACCCTTGCTCTGGAACACAGACTCCTTGCACAAGGCTTATTAAAATACAGACTATCTGACAGAATGGGGCTAGTTCTTACCTAGGCTGAGCAAGATCCAGGCATCCTTCTCAAGCACTTAAATCAAACTCACACTAACAAGCACATTAACAAGGCACTAAAATTAAGCCAAGTATCTCCGAGACCAGTTTTTGCCAGTATGGTCACCTTTGTGCTGTTTCTGCTGCTGAACGTGGCAAAACCAACAACATCAATGGGAGCACAGCTGGCATCTGCATCCAGCAGTCAGCAGTACATCTGATGTCCCTCCAGCTGCCTTGGCCACTGTGCTTTGGGAGCTGAAGGTGATGAGGTGCAGGCAGGTTGCTGCCATGGCCAGCCTAAGGCCAGCCCAGGGATGTCCCTAACGGGGGCAAATCAACCTGACACAGGCACCCCTTAAGGACAAGGCAATGCTTGCTGCCATGTCCTGCAGTGCTTCTGATGAAGAGCTTGGGGAACACAGGAAGCAGGATTTTCTCTGACACTCCCAGCAGCTGCTCAAGAAAAAATACCAACTGTGCTGGCTGTTATGTGGCATCAAGGCCAGGCTGGACAGGGCTTGGAGCAACCTGGGATAGTGGAAGGTGCCCCTGCCCGTGGCATGGAGTGGGACTGAATGAGCTTTAAGGTCTCTTCCAACTCAAACCATACTATGATTATTGGAAATAAAATCATTATTTTAAGTAAAAGTCCTTCAGCATATCAGATTTAACCACTGAGTTCCAAACTTTTGCCTTCTTTTATTTCATGTACATAAACTACAGCCTTCCCTTTCACACACACACACACACACACACACAATCCTGCTGAGAAGTGTTCATTTCTTACCTCCTTCCTGTCTCTGGTGCTGCTTCTTCCCCCTGGGCATGGTTTTTAATGGCCTCACCAACTGGCTGGTAATTAACTTTTACTCTGCTTTAGTTATTGACCATTCCCCAGGATAGATTATGCAGAAAAACTCTTTCACCCATAGCACAGCTTTAGCCAGAGGTAAAACACCATACCTAGGAACAGATAAGTCTTTTTTTTTCCCCTTCTGGGAGAGTAAGTAACCATGGATGCACAAGAAACAATGCCTGCAGATAAAAAGAATGCCTCTAGATAATAATGTTTGTCAGAAGAGATTTGCACATTTCTTTGAACTGATATATTTATATCTTGCTAATTATTTGAGAAAAATCTCAGAGACCTTATCACAAAGACAGTCAATGCCACGGTTATATTTTTCCCCTCAGGTCTAGGTTTCTTTTTAATGCATCCCTCAAACTTCCAAGTTTGCTTTTAATAGTTTTCAGTCATTTTAGTAACTCACACCTATGCAAACACCTCCACCCCACAATACCCCTGTACAGGCTGTCAGGAAACATCTTTAGATTTGAAGTCCGCTGGAATTTTTTCACAGCCAGCCCAGGTCATGTTTTGACTTTACTGTTAAATACTCCCTGTCTTGTTGTTACTCCACTTTTCCAGGAAAAGCACAGGACACTGCTGTTACTGCTACACCAACACCACACACCTGACACACACAGAAGGTGTACAAGCAGGAACCAAACACTGGTAGGTCACCTCAGGGTCTTTTTTCTTTTATAGCCTCTGGAATGGCAATTTAAAGAACGTTCGGCTCAGCAGGTTTTCAGCTGCTGATTTTCCCTCTCCTCTTAAAGGCATGAGGAAGGCTCTGAAGCACCTGGGCTGAAGGAACAGCACAGCTCAAGTCATGCCCCCACCCAAAGTGAAAGGGCAGTAAATTTTGTCCACCTCACTGCAGACCCCCCATTTCACTGTGGTTAAGTCACCTTCATCACCCCCAAGAGTGTTTCCTCAGGATGCTGCAGCTGAGAGCACACCCCACAGAAAGCCCCAAACACTGAGGGCACTCAAGTGGGAGCTTGTGCTGAGGAAGGAACTAACTCCAACTGCTCCAACTGCTGCTTCCCCATCGGGGCAGCGTTGACTAAAGGAATTTCAGTGTGCAGATTGTGTCACAGGAAATGTCATTATGCCCTACTGTGCCAATGGAAGCTGACATATTTCAGAAATAATATGCTTACAATCCTTTCACACCACCAAACATGCAGAGTAAGCAGGACTTCCAGATGTCCTCGTGGAGGAGTAGATACCTCTCACACAGCAATTCCTTTCTTAAAGCTCAGTGTCCTAGTAACTCAATTCCTCTTTTGTTTCAATGCTTAAAACTCCACTGCACATTATACTACTGAGCATTAGGCTACAAATCTTCCTTTATTGAAGTAAAACATTACTTGATTATTTCACCCAAAGTGAAACAAAATCAGTAAGTCATCGGAAGTCACTCACAATCAAGTTTATATGAGAAGACTTTAATTTCTGTAATTAAACAGCCAGCCTGATGTCCTTTAATGGCAGATTCTCAGCTGGTATCAACTGTCACAATTCTCTTGATCTTAATGGGGAATATTTGGATGACCTGAGATCCATTTCTCTTTATGGAGGCAAATCGCAATCACTGGTAATCAATCAATTAAATTAATCCACCCACTATTTTGTCATTTTTAAAGAGTCTGAGTGCTTGACAGACAATAGGAAGCTTCTATAGGTTGAGATATGTCTCTTTTCACCATGGTATAACAAATACATGCAGACACTGAACATAGCAAAAGCTGAACCACACCTGACTGCAAAGGGACAGGTCCTGCCACTTCCCTGGGGGAGTCTCCAGCTGTGACTCCCAAAACAGAGGCCAACACAATCACTTATCCCTTCTAAAAATTTAGCTAGGCTAAATTAAATACCCAAAGATCAATCAGCAGCCTTTAAGGCCAAAAAGTGCCACTGCTCACATATTCTGGCCTCCCAAAACCCAGAATCCATTACATTTTGCAAGCTGTTCCCTTAGGAAGAACTGCATTTTACTGGATCATATTTTTCGTCCAAAAAAAACCCAAATGGAGAATAAACCTTGGCAAGGGAGTACCCTGGGCAGTGGTTCTGTAAGGCCAAGAACGGCCAGAGGAGGAAATGCAGGGAGCTGAGTTTCATTTGTGACTAATGGCAAGTGATATTAGAGCTGAACGAGCCCAAAACTGCTGGCTTTGGAAAAGCGAGTGCTGGTGCAGCACTGTGAGCAAGGCAAGCTTCATTTCCCCCTTTTCGTTATCTCCTCCTCCTGCACTAAATGATTTGTGTGCTTTTGTTTAGATGGTCAATAGCACTGTGTGCCAATTGTGATAGAAAAATTTACTTAGAATTTAATTAAGTTTCCAAAGCCCCCAGTGACAACAATGGAAAGTGGGTGCATGATAAGAGAGAGTGAAACACTGTCAGAGGATGAAGTTTAAAGCTCTTTTCCACTTCTTTTTTTTTTTTTCTTAAATGTCAATCTTGGACATGAACTACTTAGTCAAATGCCTTTACCGTGGTGTACATCCCTCTCAGGAGACTGGAATAAAAACCAAAACCAAGTGCATTTCACAATCTCCTCATCACAGACCAAACCTGAACAGCAGCATCTTCACTCAAAAACCAAAATGACAAAAACCAAAATAACAAAGAACTGTGAAAACAAAACTCCTCATTTGCTCTTTGTGAGGTCTGTAGTGCATTTAGTAGAGGAACCCCAGCATCCAGCTCTCTGCTCGAGCTGGTGGCCCAGTGTAACCCAGCAGGAACCAGTCTGGCTGCTCTGCCCTTCCACAATGAAGAGGAGGGAATAAACCCAACACACAGCTCAAACTGACTCATTATCACAGCAATGAAAGAAAAGGTGTTGCAACCCTAACAGAAAACATCCTAAATCACACAAACTTTGGGAATGACATAGTGAGGGTAGAAGACGAGTGAATGCAGATAAAAGGCCACAGGAAGAAGCAGATCCTATGCAAAAAGAAAAAAAATATTCTGGCTTTGTTACTTTTTACAAAAATCTTGTCAGAGTGTTTTCCCTGGAAGGAAAGCGTCTGTCAGAGAGAGCGAGAGGAGCTGAGAGGCAGATCTGAGTCAGGGGAACAAAAGCAGATCAGCACAGTAGAAAGAAGTCAGCAGCCAGTCCCCAAACAGTCTGGCACACAATAAAACACACCAGCAATCACAGCTTTGGTGAGAGACACTGGAGGAGCTGCAGATGAGATGAACAGATGGAAAGACAAAGCCAGGCAGGAATCAAAATGCACAGCTCCAGCAAGGAGACTCCCCACCAGTGTACATTTCGCACGCTTTAGTTCCACAACTAGGTCAAGGCATTTTTTTTTTTTCTTTGCCCTTTAACTATTGCCTACAGTAAAAAGTTCTGAAGTGAGAAGGATGGATCCCTAAGAATCCCCAAAGTATCCTGAGCATGTGTGGAAAATAAAGCCACGGATGAATATGCTCCTGTTGGAAGCCCTTTAAACCAGAGAGTGCAGCAAAGACACAAAGTTAACTCCATCAACGTAAACAAACCACATTTCAGCATTAAATTTACCCGAGGTACAGAACAGGGCACTCCATGAGAATATATGGAGGGGGAGAAAATACAAAGTGAGTTGCAAAATGACTGCAGAGGTTGGGGGGAGATACATGCATATTTACACAATGCTGACAGATGGCAAAAAGCCCTGGTAATTGTATTCAGGTTTCTTATCAATAGGAATTGCTTTTCCCCCTTAATCTTAAAAGTTTCTCAATACTCCGCTATCAAAATAAATTTGTGATGGCAATAACAACACACTTTGTTCATTAACGTTCCAGGACCAGGGATTTGTGAACAGAGCAACTAAAAAGCCAGGAGCAACCCAAGGGCTGTCCAGGCACGTGCACAAAACACAGTGACTACTAAATAATCGCCCCATCGCAGCCAACCCTGCAGAGACACCACCAACAAAAGGCTCTTGTGTCCCTGCTCCCTGCACACTCAAACCATTCAGGCACTGCCACCCTGGCATATGTGCACACAATCCCAGGCAGGGATGATTCGGAATGCTGAGCACAGTTTATTTGAACTGAGAGGGAGCACAGCCTGGCCATTGTCCCCAGTCTCCATGTGACAAGGCACAGCAGCCTGGGCACACTGTCTGCCACAACACACAGCGCAGCGTCCCCAGGAAGCGAGGGTTTACTCACTATTTGATCTAAAGCCCCCTGCACACCACAAAAACGCCAAAGATGTTTAATGCTGATGTTCCCTCCTCTGCAACAGCAGGCCTAGCCAAAAGCCCGTGATGCCAAGGGAAGGACTCCCCTGTGTTCCGTGGTGTCTGGCTGGCACAGAGGGAGAGCAGAGCCCTCCTGGAGCCCGGGGAGAGGAGATGGGGGGCAGCAGTAGGTGTGAGTGCCCTGCTCTAGCTCTGGCATGCTGGCAAGGAGATCAGGATGGACTCAAGAGCTGAGCCCCACACCACAGCCTGCTGGGGAACCTTTGATGAGTCATTTGTCCTCCAGCCCTCGCTCCTCCCGTCCTTCACTTGTCTCTTTTCTGAAGTTCTCCTGATATGGTTCAAAGAATAAAAAGCGCAGCACACTGAAGCTCCACCAGCCTCTGCTGACACAGATCAAGGCTCAGTCCTCTCTGGACGTGTGTTCAGAGTTTAGCTTCCCACTTTTATGTCTTGCTGGCCAAGGACCAACTTCTGGTGTCCCTGCCAGCCATCTGCCCTAGAGCTGAACTGAGACACAAAACCACCGAGAGCCTCGTTCCAGTCCTGGCTTTGGAACAGACACCATGAAGGACAGATGAGTTCAGGTTCATTTTTCAAATGGCTATACATTTTGTCCACTCATTACACAAGCTATTCCTTCCTTTTCCTCAAGTGAAGTATGTTTTTAGAGTGACTGGAGTATTTATTGAAGCTTTTAGAACAATGACATTCAAGAGTAAATGAAAAAATAGACAGGATGTGCACTAGGTAAGAAAATTCACATTCACCCAGAAGCACAAATTATAAAAAGATGTAAAACTGGAATAAGAACATAAAATACTAATTATAGTAAGACACAGAAAATTTAGAGTGAATGTTAGAAAATTGACCTGACAAAGTGCTATTGATTAAGGAATTAACATCCCATGTGAATGGAGGGAGCCTCTTCAACTGACAATTAAAAACCATTTTGGACTGAAAATGGGACAGTCCTCAGGTCCTTTCCTGACACCTTATCCCAGGCACCAGGATGTTTTGTTTCAGCCTTGAGTTCATTATCATCTGTCTGAAAGGCCTGGAAAAGAGCCACTACACCACAAATTACAGGCACAAGTGGGACAGGTGATGACCAGCTTCTCACCAAGGTGAGCCAGGAGCACAGCTCCAGGCACACGATGTCTGGAGAGGAAGGAAATTAAGCTCATTACCAGATTGTTCTGCCCCATGCCCACTCCTGATGACTTTCAGGTCATTCATGTGGAACAGCAGAAAATGAGGAAAAGGAAAATGCATGGAATATTTGGGGTTAGAAGGGTGTTCCTGAGCAGAAATCTAAGGGATCCAGCTGCCAAGTGCAGTGTTAGTAAACTAAGCTGCTTCTCAGGGGCTTCCCTTCCCAGTCAGAACTGCACCAACACCCCAGCCAGCAATGAGAGCCCCCAGCCTGCCCCTGAGTGGCAGCAGGAACCCAGTTACACCGAGAGGTACAGGCAGGTACCAGCACTGACAAACCCCCACAGACTTCACACTCACACCTGTCACAGAGGCACAGCCCACCAGGACAGAACAAAGCCTCCCTCTGACAGCAAGTCCATCTCGTAGTAACAGGGAAACAGAGCACTCTGCAGCTCTCTGCCTCTCATCTCCCACCCCCCTTCTCCAAGAAACACTTTGGTATTCAGAAGGCAAAAGGGAAGTTTTCCAGCGTTAACAGCTCTGTGCTCTGGAGCACCTGCAATGTCTGTCTGTACAACAGAGATTTGCAGAAGGGCTTTCAAACCAGAAAACTTTAACTCTGACAAATTGGAGAGATTACCTCTCCCTACAAGCCTTGCTTCTGTTAAATCCATACAGAACCCGGTAGGAATACAAGGTGATTCAGACTGGGGGGAAGGATTATTTTTTAATATTCCCTGGCTAAGAGAAATCAGAGTTGCACCACTACTGCCAGGGGACCCACATCAGCTGTGCACAGGATGGAAACAATTCCAGCCCAAGCGTTGCCTTTGGGTTTGTCTGGATTGAAACACAGCCCGGCACACAAAAATTAACTCTATCCCAGCCTGAAGCCAAACAAGCCAAGGCACAGGTTCAGAAATGTACTCTGCATGCAGGGTGGAAGAGAAACCCCACAGAGCTGACAGAGCACTGCAAAGCAGACAAGCATTTTAATTTTGCTTTTTTTTTCTTAGCCCCCAGCGTGGATGAAGTGAGCTGATAAATGTGTTGGTCTGTTCTAGCAGAGACCACCAGAAACCTTGGGAAGGAGCCTCTGCCTTTCCCAGATCCCAGACCTTCCTACAGGCTCACCCAGCACATGGAACAGCATTGCACCGCCATCTCTTGGCAGATATTTAGATAACAATTTAGCAAGAACAGAAATAAATTAACATCAACAAGACTTTAGATGATACAAATATATAGAGACACGTTCTCTTACTAGCCAAATAAAAACAGATTAAAGTCTAGGTGAGGAGTCTAGTCTATATCCAGTTTATTTCTCTGTCTCTCAGGATTTGTACTTAATGTTAGACATCCTAACAAAACACAACTAATAGTTTGAATATGGTCTAAACCCTTATTTTTTTTTTTTTTAATTTTTGTACCAAAGGGAGTAACTATCTTCTAAAGCCAGCTTATATAAGTAGCACATAAACACTATCCTGAATTCAGATTTTTTCCACTTGATTAAAACAGTATCCAATTGCTATCAGAGTTGAGGGCAAAAACATGGCTTAAAGTACTTAGTCCTTTCAAGTATATAAAATCATAAATAATCATAAATAGCAGTGAGTTGAGTTTCTAATTATCTTTATCAAGCCTTGGGGAAAGGGGTCCTTTCTCCAACTCAAAGCTGTAAAATTTAGTCCCTAAAACAATTTAGGAATTCAGTCACACAGGAATCCCATGGCACTTAAGGGACTCTCATAAATGGTATCTGTAATTTCTGTAACAATGTGCAAGTCATCAACTACAATATATAACACAAACTCAAATAAAAAGACAAAGTCTTGGCAGGCCCACCAGAACAACACCCCTCAAAGAGTCTCCACGCTCTGGTTTTCAGGGAGACAGCAAAGAGCAGCTGAACAACAGCTCTTACAACAACAGCTCTTACAAAGCACCCAGCCCTGCACAGGGTCATTCACCGTTCTTCTGTCTCAGAAACAGAACAAAAACAATTTGCAGCAGCTCAGCATCGAGCCCATCAAACGTGGTTCTGCAATGTTATAAAAGAACGGCAACAGCACAATCTGTAAAAAAACCCCACAGAATTATGAAGTTGCAAACACAAGGTCACTGTACTTGTTGAGATGCAGCTGTATGGGTTTGACCTTTCTGTAATAAGTGGTAATTTCAGTGAAAACAACCTTTCAGTTCCAAAGGGAACGGGAGTAAGTCATGGATCCTTCACTGGCAGTTCATGATGAGACTCCCAGCCCTAATTTAAAGGTCACCAACAATGCTTTGAAGGCAAGATTGCTTTTCACTTGTTCCATGTTTCACGTAATGTCATCAGAGCTGACTAGTCCACCATAAAACCCCACAGTTGCCTGGCCAAGAGGGCAGCTCAGCCTGCCCTGCGGTGCTCATCACCTCCTTAGACATGCCAAAATTACCAGCAAAATGTAAAATCATCAGGAAGACTGCTGGCACAACTAATTCTTTTGCTAATCTGTATTACAACAGCTCTGTCAGTATTTTCACTCTGGTAACAGGGAGAAGAACTCAGGACCTTGCCATGCTACATTCTTTAAACCCAATTAATGCTTGCCTTAAATGAGCACAGACTAATTCCACAGCAGCCCAACTGTTTTCCAAACAGGAGCAGGGTTCACTCCTTTACCTCTGCCTGCTCAGCACTTTGTCATGTGGGCTGTAAACAAAAGACATGCTCCTGGAGGTCAGTGTCAGAGCAGGATTTATGATCTCAGGGATAAACTCCTAAAGACTTCACTTGAAGATTCCCCACAGTAACCCTGGGATCCTCACATTTGTGGTTGCACATGTGATGTTTGCAAACATACAAACCTACTGTGAGATCCCTAACAGAGCTGGAGAACACCCACAGGGAGCTCTTGATCCATTGATGCCAGAGCCTGTTTGTACTTTTAACCTCAACTGAAGTTTCTTCAAACACTTCCTAACTCCAGCAATGCACCCCAGGGGAGAGAGTCAGGCAGGTATTGGAGACAGGTAACAACACCTCTGTGACCACACAGCACAGATGGGATTCACTGACACAAGAAGCCTGCCTGCTTTTGTCTTGCCCCATCACATCCCTGAGGAAGCTCAGCACAGGGAAAGCTCCCTCACATCCCTGAGGAAGCAGCCCCTGGCAGAGAAGAGCCCCTGCAGTCTTGAGCAAGGGAGGGGAAGGTTTGCCTGTCCAGCTCCTGAGGGCTATTTCCTCCTTCAAAGGAAACAGAGGAACCTGCTGGTTGGCTTCACTCCTTACATTGATGTGCCTTCAGAAACAAAGCCATCTGCACCCAAAACCTCAAAAACTTCAACCTCCATCACCACACCAACAACAATAAAACCACAGGAGAGAGTGTGTGTGTGTGTGTGCACTTGGTAAAGTTTAGTTCAGCTTTAGGACTGATGGAAAATGAGGGAACTGCTGCAGTGCTCTGGTGCATTAAACCCCGATTGATTTTGAATATTACTGAATATTTCAAAGTTTAAATGAATGTGTGCAAACACAAGTCTGTACAAACAGTTCTCCCCTGCCCTGTGCCCTCCTCAGACTCTGCAATTGCCCAAGGGTATTGGCTGAGCACAGCCCTAATTTTCTTTCCAGTGTGTACCTTGGGACTGAGCATTTTTCATTGTATTTTGGTCAACTGAAAAATGTCAAGGCTACAATCCTGTCTCCCAAGGGTCTCAGGAGAAACTGGTAGCCCAGGTATGAGCAGAGATCCCTCCCATGTGTCAGGACCTCACCACCCTCAAGGGAAGAATTTCTTCCTTATATGCAATCTAAACCTACTCTCTTTTGGTTTAAAGCCAAAAACATTGTTGCAGAGAACATTAAGATAAAAATTGAGATAATACATCAAAATTAATAACTTTGAAGGGTAATTAATTTCCAAGAAATTGAAATTCTACATAAACTAACTTTTTTTTTAGTAAGGCATTTATTCTTTTTTCCTTCCTAAATTTCCTTTGAGAAGGAACATTTAACATTTAAGCATTATGTCTTTGAGATAAATTGTATTTAAAGGTTACAGTGCAAAACTACATATCTTAGTTCCGTAGAAGATGGTTTATTAATTGCCCTGAATACACACACAGTCATAAATTTGTTTGTATAATTTGATGAGGGGAATTGATTTACTATCACAGTGAAATACTACATTAAACACACGTAATTCTTTCTTTATACTGCTCCTCCCCCCTCGAAAACATCTGACTGCAGGCCTTACTGAATTATTGTTCTGTAATCATTAAGTGATTTATTTAACCACAGCACACACAGTTAACATTAATCTATATTCTTATTCTAATTTCACCTTTATGTTTTCTGTTGTCATACCAACAAGGAAAAATTATGGATTTCATCTGAACCGAAGTACAGTTATGGAGCAGCAAAACAAGATAAGGGACTTTTTTATTCTCCAGACACATCTTTTACAACAAGGCAAATGGAAAAAAAAAAGCAAACCAAAATCTTTTTGAAAGCATAAATAGTACAGAACCATCACATTGAAAGATTTGTAATATATTAAGCAAATATTGCTTATGAAAAAAACCCTGACCTATTTTTATTACTGTCAAATCATTTAATAAAGGGAACGCTCAGAACAAGATGCTATGTATGATGAGAACAGGAAGTTGTTCCACAATCCATCACACCTGACCCAACATTTGCCCGAGATAAAAGTGATTATTTCTGACTCAACCTTCTATTTATTCACAGAGCACTATAATTTTCTATCAACCTTAGCTTTTGTGCACTTTTAGATGACTTGCATTCCTGCAATTCTTTGGAAATATTAACCAGCAAGATGAAACAACTGACAGTAAACCACCAAAAAGAACCACTCAACAAGGGTATTTACAGGCACTAGGTCACACTAGAGATGAGAAATCAAGAGCAGGAAACTAGATTTAGCTAAAAAATAAAACCTGAAAAAACACAGAGACTTGCTCAAAAGAAATTTTCATTATACCATATTTTACGAGACGAAGCAAGGGCACAAAGACTTCCTGAAGTGACGGGGAAGGAAGGAGAAGGGAAGGGCACAACGTAATCTCATCATCACCCAGGATCTCCACTCAACAGAACAGCCTAAATTTGACCTGGGACAAAAAAGCATCTAGATTCTCAACTCTGAGAAGACAACTTCAACCAATACAGTCCTTCAGACCAAATGCAGTTGAGATGAACACACTGCATTACGTGTGTACATCCATACACCAAGGGTGTACTGCTGTCCAAGGTACCCTCCAGAGTACTGAGGTACTTGGCCTTTGCTGTGATCTGTCTGCAGCAGGGATGAGAAGTAAGCTGTGTCTCAAAGGAATACAAGGTGGCTCTGGGGAATACCCTGACTATTGAAGGGGAACACACCTTCACAAACCCAACCAACCTGCAGATCCTGCACTGTGCACCTTCCCTGGCTGTGCAGCACAAACCTCTGGGAAGGTGCAGTGTAAAGGTGAAGAACCTTAACACCCCTCAGAACCCAGCCCTGCCCCTGATTGCCCCCTTGGCACCACACACCCCCGGGCACCTCCTCGCAGCCACCCTTGTGGCTGCACCAGGCAGCTCCTGGCAGGGTGCCACGGGCACTGCCAGCTCTGACAGGGCTCAGTGTGCCTTCAGCTGAGTACTGCACAGTACACAGGGGGCACTGGCACACAGGATCTTGCCGTACCCACCTGAGTGCCAAGGAAAGCACCTGCTGAGTGAAAACAGAACTCAGGCTAGTGCTGAAGACACTGGAATCACAGCCCTGTGAAAATGCAAAAGCCACTGTGTCACACCAACCATGAACCAAAGCACCCTGCACAGGTGCTGCACAACACACATTCTGGTGACAGCCCAGCAAACCACGGGGACCCACAAGCACCAGGACAGGCAGTTCTGTCTTTGGCAAGTGCTGCAAAGCAGCAGCACATTAAGGGAAAGCACGAAGCCCATTTTGCAGGAGTCTGCTGAGCCTGCTGTAGTACTCATGTAGTACTAATACATCCCTTTGAAACATTGGCTCAATGCCCTGGAACTGCCCATTACACATGTAGTCCATAACAGACATGAACTGTGTGCAAATCCAGTTCCCTCATCTAGAGGGAAATGCCAGGGGTCACTGATGTCAAATGAAGTTTGTTCATACAAGGCAGACAGGGAGCACAGAAGGAATTTGATGTGCACTTCAAAGGGAAGAAATTTGTCCAGTCTCCAAGGCAGTTCTGTGTCTCACTTGGTAATGAGTTTCTTGAAGAGACACTGTTACACAGAAGTCTATTTAACTGGAATGCTGTTACATGGCATTCTCTATTAACAAAAAGAGAATACAGTCAGGAAAGATTCCCTGCAAAACACCATCACAGTTTCAGCCAGGAGATGGGTGGTCCCTCTAGCTTTTGCAAGTGGCTCACCTACTGCTGTCAGGCCAAAACACTTTGGAGATGTGAATTTAATTAACTAAAATATATCCTGAGACTAATTTTCAGTGAAATATGCTGCTATCAATCAGGAAGCAATTTGCATGGAGAGAGCAGAATTGTTCCTACTGTTCTAAATTTGTTTACATCCAATGAGGTGACAAAATGTTATGAACTTTTTTACTTATCAGAAAGTCAAGACCCTGTGAGTGCTCCTGCATTGGCAAAGAGATTTATGGTTCATGTTACCCAATTGATGCTGCCAGAGCAGCACACGGGGAGGGATGAAAAGCAGAGCCCTGTGATAACCAAGAGCTCAACCACTGCTTAACTTCTTTCATGTGTTCTGCGTCAGTTTTCTTATCTGTACAAGAAAGGAAACAAAGTTCATCTCTCTCTGCAAAGAACTTGGAGATATTTTGATAAACTGTGTTATTCAAACACAGCATTTTCCAAGGTCAGTCCTCTCTGCACAGCTGAGACACACTTAAATAAACTGATCCTCAACTTCTCTGGATTTACAAACTCCATGACCAGAGATCTCACTCCAGCCTCCACTTGCTAATGGAAGATTTAGCCAGCTCACTAGCACACAGCAGGAGACAGCTGCAGCAGGCAGCAGTGGGGCTGAGGAATGACCCTCCAAGCCCTGCTCTCAGTCGCAGTGATGGCCAGGGTGACCCAGCTCAGGGGCCTGGCAGCGAGTGGGCAGTGCCAGCCAAACCCCCTGCACAGGCTGCAGGGACTCATCACCCCAAACCCTTGGCCCAGACAGCACTTTAATGGACTTCACAGACCGAAAAGCACAAATGAATTGAGCTGGAGATGGACAAACCCCAGTTTTCTGGCCAAGCAATTAGCAGAGAGTATTCATGTATTTATCCCATTTTAATCAGGTGCACATGCAGGAGTTGTACCTGCACTGGGCAGATGTTTGTGACCAGCACTGAAGTACAAGTAGCACAAGGTAAAACAACTCCAGCCCGCTGAGGATGGCTCTAAAGTGGAAATAGAAACCCCTGTGTTTTGGCTCCCCCTTGTCAGTGGCTGGGGGCTGAGGTGGGGGGAGCTGCAGCCATCACCTGTGTGTGGCAGGCACCTCACACTGACAACAAAACCTTTACACCTGGTCTTTCCACAATTCCCTGAGCGCTTCAGGGCAGACACTGCTGTGCAGTATCAGGTTGCTTATATCTATACATCTTGCCTAAATACCCTGCAGAACATTTATATTCTACTGTGTTACTACTAAAACCCAATAAACTGCAAGTGTCTTAACAAATCAAAGCACGTCTTTGCATTACACTTTGCAAAATGTGGCTGTTTGCAATGACTCTCCCATCCACGAACACACAGGCACAGAACCCTACCGGGATGTGCAAGTTTTATCTTACATACCCAGATAGCACTACCCTGGTGCCCCGACACCAGCCTTCCCTTGCCCAGCCTTAGGACATTGTCACTAGACTCCACTTCATGGGATATTGACTTTTTATACTTATGGACTGGCAAAAGAATACAGAGGACCAACCTGATGATTATCCATAAATGAAGGTCAAGTGAAAGGCAAATTTAAACCTTTATCTGGCCAGAACCAGGACCACTTGACGTGAGATGAGGAAGACACAACCTAAACAGGACATGGATAAGGCAGCTAAAACTCTCAAGCAGGGAATGACAGACTAAAGTCCCTTTGGAATGTCTGCACTCAATGCCACAATTGAAGAAGCACTTCAGGAGGCATCTCCAGTGTATGTGCTTCCCTTTAATGTAAAACAGCAAGTCTAAATATCTGAAAACTATCTGAATAGGCTATTCATAACAAAGACAGACAGAATCCATGTGCAATGTAAAATGAAATACTTAAAAGGGTATTCTTTCAGAGATTGGTTCCACAGGAAGCCAGAAAGCCAAAGGGATCCTTCAGGCAGGCTATTTTGGCAAAAGGCTTCTGATCACTCTCCCTGGGAGGCTGGCACAGCTCTGAAAGCAGGGCCCTGGGAGGCTGTGAAATCTCAGGTCCTGAGTGTTCCAGCCCCCCTGAGCTCCACCACCCTGTTGGAACACACAGGCTCAGCCACCAAAACTCAGTGCAGTGAGATGAACACAGGAACTCGCAGTTCAGGCACAGTTAACCTTCCACATTGCAACTATCAGATGGATAGTAAGAAATGCAACAAAGTGCAGAGAAGGGCCACAAAAATAATTTATGAGCAGAAAGCATGATTTATATATGGAGAAAATCCAACAGCTCAATGCATGTAAAGTAACAAAAATGATTCACAGTCTCATCCCAGAGAGCAAAACATGGTGCAGAAGAAATTCCAGCTGCATCAGGTGCCTCAGTTCAGCATCATAAAGTTTACCTCCAGTTCACCCTTTCAGCCCCATTTTAAGCTTGCCTTCCACAGTTTTATATAACAACTGAAAATGAGCTTTCATCCATTTTTCACTCAACCTGGACATTTCAACAGTTCAGCCCATTCTTAGTTCAACACAAAAGAAGCCCTGGGTGGATTAAGGAGGAGGAAGACACAGGGTTTTCATGACCTTTTGCAGATTTCCAAACCTCATCTCCTGTACACATAAGCAATCTGTTTCTTTTACTACAGAGCAATGACTCATGACTTCAACCATTTCAAAATGGAAGACAATCCCACCTGGCATTATGGATTAGCAGCCAAACTACACGTGTCTTCATCTAAAGGTCGACTTGGTAATAACAGAAAGCCCTAAACTAAAGTGTATTTTAGTATCTCCAATCACTCAACATTTCAGCATCTCTCACAAAGCTGCTCTGCCACCTTCCCCACCCTGGGAAGTGCTCACAGGATGCAGGCAGGGCTTGGAGGCACCACGGGGAGCAGCCACACAGCTGTGTGTGTTTAAACCCTTCCACCACATGCATCTCATTCAGGTATGAAGCACTGATGCCATGGGTACCCAGCAGCATGCACTGATCTGAGGGTTAAATCGATTAAAGTCTTCCCCAAAATTACACTGGGGGGAAGTGACACCTTCAGAAGTGCCTCTTCCCTTTTCTTCCAGCCTGAGTGCAATAAACAATCTGTCCATCATCTTTCCATCAACTCTGCTATTCCCATTATACCCCATAAACACAGACTTCACTGTCCAGTCTCACCTGCACCTCTCCTGGTGCTGCTCAGCTGCTCTTCCCAGGCAGGAGGGAGGGGACACAACAGGCAGCGATTCTTTCCAGTTCCTGGATGCTGCAGAAAAAGGCATCAGAAGAGTCACGTCAGTAACCACCACAGGGAAAAGGAGACACAAGACACAAGTAACTCCTTGCTGGAGGACAGGGATTTCTGTTCCCACCTCGACGAGCTTATTTGTGGGTGTGATAATTGATTTCAAAAGGAAAACGCATGGGTTCCTCAGGCTCCAAAACAACTGACCCAGGGGGCAAACACAAACACTAATGGAACCATCAGCATGTGAAGAACACAAGCCTGGCTTTGTTTTTCCAAGACACAGCTCAAAGAGAGAAGATGAGCTTAAATGCATTAAGAGTATCATCATATATAGCACTGGAAGGCCTCCAGAGCAAAGTTTAGGTAGGATATTGGGAAGGAATTCCTCCCTCTGAGGGTAAGCAGGCACAGAGTGCCCAGAGAAGCTGTGGCTGCCCCATCCCTGGGAGTGCCAAAGGCCAGGTTGGACAGGGCTTGGAGCACCCTGGGCTGGTGGAAGGTGTCCCTGCCCATGGCAGGGGTGGCACTGGATGGGCTTTGGGGTCCCTCTAACCCATGGTGGGATTTCAAGGCAGAGCTTGGTTCCATGGTCTGTAATTTCCTTCATCCCGGGAGGGAAATGGACCAAACTGAGGAGGGAAAGGAGGGAAAAAGGGAAAGAAAAAAGGACGGCACAGCTCTTCCCAGAGCTCTTCCCCTCACAGCCGCATTTCTGAGCCCAGCACAGAACCACAGCCACCCCGACACCTCCCGAACTGGGAAAGCTTCACAGCCCCACGAAGGGCACGAACAACCCGGGTGCTCACGGCTAACACAGACACCCCTGCGGGCTCCTCACACGCACCGGCAGCGCTGCGGGACGGGCAGGACCCGCTGCGGGCACAGCGCCTTCCCCGGCAGGGCAGCGGCGGCCCCAGCCGTAAGGGTGTTACACGGAGCTGTAGGGTACTATGTTACAGAAGGCTGGCGGGTTTTATGTCGGGCTGGCGGGGCCGGGGCGGGGCCTGCGGGACCGCTGGGGGCGGGCCTGGGCAGGGCGGGCCTGGGCAGGGCGGGCCGGGCCTCACCTCGCGGGGCGGGTGTCCCTTCACAGAGGCAGTTCGGTCTCCCTTCACGGGAAAAGTTCGAGGCTTGCGTTACAGAGGCATTTCGGGGCTCCCCTCACAGTGACATCTCTGATCTCCCCTCATGGACACATTTCGGGGCTCCCCTCACACCGACATTCCGGCTCTCCCCTCACGGTGCCACTCCGGCTCTCCCCTCACAGTGACATCTCTGCTCTCCCCTCACGGTGACACTCCGGCTCTCCCCTCACAGTGACATCTCTGCTCTCCCCTCACAGTGACATCTCTGCTCTCCCCTCACAGTCCCCGCCCCGCCCCTCTGAGGGGACAGCCCCACAACATGGCGGCCGCCCGTGCGCGCCCTCCCTCGCGCTGTCAATCACCTCCGCTGCCCAATGAGCGGGCGGTGCGTGCCCCGCGCAGCCAATGGGCGCGCGGCGGGGGCGGGGCTGAGCATGGCGGAGCTGAGCGGCGGGCGGGAGCCGGTGGCGGTGGCGGTGTCGGGACAGGGCCCGGGCCCCTTCCAGGTACACACCGGGGACAGCGGGGACACACCGGGGACACAGCGGGACACGGTGGGGACACAGTGGGGACAGCGGGGACACGGTGGGGAACGTCCCCGCGCCGCCCATCCCGGCCTCGGACACCCCCGGGGATCCAGGGCCTGCCCGCCCTCCCAGGGACAATCCCCTCCCAGGGACACTCCCCTCCCATGGACAGTCCCCTCACAGGGACAGTACCCTCGCAGGCACAGTCCCCCCTCACGGTCCCGTCTGCCGCTGGCACTGCGGGCACTGCCCCCTGTCCGGGCGCCCCGCGGGGCCTGCGGGTTTGGCTCGGTGCTGTCACACGGGCCTTGCAAACCAAAGTGAAGTCTAGCAGGCCTGGGGTTAGAAACAGAACGCTTGCAGGCACTGCGGAGCAGAGCAGGGACGATCGGACTCGGCTCTGAGTGAAGCCAAGAGACTGAGGAGTGTGTGTGTGTATGAAAAGAGACTTGGGAAGTCACTGTCACGTTTCACAAGGCCCAGAACTTACCAGGCACAACCTGCTGGGAACTCTGACACTGAGCCATAGCATCCTCCGGGCTGCTTTGTAGTTAAGCTGTGCACAGTGCTGAGAAGGAAATCGAAATACACACCTAGCTGTCTTTATATCTCGGTTTTCAAGGTTAGCAGAGCCTCTGTCAGCTTTCACTTTGCAGCAGAGTGTGGCTCTGACCACTCACCTGCTGGGGGCATTGGAGTCACTGCAAAGCCTGGTTTTGCAGGAATTAGGAGGGAGGTGGAATGCAACGATCTGAAGAGAGAAATTGAAAGTGTCTTCACTTTTAGTATAAGTACATATTGGAAATTCCGTGCCCGAGAATAGCTATAAACTAAGTAGCTCATTGTTTTGAAGGAGGGGAAATTACTTTGACAATGCTTTGATAATTCTGTAAATAAATACATCTATAAATCTATCCATAAATAATCGTATTTGGTATTTCTATAAATAAAAGACGTATCTAGTAGATTAGATCTCATTAGCTGATGTGTTTTCTGCTAAGCATTTATTTTTGCTAAGAGACTGTTTGGAGAAATTCAGTCACTGACAGACTATTGCTTCTTTTTTGGTCCACATGGAATAAATGAATGGAATAAAGGTTTTCAATTCTTTAAAACCTTTTAGAGAATTTAAGACTTGGAGTCAGAAGTTTACAGGAGAGGGAAGCGGTCACGATTTCATTTCAGAGATCCCCCATTGTCAGGCACAAACTCATTAGAAGTTCTGGGTTTAAGCAGTGGTCACGCCAAGGCTTTGATTGCCTCTTGTCCTCTTTGCAGTACAGCCCAGAGAGCGTGGCTGGAGCGGACGGGGAGATCGACCCCACCGAGATCACATTCCCGGGATGTTCCTGCCGGAGCAGCTCCTGCACGGCCCCTGAGTGCTCCTGTCTGTGCTGGGGTGACAACTACAGCGGCCTGTGCCTGCAGGACTCGGAGCAGGGGCCCTTTGCCCGGCCCGTGTTTGAGTGCAACGCCCTGTGCCCCTGCAGCGAGTCGTGCCAGAACAGGGTGGTGCAGAGGGGGCTGCAGCTGCGGCTCCAGGTGTTCCGCACCCCCAGCAAGGGCTGGGGCGTCCGCACGCTGCAGGACATCCCCCGGGGCACGTTCGTGTGTGAGTACGCTGGGGAGGTGCTGGGCCGGGCTGAGGTGTGCAGGAGGATGCAGGCCCAGAGCCCAGAGGACTCCAACTACATCATAGCAGTGAGGGAGCACCTGCACGACGGGCGGGTCCTGGAGACCTTCGTGGACCCCACGCACGTCGGGAACGTGGGCAGGTTCCTGAACCACTCCTGTGAGCCAAATCTGTTCATGGTGCCCGTCCGAGTGGACTCCATGGTGCCCAAACTGGCACTTTTTGCAGCCACGGATATTTCTGCTGGAGAGGAACTGTCGTATGATTACTCTGGGAGGTTCCATAATTCACAGGGAAGCAGCAGAGAACACAAACCTTTGGAGGAGGATAACAGGATGAGAAAACCCTGCTACTGTGGTTCCCGCACGTGTGCTTCCTTCTTGCCTTGGGATGGCTCCCTCTTTTCCACCCCAGGGAGCTCTCCATAGCCTGTCAGCCTCCAACATACCTAAAGAATAGGATTTTCTGCAGTAGTAAAACTGCTGCTAAATAAAACTCTGTGTTCCAACAAAGATGCTCACATTTCAATAGCAGCTACAAGACAAGGCTTTGAGAATTAATTTAATGCAACATCCTGGACACTTTTCAAGGTGGACTGTACAAGGGATTATTGGAGCTTCAAGATGTTCCAAAAGCAGCTACTAAGCCAGGCCTGGTGTTTTTGCCTCATTTTCCTCTGACAGATTGTTGTATGTTAAAGCAACTCTTTCAGTTTGTACCTTCCAGTAAGAATTTGTACCTTTAACACTGGTACATGGGAAGGCCACGTGAGAACAGCAAGAAAATTGCACAAGAAGATGACATCAAGGAATCCTGACATTTACAAGTCAGGCAAACCCATTAAATTATTGTTTTTAAATTACTTGCAGTACATTTTTTCTTGTTGCACAAAGCATAAATAACTAGTTACTGTTGATGTAAAGAGTAGCTGGAATGCTTTGTGTCCCTTTCCCCCTCCAGCCCTCTGTGGCTGGGTGCCAACATGGGACTGGGAGTGCCTAGCTGTTCCATTGGCATTCAGCAGCCTGTGGAGGTGTGGCAGGCTCCAAGGATCCCATCTTCCAGAATGCCATCAGCCCCGAGGCTGCTCTGATGGGGTCTCTGCAGGAACAGCAGCCCGTTCCTGCCCAGCACTGTCAGCACTCACAGGAGGCAGAGCCAGGCCCTGCAGCCCGAAGCAGGATGATGCTGATAATTGCCTGAAAGTACAAGTACAAAAGTACATCTGAACAGTAATAGATTGGTGGGTTTGTGGTGTTGAACAGCTGATCTGACAGATGCATGAGTGGTCCTTTCAGCTGCTGACTGATCTGTTTTCAATTTTCCAGGGCCAGGCAGCATTAAGCAAGGCCTGGCCTTTCCCAGCACATGGACAAGGTCACTGCATCTTCTTTTCACCATCCTTGCACAGCTCCAACACCTGTGCAGACCTTCCCTCAGCACCTTCTTCCAGCAGGGATGCACCAGAGCACTTGCTACACTCTACAACTGCATAATTCTTCATTTCCTTTCTGGGAAGATCAAATTAAGGTAGGTTCACACAGGCTGGTTTTGATATCTAAGACAGACAGACTGCAATGCTGTTTTTTATTCATGTCACACTGTGCCATCAGCAGCACAAACCCCTTGGTTGTTTGCTCTGGACAGTTTGATCTTTACCAGTTTCCATACCCTTTGACATAACACACACAACAAGGCAGCACATCTCAGGGGATCAGCTGATCTGCAGGCCACCAGTAGTTGGGTTTTTTTAAATTAAAGAGAACCCTGATTTGGACCTGAAAGATTGGTGCCACTGAAACACTGAGCTGCCACTCCCAGCTCAGTTTCCTCTTTCACAAACGGCTAAAAACTGGGGGCTCTGTGTAATCCTTTCAAAGTGCAGTAATGATTATCAATATTTCAATATTCAGTCATTTGGAGATTTATTTTCCTACTGGAATACGATCATATTAATTCAAGGATGGAGCTCTGAGCAAACTATCTAGAGGAAGGTTTCTTACTCAGGAAAGGGGGCTTGGAAGGAGATAAGCTTTAAGGTCCCTTCCAACCCAAACCATTCTGGGATTGACCTGACACTGACAAGGGATAAAGGACATTTTGCTGCTATTCTGCTGTTTCCTGTTACTTGGTGTTTATTACCAGTGTTTCCTTGATAAACTGCAGTCTTAGCTTCTCCCCAGTCAAGTGCTTTCATTCTGCTTGTGGGATTTACACATGGGTGTGGTTTTATGTTAGGATAATCATTAACACCAAGATCAAGTGTCACATCTGTCAGTACAGAACCCTTCCAAAGGATTTCAGCTGCTTGTCACAAGCAGCCTCCAAGCTGAGTGGCCATTGCCTGATGGAGGGTTCCTGCAGTACACACCTGAGCACAGCCTGGGGTCCCTTCTCCTGTTTATAGAGGCCTCTCTGCTTTTCTCCCCAAAAGGCATTGTGCCAGCCACCTAGGCACGTGGAGAGCACAGGGAGCAGAGGATCCAATCTGCTTCCTCCTTCCCTCCTGGGAAGGTTTCAAGATGAGTTTTACAGCATCTGCATTCCTGGTTTTCAGGCTGACGGCCCAGTTTGTTACCTTCCTGTTATGGATATGCACTTGGCACGATTGTGAGTAGTTAAGGAAGTGTAAATTAAAGAAAACACCACCTTTAGCAGTATCTAGTCCCTGATCAGCAGGCTTACACCAGAGAACACAGCTGAGCCTTGTGTCCCTGCAATGCTACCCCTCAGCTCTAGCAGTGAGCTGATAGCAGTTATCTGGCTGGAACAGATTTGCACAGCACAACAGGAGCAGAGCTGTGCTGTTCAGAAGAGCCAGGCTACAGGCCTTGCAAAACCAAATTGATACCTTGTGACTGAGTTCTAAACCATCCTGCCAATTGTTAATGGCTTTTTTCCATCCAGCATAGGCATCATACCTTGCTGTGCCTTAGCACTGCAGATGCCTGGGGAGTGGACCAAAATCTGACTGGAAAAATTCTCTAACATGAAACTAGAAATTAAAACATCTTGTTCTATCTGCTGAATTTCTGTCCACTTTTCCCTTTGGGTTCCTTGCAGCCTCACAGTCCCAGTATGCTCATCCACAGTGAATCCAAGCAGCTCAAAAGACTCTGAGCCCCCTCTAATCCTCCCTCCTCCTTTCCACTCTCAGAATGCAATAACAATTATCAGTATTTCAATATTGTGCCAAGCCATGCTGTGTTCTAGAACAGATATTTCTGCTTGCTACACTTACCTGGGCCCCCACTGGAGAGGTGTTTGTTGAAGGGCTCCCCAGACATTCTCCTGTGTCTTCCTTTCAACATGAAACAAGTGGATGAGGAGCTGCCAAGTGATGGATTTGCACTAACCCCAGGCTGTGTAAACCCAAGGCCAATTTACTACTGACAAGACAGTGGTGGCAAAGACCAGCGTCAATGCAAAGGTTTTTCTTAATCCACCATTGCATTCAGATCCCCAAAAGAGGTTGCTGTCAATTATTCCCATTTCCCTTATTCCTTGCTAAAATTCCTCTTCCTTTCAGTGTTTTAGTTGGGGTTTTGTTTTGGTTTTTCATTTGTTTGTTTTGTGGGGTTTTGTTTGTTTTGGTTGGGGTTGGTTTGTTTTGCTTTTCCCCAACAAAAGTGTTTCAAAATTTACCCTGTTTAGGCCTTAGGGCTCACAGTTCCATCTGCCATCTTTTCCCTTTCATGATTTATTCAAGTGGAATCATTTGTGAGCTTCATTTTCTAACGAGGCCAGTTTTGCAATGCCCAAACCCCCACAATAAGCCTACTGTGCCCAAGGCATGCAAAGGAAATTGCTGGTTTTCCATCAGTGAGAGTCTTCAGCATAAACAAATGCTTGCCATTTTATTGACCTATGTACAAGGTTTCTAATCATCACCACCCTGAGGATTATCCCCCCCAATGTGCAGAAGGCACTTCCTAAAGAGCAGCAGTGTCTCACCAGAAAAGGCCATTTCTGGCCCCGATTTTCACTGCAAAGGAATGTAACAAAGGGCTGTGGGAGCTGGCCCTGTGGACAGTTGTCATCACCCAGGCCTTACTCTTGACTCCTTCATCTGCTTTTAAAGCTGCCTAGAATTTCTTACCTGCCTCCAATTTCTTTTAAAGCTGCCTAGAACTTTTATAAAGTCCTTGTTGATTGCATATCATTGTAGGAACTCAAACTATACATAAATAGAACTAATAAAGATCTTTGCTAAGGGAGCTGGTGTGGGTAACAAGGTGGGGATCGGTCACAGGTTGGTCTCTGGTCTTGGAGGCCTTTTCTGACCTAAATTACTCTGTGATTAAGTAACCTTTGAACACAGTTTTGTTCCAGTTGAATCCAAAACACTCCTGCTAAAACCAGCAGCTGAGTTTGGTCAGGATTTAAGTCCAGGTCAGTTTCTCCATGAACAGGAAGGTTCTCCATCAACGTTGAGTAGTGCTGGATTTCTTTCCCCCGCCAGCAGGAACTTTAAGCAGTAGATTTTTCCTCTGTGTTATCAGCAAGGGATGCAGCCCTCCTCTGTGGTTCCCTGGGTGCCCTCCTGTCTCCACGAGCACCCCCGGGGTCCCTGTGGCCCGGGGCGGTGTCGGAGGCGCAGCGGAAGCCCAGGTTGGACGCGGAGCTGTCGGGCGTGTTCTGGCTCCGAGCTGCACAGCGGTACCTGTAGCAGTAGGACTGCAGGGCAAGAGACAGCGTGAGCTTCACACCACAGTGGGGCTCCTCAGCCCCCAGCTTGTTAGATTCACAGATTAATTAGTGAGATTAATACGGCAAAACACTGCAATTGCTGTCTGATACGGACGGAAATCACTGCCTTGGAATAAGGGAGTCCTACAGCGAGTCCAGCTGATTTAAAAAAGTAGTTGGAATGGCAAACTGTCCAATAAGATGGCCACTAATAATATGTCCTGTCTGGGAAAATGCTAAAACAACCATTCTGCTTCCCCTCAGAGGAGGAGAGAACAGCACAGTGCCCTGAGTATCCATCCCACACCTGAATGGAACGGGCAGGTATTGGCACCTCCCTAAAAACACCTCCCTGATGCAACAAGGGGAAATGGATAACTGGGGCAAAGTCCTTTCCCGTATTCCTGTGGCTAGCACTCCAGGGATGTTCACAATCCCTGGGATCACATCATTTTGAGCAGTGTGAGAGGGTTGCTCCATAAGTGAGGCTGCCCAGCAGCACATCCCCACATGGCACAGGAGGGCAGTCACACCGGGCATTTCACTAAGAGCACTGGGGTCACAGTTGGGGCCACAACGACCCATCCACATCCTGCCCCAGTGTTCTGTTGTTCAGAGACCTGGCTCAGGGGTTTGCCCCTGCCCTCCCCCTGCAGCCTCTGCCCAAGCCCTTCCAGCTGCACGGGGCCCAGACTTGAGGAGTGCCAGGGAGGAGGGTGCAATTGAGCCTGTCAGCCCTGGGAGGGAGGAGAGATCAGTCTGGAGAGATTGCAGGCGCCTCATAAAGACCCCTTGTACTAATAGTATTCAGCAGTTTTTTTGTCTTGATACACAGCCTAGTTTTATCACCTACAAAAAAGACTAGGGCAGACTAGAATCTTCACAAACCTTGAAAATGGGTCACGTTATTCATCACTAAAGAACCTATTTCACTGTTAATTTAATCAAAACTGCTAATTAACATCTGACATTGATTTCACCTAAGAAGGAAATCAGTGTAGAAAATGGGATCTCACTGTAGAAAATTTAATCTAATTATGAGGGTGATTTGCCAGCTGCAGGCTTTGCAAGGGAAGCAGACCAGGACAGTTTTAATCAAACAGGAGATCTACAAGCACTGCATGAACAGAGTTTAAAACATGATTTTGTGTCATGAACAGCCTTTGCTCTGGGGTGACATCCAGGCTGTTCTGAAGGATTTTCAAGTGTGCCATCAACTCAGCTGGAACATTCATCTCCCAGCCAGCTTTCTGTGAACACCTGGTATCACAGAATGATAGAATTATAGAAGGGCTGGGGTTGGAAGGGACCTCCAAGGTCATCCAAGTTCCAACCCCCTGCCATGGGGGGGACACCTTCCACTGGAGCAGGCTGCTCAGAGCTCTGCATCCTTTCTGGATCAAGAGTCATTTAAAGCTAAGAAAACAAAGTCACATCCCTAAAAATGTCACTCAGGCTCTGTAATGAGAACAGCATCAGAGCCCTACAATTTTAATTTCTGCATGTCAAAACCATACTGGGTAAAACAACTTACTGTTTGAATTCCAAGCTAACCAAAACACAGTTCTTGGGAGCATCAGGTGTCCCCCCTCCTAAATTCCATGAAACCCTTTCACAAGCATGCAGGCTGCCAGGAAACCCTGTCAGAGGAGCAGTTCCTGGCCAGGTGCTTTGGGAGGAAGGAGCACCATGGAACACTTACCTTGTGGCACATGTAGGATCCACCCTTCTTCACTCTGTCCGTGCCCGAGGCCGGCCCTGTCTGGGGAGGGAGGGAGGGAGGACACTGCTCAGTGCTCAGGGAAGAACAGCTGCCCACGACAGGGCAAACAGCTCTGGCAACAGGGAACAAGGGGCAACCGTAAATATTCCAGGCTAGCCAACTTCAGCTGAATGCTTGAAGCAATTGTGTTGGACAGGCCTTGCAGGTGAGAGCCCTGTGCTCCTTCCCCACTGCTGCAACTCCTGAGTGCTGGAGCTGCTGCCCAGGAGTGCCTTGCTCCTGGAGAACACCTGGGAAAAGGAGGTTCCCACAGAGGCAATTGCACAGGGAGGGAAATCAGTTTTCCTCAATGCCCACCTTCTGACCACTCTGGTTCCTACCCTCTCTCAAGGGGTACAGCTGTCTCCCTCCCAGAGGTGAAGTTCTAGAAGGATCTACACAAAGGAGCATAAAAGTGACAGGGACTGTCAGAAACCCTGAAGGCTGACGTTGGTCCTACAGCAGCTGCTGCTGCACCCACTGAGCTCACCACAAAGCCTGCAGCAGTTTCTAGCCCAAATTTATACATGCAAAAAAGAATTTAGCCTCTTGCTGTGTTTAATACCCTACCCATACCCAAGGAAAGCCACACCCCGAGGCAGCATCAGCTGGGTTCCAAGCCCAGGTGCTCCTCCAAGGGACACCATTCCAAGGCTCTGGAAATGGTCCTCACAACTCTTGCATGTGGATCCCCACCCTGAGATAAACCACTAACAAGCACAATCATCCCCCAGCCTGTTAATCTCATCTTAAGGGAAGCCAGGGGAAAATTGTCCTAAAAAAAGTTCCAGGAGAACACGACAAAGCAGAACAATGGGCTGGGGAGCAGGATTTCCCCTTAGACACTGCAGAGCACAGCTGAGCAGCAATCTGTGCTAGGGGCTCCAAGGAGACCTTTACAAACTTAGAGGAACATGTTTGTTTAGGGTTAGAAGGCTTATTGTCCAGTTCTATCATGTTTCAGCAATTACCAAGGGATAATCTGTACTGAAGCAGCCCATGAAACAAAGGCAATGTTAAGTATATAAGCTCTTTTTAATTATTAAAAATATCTTCTATCAGGAAAATAGAGCATCAGAGGTTGTTTGGAAACAAAAACTCCCTCAGCCTCTGAAGGAGGATTACAGCACTGAAACACTCCACCACCACTACAGAAATCTCCTCTAGTGTCCTCCATTAATCTGTTCTACTGCAAGACATCATCCTCTTGATAGACAATTCTTTAAAATCACTGAAGGTAAAGAGCTGATCACAAAGCTGGCCAAGTTCTCTGCAAGGCAGAAAACCACTCACCATCAGCAGCACTGGCAGGGTTAATATTTGCTCACACACATTATCTCACCCAGAGATCATGAAAAGTGCCTTGGTTGTGCTTCCCCACACTAAAACTAATCACAGCACAGCAATTAAGGTCATATTTGATTAAAACAAGCAAATCTCTGTTCTATCAAACAATATTGCTTTATGGCATGACCTGCAGAAGTCACCAGCTGGCAGTGAAGGGGAGGGACGTTTGCTGTCCCTACGTAAAGAGCTGGAGCTGTCTAGACTTTGATCCCAGATTGAAAAATATATATTAGCAAGTTTATTCTGTAGTATAATGTTGTAACAGCCACATGCCGGTCTGATTGCACAATTACAAGTGCTTATTTAAGTGAGACACTTTTGTGTTTATGATGTCCATGCAGCAGCGCTGGATTGAGGTGAAATTGGGCAAGAAGTCTCTGTGAATTTTGCTCTGGTAAACTAAAGCACCCATGAGTTTGCTTAGGCTTTTAAATTCAGCACAAACACCCTGCAGAATGCATTTAAAAACTAGGTGTTAACAATGATCCTTTAATTGTTTTTTCAGATGCAAACTAATTGTCAGAATCGAGTGTCTGAGGCAGAGCACTTCAAAGTGAATTCCGAAGGGTTTGCCTGACTAAATGGGTAAGGAAACTGAATCTCCTGCTGTGCAAAGGTGTCCCAAAATAACCAGGCTGCAGCACCTTCTGAGACATTAGAATTGATTAGCACCAGCTCTATCAGAGCCCTTCTCTTCAGTCTCTGCAGAGCACAAGGCAGAGTAACCTAAATATAGGATATGTTCTCTCCACCGAAGAGACTCTGAATTCTTCCACGGGGTCAGAGCATAGCAAAGTTCTTTAACATATTTAGTTTAACACCCAAAAGCTTCAAAGCTGATTTCTGGTACTGGAGAGACTCCAGATATACTGGGGATTGGTCTCAAGGAACGGGTGGAATTCTGCACACAGATTCTTGGCTTTTTTCAGAACTGATTGATAATTACCCAGAATAAAAATACCAGAAGCCATAAGGATAACTTATGATGGTTTGTTCTCTACCTGGTGGGGGTAAAAGTAGTCCATTTGTAGCAACCTAAATGAACTAAAAACCTCCCTATTTTGAAAGAATTCCATCAATTCTTGATTTATGGAACCTGATGCCAGTCTGGGAGCATTCAGGGGCTGACCAGGTGTGCCCAACCAACAACCCCCCACCAAACACAGCCAGCTGCAGCAGAGCACTGTAAGTGCAGTGCTGAGGAGCTGTGGTGACACTGCCCAGGTCCCCAGGGCACAGCCCCCAGCCCAGGCCCGGGGACAGGAGGGTTTCCAAGGGCAGCAGGGCCTGGGGGGAGCCGAGTGCTTCTCTCCAGCCAGCAAACACTTACAGGGTTGTGAGCCTGCTGCGAGGAGTGCTGCACAGCCCACCAGTCAGAGGTCCACTCCCAGGCATTGCCCACCATGTTGTACAGGCCGAATCCGTTGGGGGGGAAGGCAGTGACCTGCACAGGACATGGAACACAGGGGCAGTTCTGCAACCAGGTACTGTCACATAGGGGGTTAATCCTCAGCCCAGGCTGCTGAAGGTGCATTTTGAGGAGTCCTGCCTCAAAAGCAGGCACCAAAGCAGCAGTGCAGGACTGTAACGCTTTGACATGTTCCATTTCAAGGCAAGAGAAGGAAACAGTGAATTGTTACCACCCTCTGTGTCCTCAGCACCACTTGGGCACTGTGGCACACAGCAGTATCTGTGGGTTTTGCAGACTGCCCCTCTCAAGGGCAGCACTGCTGGAGCAACACACACACCCGACCCCCACCTGGAGCTTCCGGGCTCCCCTTCCCACCATGGGAGAGCAGGGTGGCTGCCAACCCTGCAGAATTCTCTACTCATGAAACTTTTGGACCTATTTAACTACCATTAAATAACTCACATTCTTAATTGCCTTTAAAATTCCACTGTTTGCTATATGAGACAGGCTTAACCTTTCCCAGCAAGGGAAGTTTAATTTCTTTTCAACTATCGCGTGATTTTTGAGTTCACAAAACTGTAATGCCAAAAATTCAGGCAGAAAGTATTTCAACTTCTGCCTAGAAACTGACTGGGAAGGGGGAAAAGAGGTCAATTTGAGAGGCAATAGAAGTTAAAATGAAAGTAATCTTTACTTTCAATTAGCTTGAAAAAGTGTCCCATGGTAATGCTGGAATACAACATAACTTACAATCTGAAGTCAAAGGGTGCAGGGATGAACAGCCAGGGCTCACCCTGCTGAACACAGACCTTCATCTGAGGAAGATTTAGCTCAATTCCACATGCTGGATTGTCTCTGAGACACTTACAGGTGCAGTCCCCTTGTAGCCATCCTCTGCAGTGTTGTTAGTTGGGAATTCTCCCTGCCAGATATTGGCATAGTGCTGGCCTTTGGGCTGCAGCTTGTTACCCCACGGGAAGAGTCTGGCAAAGACACACAACAGTGGGCAAGGACTTTAAATCAAATGTCAGTGTTACAGGGAATCACAGACTGTTTTGGTTGGGAAGGGACCTTAAAGCCCATCCAGTGCCACCCCTGCCATGAGCAGGGACACCTTCCACCAGCCCAGGGTGCTCCAAGCCCCATCCAACCTGGCCTTGGACACTCCCAGGGATCCAGGG
>JAWWEW010000023.1:1582058-1669005 GCA_035583185.1 Anabacerthia variegaticeps | reverse complement strand
CCCCAGTCCCTCTCCAGCTCTCCTGGAGCCCCTTTAGGCCCTGCAAGGGGCTCTCAGGTGTCCCTGGAGCCTTCTCTCCTCTAGGTGAGTTCCCCCAGCTCTCCCAGCCTGGCTCCAGAGCAGATGGGCTCCAGCCCTGCAGCATCTCCAGGGACTGCTCTGGACTCTCCAGCAGCTCCACATCCTTGTGCTGTTGTTCCCAGGGCTGGAGCAGCTCTGCAGGGGGATCTCACCTGAACAGAGGGACAGAATCCCCCCTCTCCTGCTGCCCACGCTGTGGGACCAGCCCAGGGCACAGGGATTTCTGGGCTGTGACTGCTCACTGCTGTCTTGTTGAGCTTTCCATCCACAAACCCCCAGTTCCTCCCCCTAGAGCTGCTCTCAGTCCCTTCTCCACCCCATCCCTCCCTGTGAGTGGTATATTTCTCACAGCAACACTGCACAAGAGACAGACACTGAGGGCAATAAACCCCCCCAGCTGTTCCTCACCTAGTAATGCCCAGTGTCAGCCACGGATCAGGGGCACACTTGTGCCAGTAGTACCTGTTCTCCAGGCCCCCTCGACAGCTGTACTCCCACTCGGCCTCTGTTGGCAAGCGCTTCCCTGCCCACGTGCAGAATGCCACAGCGTCGTGCCAGGACACGTGGAGAACGGGGTGATCCATCCTGGGAAACAAAAGGAACAGGACAAGCTCCTCAGGAGCACTGGGCGCCCAGAGCTGCACAGCACGAGCACAATGGGACACTCCCAGAGGGCACCTGGGGGTGACAAGGCTCAGGCACAGCTGGACAGGGCCCAGAGGGCTGCTACAGGGAAGGAACTCCTCGAGGGAAGGCAGAAAGAAGAGGAAAACAAGGAAGAGGAAATAATTAACTTGTATCTGTCTCATCATGCTCTACAGTCAAAGACATTCCTGGTTTGTGCCCTCTCATGGTCCCACCTCAGGAGCTGCTGCACCAGGAGCCAGCAGAGACCTTCCCATACCCTGTGCCTGTGGAAATGGGTGCTCAGGGACCCAAAGGAAGGCACCAAGAGCCTGCAGCTTTAACTACTGTTAAACCAGCCTGGCAAGGGGCATCTTAACCAGAAGGCAAGATTCTCAGCAGGAAAATGTCCATTGCAGTTTAATAGTGATTGCTCTTCATTCCTGTTTCTCTTTTCTGAGGGTTCTTTCCTTCCTGTCAGCTGGGGGCTTTTGCAGCATTCAGTCTAGCAAAGAGACTGCAGAAATTTATCCAACAGTGATTTTCTTTGGGTGCTTCAGGCAGTCCAGTATACACAAAAGCTTCCACCTCTCCTGGGGTTTGGTTCCAGGACTGACCTTAAAATCCTAGTCTCTTTTCCCAGAAAGAGACACAAAAAAGTGCCTAGGTATTTCTGCAGAAGGATCCTCCCCATCCAGGCCTCTAACAGGCCAAGAGACTCCAGAGCTGAGGGTACCAGTCCAGGAGACACAGGACTTCTGTTAACTTCTCTTCCCTGCCCTGTTTGAGGAGCCAGAGCATCCCTGTTCATCCAGGAGGCCACTCCATGTGCAAGTCCAGCAGCACCTGTGCCAGGCCAGGTTTGCACCACACTTGTCCAAGACTAGATTTCCATGGCAGGTTTCCAGCTCCTGTCTGCTGCTCTGACCTGGATTCCTGGCTCCCCCTAACAATGCCTCCAGCTATTATCTCTATTTTTGCCTCAGATAATTCTTTCCTTGCCCTTGGAGATCAGACACTGGACTCGTTACTGAGCAGTTCAGCCATTAGATGATGGTGCACTAACATAGTTCTGTCCTTAGAGGACTCAAACTCACCAGATCTAGGCTAGACTCTGATTTTATTTCAAAACTACTGTTAGAAACTTTAACTAGTTGATGAAGTGCCAACTTTACTGACACCTGCCTAGTTAGAGGAGCAGTTGCAATGTGAGAGGTCCCAAATGAAGACAGTAATTTCATTTTCTAGGCCCAAAATTCATTCCATCTCAGCATGGAAAGCAATTGCATAGAGACAGACCAGCAAGTTACAGGGTTCATGCAGGCAAAGCGTGGCACTGACTGTAAGAAAATTACCCACTAAGAAAAAGCACAGTTTTCCAAAGCATTCAGAGGTTTGAGATACAGTCACAACTGAGTTGCCACAACAGTTGGCCCACTAAGTCAGAACACAATAAAAAAAGCACAAAACTCTTCAGTCTTCTGCTGCCAGAGAGAGGCTCCAAACTCCCCATGGCAGAGGACACAGCACCCTGACTGCTGCAGTGTGCATGCAGCTAACATTCACTGTTCCTCTCAAACCCACATCTGCTCTGGAGGTCCTGCCCTCTAAAGATCTGCTCTGTGTCACTGCTGGTGTACAAATTTTCCCTTGGGTGGAAAGACCTTGTTGAAACCCTGCTATATCCCTGACCACACTAGCATGAACACTGCATGCAGCACCCCAGGAAATGGGAAAGCAGTCCCAGAAGCAGCAGCAAACTGGTAACCCAATAATCCCCCACCGTGGCACTCCCATTGCTGCTGGGGGCTCCAGGTGCACCTACAGGCACTGCCTGGCTGTGGGTGGCTCACCTGCTGGAGATGCTGGAGCCAGGGCCCTCAGGGTGCCTCCAGCTGGCTCCTTTCACGGGCAGCCACCAGGGAGCAGCTGCAACCTGAAAGGGACAAGAATGGTCAGGGAAGGAGGCTTAAATTCCCAGCTAAAGGATATTCTGCAAAAGCCCCAGGGGCTCAGAGCTTTCAGTGACAAACCACTTTGGACTGTGGGGTTCAAACCTCCTGGCTGATTTCAGTCTCACACACTCCACAGAGATGATTAAAAAAATGACAGTTTTGGCTTGAAGAGCATTTCCACCCCAATTATTTGCTCCCTAAACTCGGTGCTTTGGCACAACTGAACCAACCCCCTGGAAATGCCCTTTAACCAGGGTCACAACACACAGCTGGTGACACGTTTGCTTTCCAGGTCATTAACCCAGTAAAGCTGATCTGAAATTATTTGCTCTCAGCTTCCAGAAGGTGGAGACAGAAGAACCACACAAGGGAAGTGAAGCATGAAGCCTTTTCTCCCTTTTTTTCCCCCTCAGTTAGTTTGCTGAGCAACATCACACAGACAAACCCTCTGTAACAATGCAGGCAGCAAGTACTTCTCTCTAACCCCAAGTCTCAAATTTGGTTCTTCAACACCAGGGAGTCTTTCCTGGAAGACATTCCTTCAGGATTTCTTCTATTAAGCTTACTTCAAAGCACACAAGGTCGTGCTTAACTGTTCTGTTCTGATTCACATTCACTTAGAAATACTTATCTTAATAATGAGGCCTTTCACTGAGGCAAAGAAAGAGCACTTATGCTGCCCATCAACAGTGGGTTTATTCCAGCAGCTGAGTGTTTGCTTCCAAAATACTCCTACTGCAGAGATAACGGCTATGAGGAACAGAAATCAAAGGAAATAAGCCTGGAATGCTCCAGAAGTTAAACAACCCAGCAGTTGGTGAGTCCTAGAACTGAGATTCGGGTGTTTCTCTACCAACCTCCAGCAGCTTCTGCCCTCCTTCCCTCCCTGCTGCCCCACAGCTCTCCGCACTCAGGGATGGCAAAGGGAAGAAGCAGATTATTCGTTTCTCTTCACTGTGCTGCTACACCAACTTTCTCCAGTATTATTCACACAGGCAGGAATTGTGCCAGGAGTGTTATCCTTTCACCCACCCAGCCCTTCATAAGGAAGTCCAAAGAGTCATTGCAAGCTGGTACCCAGCAGACCCAGATTCAGCCTGGCCCCACCTGGGGGGAAGCTGCATCCTTCAACAGTGAAGGCCATTTGACATGTGATTACCTGTGTGAGAGAGAAAAACATCTATGACACACAGAAATCATCGAGAAAACTCTGGTCCAGACTGCACATCCAAGCCCCCACTGGAATGTTTCAGGAGGAAAACAAACAGAAGCAACAGAGGTGCTGCCAATGCACCAACACATTAGCCTGTTTCTAAGGCATCTGCTCAGCCTGTGCTGGAGCAGCTCCCTGCCCACTTCTCCCCCTGTCCCCTCAGCGCACACACCGTGCCTGCAGCACTTGTGGGGGTGAGATAGCTCCTGGGAAACCACCAGCACTGCTGGAGCAGAGCTGCAGAGCCCACAGGCTGGGGGGGACAGCTCTGGGTCCCCGGGAGGCTGCAGAGCCACCCACACTCAAGCTCAGACACCCTCCCTTCCCAAGGGAGTGCAGGGACACCTGGGAGAAGGTACCACAGAAATACAGGTGCTCTCAGCTTGCTGGTGACCCACAGGGCCTGTCCATGTGCTCTGCACCTCGTGGGACCCTCCAGGCAGACACCTCAAGCGATGACAGTTCTAAAGGACCCTCCCTGACCCGCCCAGCATGACGAGCACATCAACTGGCACAGCAAGCACAGCTCTGGATCAGTTCCTACAAAAGCCCAGGACATTCTCAGCACCAGCAGAGCCACTCCCCTTTGCAAAAAGCATGGGGAATATTTCGTCTCTTACTACAAACCACAGCTCTGTTACTGAGCATTCGAACCCCAAAACTGGGACCTTCATTCAGCTGCTCTGCTCTCACAGCACTAAAGCTTCAGTGACTGAGCTGCCAGGAGGTTTAAAACTACTCTGATTTAACCAGTTCCTTGCCTATTTTCATGTTTGACCTTTACACTATACTGGATATAGGACAGAAATCCAAAATTAGCATTTTAAAGCTCTTGAAAATAAAAGAGCAGCAGAACATTTGCTAAAGATAAAATCTGAAAGATCACGAGTGAGATTTCATCCTGATAGTTTCTAAGCACAACACATTTTTGTAAATTAAACTGCTGGCTTTTGGATAAAAACATCTCTGCAGGAGACTGCGAAGATTTACACTTTGGAAGACTTGAATTTTGGAAAGCATTTTTGTGATGCAAAAGCAAAAGCAGATGCTTTCAATCAGAAGGGTTTATTTTAAACCGAGAAAACCATCGTGTCTCTGTAGGAGAGCACTGCGTGTGCACAGCTCCTGGGCTGCTGAGCCCAGCCCCAAACCCAGCTCTGCAGAGCACCCCCGGCCTCCAGGGTCACCCAGCCAGGACCAGGGCAGGGACAACCTCCAGGAATTCACTGGAAACTTCCCCAGGTCTTCTCCTGGCTCCGCTGAACGCCCACCGAGCTGCTCCTTCCAGGAGCCACGTACCTGAAACTACAGTCCTTCCACAAAACTTCCCACACGCCTTCAGAGCTTTTAATTGCTCTAAATCAGCAGAAGAGCTAATTAGGTAGAGATGTCACAACATCACAATTAATGCAGCAAAGCCCTCCCTTGCCCTAATGAGCTCAGTTCCTTGCCCAACACTCAGTGCTGTCCCGCTGCCCTGCAGGGCACGCTGTGGGCAGGGCAGCAGATCCCTCAGTGGGAACAGCAGCACTGGAGGGCAGCCCCTGCCCTGGGCTGGCAGCCTCCAGCCTGGCACCTGCCCAGGTAATAACCCTGCAGTGCCCACCCCGCTGCTCCTGCCCGGGGAGGTGTTTCCAGCAGCAGCAGCAGCAGCGTGGCCTGGTCTGCACCAGGCAGAAGGTGGGTTCCCCAGCATTAAACTCGAGGAACTGGCTGTTGTGCTTAGCACAGGCTGTGCAAAGAGAGCCCAGGGTGATCCCACCAGCAGGATGTGCAGTTCACTCCGACCCACGGCTCGGCGCTCCAGAGAAGCAATTTGCAGAGCTGGAGCCTCTCCTCCCACCACCAACCTGCACACAACTGCAGCTTCTAAGGATTCCATTTTCTTTTCCAAGTAGGCTGGGATAGCCTAACTTTAATTGCTCCATTAACTCGTGATTTCAAGGTTTTGCAACTACTTTACAATTACCTTGAGGAAAATTGCTTCCTAAATATGTGTGGGAAAAAAAATGAAAGGCGGGAACGTGACAAAGTGAGTTTCATCATCAGTACTGCCCTGTCAGTGGTGTTGCAGTAGGGGAACACCCTGAAAAAGCCCACCCAGTAACCCTAAAAGCGAGTAGTAGTCTTGTACTAACATGGCAGTGGCCACATTCAAGAAAAACAACCCCCACTCAAGCTCCAAATCTCAAATTCAAATCAGATTCATGTATTAGAAAAACTACCAAAAATAAACTGTACCAAGTAGCTCCTCTTGGCTCCAACTCCAGCATTTCTAACATGCAGCAAGTCCCTTGAAATAACAGAACTGTGTATTTTAACCTTAAGTCAGGCCCACAACATAATGACAAATTCCTGCTGCTGTCCAGACATGTAGCACCAAACATAATTTTTTGGGGCTTCAGCATTTTACTGGTATTTTGATGTAATAAGGCCTTACCCTGGGTCAACATAAACAGCTGGAAGAAGCAAAAGTTACTGTAGAGTAAGAACTTCAGCAATTTCAGAATCAACTGTCTGAAAAGAGATTCCGAGTGAAAAGGAGCCAAAGTCTGGAAAAGACTTTAAGAATCATTTATTAAGCAGTGGGTTCTCAAAGAAACACACCCTTCAGTTCAGAAGTTACCACATCTGTGTGACTCAGATGGTGTTAAGCCCTGCACATCTTTAAATTCCAAAAGCATCTTTCTACCACTGGTAGGATGTGAGAAAAAATTAGTTATTCAGTAAAGAACATCATTTTTGGATGAGGCTTTATTTTATCCATGTAAGGCAGATACACATAAATCTCTGTCAGTTTTTCCTCCCCTAAGCCAGATCCTAAACCCTGAGCAGCTGATTAATGAAGTATTGAAAAAAGAGGCTGACAGAAAATAGAACATTTTCAGTTGGGTGCAGAGTTTAAGAAATAAAAAGAATTATTGTGTGGTGAGTGAGCCACTGTCATGATCCCCTCAGAAACTATGTGAGGTGGGGTCCTGGTCACGAGTACAGACCTGGGATGGCTTAGATTGGAAAGGACTCAAGGATCCTGTATTCCCAGGAGCAGCCCCAGAGGAGGGAGCAGCAGCTATTCTGGGCAGCTGGCACATTCCCAGCAGGATTTTGGGGGCTGTGCTCTCTCCTCGGGTCCAGCAGGGCACAGCCCCTGCTCTGAGCCAGCTCAGAGCACTCCACGGCATGAGGGGCGGCTGGGGACAGGCCAGAGCCATGGAATGGTCCCACTGGGTTTGCAGCCCTTTTCCAAAGGCAAGGAGATCCCCTGGGCTGACACAGGCCCCTGGTGCCCTTCCCCAGTGCCCTGCAGAGGCAGGAGCACACCCTGTTCCAGGACACTCACCCCTACAGCAACTGCTGTGTCCAGGCTGAGCCAGCCCTGCGGTGTCACCAGCGTGGCAGGGACAGGGACAGCCCCAGGAGCAGCAGTTCCCTCCCAGCACCTCCCCAGGGTGGCCCAGGATTGCACCAGGGACCCACAGTGTGGCTGCCATTCCCATTCCCATGTGTGCTCCCAGGGGCTGCAGGGAACAAACCTTCTGGAGCTGTGGACACAAACGGAACCAGTCACTGCACACCCCAGGACAGCCCACAATTACACAGGGGGAATGTTTCCAGGAGGCAACTCCCACCTGCCCTGCCCCAGGAGCTGGACTGGAGCATCTCCAGAGCTCCCTCCCAAGCCCAGCCAGCCTGGGATTCAGGGAATACCTCATTTTCCCAGCTGCTGCAATTCCCAGGCTATTTATTCTAGCAATTAAAAGTGCCAGCTCCCCCACAGCTCTAATTACAGAGGAATCTGTTCTCACTCTTATTTTCTAAGGTTACTGGCCTCCCTCATTCCCTCAGAAACAAAAGCAACCAGGGGTTTTGTTTAATATTAAATATTGATATTATTTGCCTTAAATCCCAGTATTTTACAGTAGTTTGAACTTGCACAGAAAGGAAAGGCAGTAGCTTTACAAAGAAAAACACAAATATATTTTAAGTCATCAGTCAGAGAAAGTACTTCAGACTTAATTGGAAAGCAGCACTTTTATAAAGGGACCCTTTTCTTTGCATAAGGAAAGGCCATTGAGCCTCAGTTCAGACAGTGTAAAACTTCACAGCTCTGTCAGTCCTCCAAGACAAATAACCCAAACCATGTGATGCTAAAATCCAGTAAGATTCATTAAGTGCAAGTTTTGGACTCCAGAGAAGCTTCTTTTGAGGAACTGATGCTCCTGGTGAAGGCAGACACCTCTGGAAGGCTGTTTTTCAGCCAAACCTAAACCTGCACTCCAGCTGGTCACTCTTCCCAATACCCAGGTGGACATGAGCTGTAAGACAAGGAGGCGTGCACAGATTCCTGCCCAGCCTGAGGCACAAGCCATGCCCTGCTCTGGAGCTGTGCCTTCTCCTGCAAACAGGGGCTAACATCACTGGCAATTCCAGGGAGAGATGCTTCCTGCATCCTTCATCCCAGCACCAGGAGTAAGGAAACAGATTTACAGTGCCACAGCTCCATGTTCCCAGCTCCTTGTAGGGAATATCTGAAGCTCTGGAAGCTGGACGGAACAGCTGCCCCTGGCACAAGGAACAGCCCACACTGGCACTGTCCCCCCTGCCAACACCACTTCCTTCATCAGCAATTAGAATGTCTCAGCTGAAGAGCAGAATGTTTTAGTTTGTTTTCAGAATGGGACTGTCCTTGGAGTTGCAGGCTCTGCTATAAATAGGGAAATGACACAACTCAAGGACAGTGCAGAGATTTCCATACAAACAGGGACCAAAGTACCATCCCATAGTCCCAGACTGACCAGCACTCCTCAATAGTGTTTGCTTGAGCTGCCACTGCACCAATTCCATTGCATTCCAGACCCCAAATTCCACCCCCTTACAGGCCAAAGCAGCACACACATTTGGATGTTCTCAGGCTCTTCGGTGCAGAATTTACTGGCCTTTCAGCACAAATTAAAGTTTCTGTCAGCCACAAGCCAAGAAGCAAAGTGTTCCCAGATCTCTGCAGGTGCTGCACTCCAGCCAAAGTGCCCCCCTGCCCACCCTTCCCGTGGCACCTGCACAGCAAGGAAAGCTCCTGCAAGAGCTCCCAAATGCCTCAGTGGCAAACACACCTCGGTGCTGCTCCTCTCACAGCCCTCCCCAGGCTCCAGGACACACTGCAGTGGGAAATGGCACTGGGCAGCATTTCCCTCTCTCCTTAACTCAGAGCAGGAAAACAGTTGCATCATAAAAGAAGAACAGCCAAATCTCTCATTTCTGAGGGTTTTCCATTTCTCCAAGTTCTCTCAGAAGGAAAAAAACCCCATTACTGAGTACCCAGATGTTGCTAACTGTGTTTCATCTGTGGCATCTAAAAGGCCAAACACCCAAGAAAGGCTCTGAGGTCTCCTCGGAGCCTTCTCCTCTCTTGGCTGGAGGGGAGGGATTTAAGATGTGAAGCTCTCAAAATTGTTAAGCCACACAAAACATTTTGGCTTCAGAGGACCTTCACCCCACAAACCCCTTTTTATTTAAACAAGCCCTTGCCAGCTCCATCAGTAACACCCTCACCTGGCACAGTGCTGGATTCTCCCTCTCAGCCACGTTACCACCACAAAAAAAAAGAGCCAAGGCTAAGACTTGAGTTCCCAGAAACCTACAACAATTCCATCACTGGCTGCTACACCCCTTTTTAGTGCTTCCCTTCCAGAGGAGGCTCAGGCCAGCCCACATTCCTGCCAGGGGCTATCTGGGAGCCCACCTCAGCTCCAGGAAAGGCACACCCACAGCTCCAACAATCCTCCTACGTGCTCAGCTGGAATGCTCCTGCTCAGCTTCCCCAGCCCCACCTCCCTCCAATTCAGCTGTCCTGGGGCTCTGTGATAAATTTGTCTGGTTTAGGAACTGCAGAAGACAAAGTGGCCAAAGAGATCAAACCCCCCAACAGACACACACAGCTCATTATTTACAGGGGCTGTTATAAATTATTCAGCTCAGTATCTTCACTTCCACCTTTCCCTGACTCTCCCACTGCTGCTTCCAAAATGCACGTTCCCTTTGCTCTTCCCCTAGATCCACACCTGCATTTTGCAGCCCTGTGCCCCAGCTGGAGAGAATCCTCATCAGAACACTTGTGAGCCCCTGAGGCAGAGGAGAAACACCTTCAGCTGGGTGGAGGTATTTTCAGTACTGCTGTTATTGCACACCAACATTTACCCCTTATTTCTGCCTTTCCTGGTGATAGTTATGATGGAAGAAGTTTCCTTTGAGGCACTGCAGAAAACCTTCACAAAGCAGCAGCCAAAAAGCCCCGTTTGGGCTCCACTCCAGCCCTCTGGCACAGCCCTTGTCCTGTGAGCAGGGCAGCCAGCACTTGGAAACAGGGCTGACACGCCCAGGAAAGCAGCTCCCACCACTCGGTGTGCACACAAAGAGCCAGGGCTGAGCTTACACCAGCACTCCTGAGCTGTGTGTTTGCTGTAACACACAGAGCCTCGTTTAGGGATTCCTGCAGCACAGGACAACCCAGGAAACAGAATTTCTGCAGGGGGGACTGTTAGGAAGATGGGATGAGCCAGCCATTTTTAATTGTTTGTTATGAAAAAAAAGGACAGAAAACAGATCATAACTCCTCCCCATTTCAGTCTATGAGTCCCTGCACAGCCCCCTTTTTGTGCCTGGCTTTGGGGACACCACACAATTCAGGTGCCACTGGGTCACTCCTGGCACAGCCACCCCAGGGGTGCCCTGGGAAGGTCACCCTGCAGTACTCACTGCCTGGTGGATGTCAGCCTTCACCTCCTCACTCAGCATTCCCTCAAACACAAAGGAGTCACCGAACTTCTCTGCCTGGGGAAAGAACAAAGGATTCAACCATGATGTCAGCAAAGGAACATGATTCTGAAAATCCCACTCACATTTATAGCTCTGTCTTATCAAGAATCAGGAAATCCTAATAGTGATTCTGAGCTCTCTTTCAAGACAGTTCTTTTGGCACAAAAGAGAGGGATGTTGTTCAGCAGCCCCTGGGCAGCTGGCAGCTCTCAGAGCTTCTGCATGTGTTTTTCCTTCTGTTAATTAAAAATGCAGTTCCAATTGTCCCAATTGCTTTCAAATACTACAGTCAATAATCTAACCTTCAATTAAAACTTCATTTATCTTATATTTCATTGAGAATCGCCATAAAAGACAAGCCATGTCACTTACTGCTCCTTCATCCCTGTTTTAAAGTGCTGCTACAACAATAGTAGAATTAAAAGTAACTCAGTCATTACATCCAGCACTATACAAAGCCAAAAGAAACAAGAAATAGTAATAATTTCAGTGAATCACAGTACACAATACCAAAAACCTGTGAGTGAATTGACACACCTGGAAAGCAAAACACGTTATGAGAATTCATCAGCTTTGTCCTTCTCAATGTCTTCATTTTACTTTGGGCATTCAAAGACCAAGAATGACCCTCCCGAGCTGTTCTGCACCCCCAGAACTGTCCCAGAAGCAGAGTTTGACAGAAGGATCCCCTTTATCACCCAAATGACATTTTAGCACATAACCATAATGTTTATCTGTGCAGTTCTCCCTGCCAGAACTCAAGGAGCGTTTGGAAAAGGCTCTCGGGGACAGGGTGGGATTGCTGGGGTGTCTGTGCAGGGCTTGCACTGATGGTTCTTGTGGTCCTTTCCAGTTCAGGATATTGTGTGATTCCACATTTAAACACCACCACACGCGTGCTCATCCCCCTTTGCAACAAGCAAACCCTGTTCCAACTGAACCTTTTTTCATAATCATCGAGCTAAGAACCAGAAATAGAGATAAAAGAAGCCCTCCATCCAACCAGAAGGATCCTGCCTTCCAAATGAGAGCCAGTTTATCAAGTGAATTCACAAAGTGCCTCCTTGGAGACCTGATCATTACCGAGCCTTTATTTGCCTAAAAGGGCTGTCAGGGCTTCATAGGAGTTGCGTGGGAACAGTCACCTGTCAGGAGGGCTCAGAGCTCCAGGCACAGCTGCTTCTTTCTGGGAAGAGCCTTAGCATGTTCCCATGGCCATTGTTCCCAGCAACATGCACAGAACTATTATTACATTTGCTCTTCTCTCCCCCATCAGGCTCTCTGCTCTCAGCTCAGCCAGAAGCTGCACTGAGCCACCCTGCAGGGGCCTTGGCCATCGCAGCTGCTTAAATCCCTTCTCCCCATTCCTCTAAAATCAGGAAAATCTAACCTGGCTGTGCTGGTACAAAAGCCCTAGGACTCACAGGGCAAAAAAGCCCAAGCAAAGCAACCCAAAAAACCCTGCAGAGAGACTTTCAGCCACCTGGTGGCTGCAGGAAAGCCCTTAGTTCAGGTGTCAGGATTAAACAAAACACTCACATGAACAGCCCCCTCACAGGGCACCAAGGGAAGGCACCTCCTCCTCCCCACTACTGATATCAGGAACACTTGAGTACAGAATTGCCAAGCATTACTGTGACATCCTTCAAAACACAACTTCAAGTTTCCCATGGGGATTTTCTCAGCAGGATGGCAGAGCCTGGAGCCCCTCATGCCTCACCTCAGTAACGTAGCCAGTGGAGTTCACAAACCGCTCAAACTGCTCGTTGCTGACCTCGTACTGATCCATGTAGAAACTCCCCATGTGGACTCTCCTGGCAGGGCCCTCCCCATCCTGCTGGATCTGAGGCTCCTGGGTGCCCATGGTGAACACCCCTCCTGGAATGGCCACCATCTGCAGAGCAAACAGCACCCAAGAGGTCGTCAAAGCCTGGGAAGCAAACAACAGAAATGGAGAACAAACCCCACCTGCAGCTCTTTCTACATGAAGACTGGACAAGGCCTGTGCTCTCAGGAGGAGAAATGTGTTGATTTGGTCTGTTATGTTGCAGTTTACTGTTATTTCTGCCAGTGCAGCACCTGAGCAGGGAACAAGCTCCCATCCCACCCAGCCCCTCGCCCTGTTCTTCAGGGCAGCTGCAGGATTTGACATGACCTTACACATCCACCTTCACTGTTCCTTCCCCACTACAGATCTCTCCTCCTGCCTGGGTCTTTCCCAGCAACCCCCAAAATTCACACAACTTGCACCTGGCCCCTTTTCCTGTGACCCAACCCCATCTGAATCTGCCTGCACCCTCATAGCCTTCTCCACTAAGAAGCACCTGAGCCCTTAGAGACTGTCAGTAACTGGATCCGTAAAAGGGTTCCAGGATAAATTTGCTTCCGTTTCTTAGGACTTGGAAATGACAATGTGGTGCAAAGTTGCACCATTTCCTTTCTTCCAATCTCTCTTCAACCCACTGTAGCCAAAACTCCCTGAAGGAATCTTCCAGGTTCAGAGCTCTCTGCTGAGCTCAGCCCTAAAACCAGGTGCAAAATGAACCCTTGCTGGCTCCCAGTCCTAAAACTCTGGTGAGAATAACTAGTCCCATTTGTGGGTGAGGCAGAACCCAATTCTCCCCTCATTTCCCTGTCGGGAAAGAGGTTTTCCAGCTCAGCACCAAGTTACCTTGTGAGGATAACTGAAACCAGCAGCAATTAGCTCTAATTCCCTCCTGGTGCAGTTACCAGCTGCATGAAGTCAACAATTGTTTCATTCTGCACACCCACAGAGAGCTGCTCAGGTTTATCACAGGAAAAGTCTATCAGTGACATGGACCCCAAGCACAACTGGGTGTATTTAACTCATAAACATGCTCCAATTTGTGAGCTGCAGCCTACAGGACAAGGGCAGAGTCCCTACTGTGCCCCTTCCCCAGGCCGGTGCCCCCCTGCCCGTGGCACGGGCTCTTCCACGCTGATGCAGCTGCCCCGTGGTCCACGAGAGGCACCAGCCGAGGCAGCCCCCTCTCGTGCTGTGGCTGTTCCCACCCCAGCTCACACAGGAAAAAGCTCCAAGTGTGCCATGACAGCGCCAAAGGTCGCTGGCACCTTCCCCAAATGGAATAGCCATCCGTTTTTCCTAATGTAACTCCCAATAGCTGAGCCCGTGCAGGGAGGTGTCTGGCCCGCAGTGATGCCCAAGGCTCGGGATCTCCCACAGCAGGGACTGGCACAGCGGGCACAGCGAGCTGGGGCAGCGGGACCGCTCAGCCAGGGCTGTTCCTCAGGGGCTCGGCCCACGGGAGCTCCGGTGTGCCCAGAGCGGATCTCTGCGTGCTCCCCCAGCCCCGACCGACCCTCCCGGCCCCGCTCACCGGCCCCTGCCCGCCGCTCCGCCCGTCCGCAGCCGCCGCCGCCGCCGAGTAGCGCCACGCCGCCTCCTGCCGGCCGTCCCCCGCGGCCCGGCCGGCGCCGCAGCCGCAGGTGGGGGTGTCGGCGGCCCCCGCCGCTCCCGTTCCCATTCCCGTCCCCATTCCCACTGCCAACAGCAGGATCAGCCAGCTCCAGGCCCCCCTGGGCGCCGCCATCTTGGCGGCGGGATCACGTGCCGCCCGCGGTCACGTGAGGGGCCGCCCCTTAAAGAGGCCGCGCCTTAAAAGGGCCACGCCGGGCTGTGGGGCCCGCAGTGCTGGAGGGAAATAAACACAGCGAGGTTTATAAAATAAAATAAAATAAAATAAAACCTCAGCGCGAGGAGAGCCCCGGGAACAGCCGCTCGGGGAGCCTCCTGCCTCACCTGGGGCCACCCCAACCCCACGTGGGGCCATCCCAGCCCCACCAGGAGTGTCCCTGTGTCCCCTGCCCCAGGCTGGCTGTGTCACTGTCAGTGTTTATAGTGAAGGTGTCACTCCCCAGGTGTCCAAGGCCAGGCTGGACGGGGCTTGGAGCACCCTGGGCTGGTGGAAAGTGTCCCTGCCCATAGCACTGGATGGGCTTTGAGGTCCCTCCCAGCCCAAACCAGTCTGGAATTCGGATTTTTCACACTTGAAAACAGGTTTCAACAAGGATGACACAACCAATGTTAGGCAAAACCAGCACCATGAGGAGGGGAAGGACAAACCTGCCTTTCTTCCCAGGTCAAATCAAACCCTGCTAATGCAGATTTGGGATTTTCCAGCGGAGTTTGAGCTCAGGTGACAGGAGAAGTTTGTGTGCAGACAGGAGGGTGGGGATGTGCACACCAGGCAGGTCAGGCAGGGGAAAGTCTCTGTCCAGAGCTGCCAGTCCCTGCTGCATCCAGGAGCTGTTTCCCTTGTTCCCCTTCATTTCTCCTTTGGTTCACTGGAGCTGTTGAAGGTTCTGCTGCTCTCCCCGGTAAATCTTTACCTTCTCAGGGAGCTTGTCAACACAGTGGAGCTGCTGGAGCCTGCACTGTGCTGAAAGAGACCTGCAGTCACCCTGTGGGGTGTTAACCTGAAATATTCCGTGTATTTTTTGCTTATACAGGCAGATAAAGAAGAGTGAGCAGAGTGAAGGAGGAGTTTTATTGCTTGTTTTGTGTTAGTACTCAAAGGAACTGCACTCAGCTGTGTTTGCTCTATGAAATTTTACTGTGTGTAAAATGGCAGTGCTGGGAGGCCTCACAGAGATGGATTCCAATTACCCATCATTAGTCCCTTTGGCCCCGTGACGTGCTTTAGAGAAGCATCAGAGTGCAAGAAAATAAACAATGCAAACTTGGTTATAAAACCAACCCTTGGTGCTTTAGGGTCAGAAAATGTAAATATTTCTTTCACACTGGCATGAGCATCTTTGCCCCACACGTCAGTGAAAGAATCCCTCTGAAAATGAGAATTAAATCCAAGTGATTTCTCCTTCCAAATTTCCAGCACATTTTACTGAAATGGCAGCAAAATGTAGGAATCCAAATTCTACAGACTTCTAGAACTGAAACCAGCCTGCCAGGAGAACTTTGCCTTATTAAAGCCCTGGGATTCTGGCTGTGTAATGATGGAATTCTGAAAAATCAGTGATTTCCAGTGCACTGGGACAGCTCTTGTTGTTCTCATGGCTCATTTTCCTAGAATTCTTTTGTGCATCATTTGTGTGCTTCCATCAGAAGGGTTTATATTCCTTATTCTCTCCAGATGGAATAATCACAGTGAGCAACACCCAACTCCCAGTTTGTGATCCTGAGGGCTTGGGAGAACTTTTGCTGGTTCATGATCATTTATTGATCATGTTTGTGCTCAGGCAGCTCATCTCTTCCACACAGGCTTTAGTTATTCTCCTTCCCCACACCGAGCACACCACGCTTCTGATGTCACTGTTGTTAAACCATGATGGGGAGGAGAGGCTTTGCAGCCCTTCTTGGAGAGCTGAGGGGTTGCCCAGCATTTGTCAGCAGTGCTTTTCATCTCAGAGGGCCCGCAGGGATCTCTCTAATGACAGGAAGCTTTTGTGATCATCTCCCTCATCAGGAAGAGCAGCCATGAGCAGGAGGAGGCAGTTTGATCCTCAGAGTCCTGGAATATTTGCTGCTCTCATTTTTCTTCCAGGGCTGTTCCTTGTGCAGCCCAACCACGAGCAGAGACAAAACCTGAGCAAACCTACCCTGCAGGCTGGAGTCCCTTCCATCCAAAAGAGCCCAAAGAAGTCAATAATTAGTTGCAAACTTGACAGCATTAAACAAGATAATACAAATAAAAAGCAAATAAAAGACTTCAAATTTCTTCTTAATGTCTTTCACCATAATTGCTAAAAATAACGTAGGGATGGAGCAGAATAAGGTTCAAAAAGGAGAAGGAGAACAAAGTTCTCCAATAGCAAAAAATAAAGATCTCTTGCAAGGTGTTTTCCTTGTGACTGAAATCCCATTTTTGATGGGGTCAAACACATTACAGCTCTACAGGCTGAAGTGGTAACTGGCAAGCAGCAAGAGTGTGTAGTGACAGGGCAAGGGAATGGACTCAAACTGACAGAGCAGGTTCAGATCAGAGGTTTGGAGGAGGTTCTCCCCTGTGAGGTGCTGAGCCCCTCAGTGCCCAGAGAAGCTGTGGCTGCCCCTGGATCCCTGGGAGTGTCCAAGGCCAGGTTGGACAGGGCTTGGAGCACCCTGGGCTGGGGGAAGGTGTCCAGGGGTGGCACTGGATGGGCTTTGAGGTCCTTCCAATCCAAACCACTCCAGGACTTTGTGAATGATTCTACGAGCTCCTCAGCTTTTGGAGAACTGACCTAGTCCCAGAAGCAAACGTGGTCCATGAGAGAAAACGTGGCCTTTGGCACTTGGAAGACAAATGTCCCTGCACTCCCTTGCTGCTGCTGCTCGGGTTTCTCCCTCAGCACTGAAGGTGCTTTGAGGCAGGGAGCCTGCAGAGTGCTCAGGGCATTCAGCAGGCACAGCTCTGCCCTGGCCCTGGTGACAGTCCCTCTGTCACAGCCCGCATTCACGGCCTCCGCCTGCTGAGCCCGTCCAGAGATTAGATTTGATTACACAAGAATTCATTAGGATTATCTAATGATATTAGGCACCACTACTCTGCCAAATTCCTGATGAGTAATGGCTTATGGTATTGCAGCCACAGAGCAGAACCATAAAACTCCGTGCACTGACCTTCGCTTCAGTTCCCGAGTCACGGCCTCAGCTCCCGTGTCCTCGCTCCTGAGCCACGGCTGCAGCTCCTTGGGAGGACTTTTTCACTCACAGCAGTGCCCTGTGTGGAGCTGAGCCAGGCTCCTGCTGCTCTCCAGCACCATCCCACTGCTGGGCACAGCAGCGAGCAGGGAGCTGGCAGAGTTACACACCATTGCCCACCTGTTACCCAGGGCAGCACATGGTGGGGGAAATGGGAAGTGTTTCCTTCGCCTGGTGCCAGCCATGGGGACACAGTTGTTCTGCAGGCCAGTACTGCACCCAGCTCTGCACAGCCCTGGCGCTCCGGCCACACACCTGTACCCCAGGGCGTGGAAAGTGGGGTGGAACTGGGGAAAACAACCTTGCCGAGTGCTTGAGGACAAAATATGGCACGTGCAATAAATAAATGGCATATTCCTACTTTTTCAGTTGCTGCTGGGTACCCTGGCTGAGGCTGTGGCGTCACCGCAGACAGGTGGGACATCCTGTGACACTGTTTGGAGAAGGGCAGCGTTCAGGGCTCTGCAGACACAGCTGGGAGAGCAGCCGGGATTGTCCCGTCAGTGCCCTGCTCAGGAGTGACACCGCACAGGTGAGAGCACCTGTGCCGGCGGGTGCAGCCTCATCCCGCACTCCGTGCTTCGGCACCGCCTCCCCGCTACCCCGCACTGCCCAGGGGAGCGGCCACCGCCTTCACTCGGGGTTCACTCTGTGCATCCTCTCCCGGAGCCCCGAGCCCCCTGCCCGCTGCGGGCTCTGTGCGAGGCTCCCCAGCCCTACATTGGGGTCTGTCCGTCCGTCTGTCCTTCTGTCTGTCTGTCCGTCTGTCCTTCTGTCTGTCTGTCTATCGGTCCGTCTGCCCGTCCATCCGTCTGTCTGTCTATCGGTCCGTCTGTCCGTCCATCCGTCTGTCTATCCGTCTGTCCGTCCGTCCGTCCGTCCATCCCTGCCCATGCCCGAGCCCCCGGACCGTGCCCCCCCGCCCCGGGTCCGCCGCGGTGCACGCTGGGAACTGTAGTCCCGCGGGGCGCTGCTGGGGGCGGCGCGGCGGCGGCGGGACTCGCGTTCCCGGCGTGCCCCGCGCGCTACTTAAGGCACGGCGGGCGCGGGGCGCTCACCATGCGGCCGCGCGGCTGGGGCGGTGCGGGCGCGGCCTCGGGAGCGCCGCGGGCATGGGGCTGCACGGCCGCGCATAGCCCGGCCCCGCACAGCCCGGCCCCGCCGCGGGCGGCATCGACAGGTACGGCCGGGAGAGGCAGGGACGGAGGGAGAACGGGAGGGAGGGAGGGAGAGCGGCAGCCCCGAGCTGCAACCGTGCCCGGCAGGGATGCCCGGAGCCCGCACAGCACCCGGAGCCCTCCCGGAGGGTCCCGCGGCCGGGCCCCTGCCGGCACCGCCGGGGCAGCAGCGTGCCCGCTCCAACTTTGCCGGGGCTCCGCCGGGGCACGGATGGGTGGATGTATGGATGGCCAGGGTTATGTAAACACGGGCGAGCGCCCGCCGGGACCGGGGTGGGCGATCGCTCTGCCAGCCGGGCAGCGTCGCGGAGGGTCCCGGGGCCGCCCTCAGCGCAAATATTTGGCTGTTCCTGGGCTACGGTGACGGGGGAAGCGCTGGGGGCTCGGGTGCCTTCTGTGGCCGTGGGATGTGCTGCTGTCCGGGGACTGTCCCGGGGTCGGTGTGGGGTGAGGACACTGCTGGGTGAGGGGCTCGGTGTCCCCTCAGGGGGGGACTCTCTCGGTGCCCCCTCAGGACTCTCCCTGTCCCCTCATGGTGGGGGATTCTCCCTGTCCCCATCTCAGGGCTCTCTCCCCGTTTTCCCCCTCAGGACTCTCCCTGTCCCCTCATGGGGGGGAACTCTCCCCGTGTCCCCCCTCAGGACTCTCCCCGTCCCCTCAGAGTTCCCCCTGTCCCCTCAGGGCTCTCCCGGTGCTCCCACAGCCCCGGCTCTGCCCGGGGAGCATCCTGTGGGCTCCCTTCGCCTTACCCATTAACATTAACTCATTAACGAGGGTCCGTAGACACCCGTGCGCGTGTTTATTCCTCGAAGGCATGTTTTATCGCTCGCCCCGGAGGCTCCTTTGCCGTGCCAGACCTGTTGAGCCCCAGGCCGGGCTCAGTCCCAGCTCTCCCTGCAGGGCTGGGCTCTGGTGGGGTTATTGCTGCAAACCCACTGCCCTGCCTTGTCCTGGGGCTTTCCCTGTGCCAGGCTAAGGGGCTACCAGGAGCTGGGTGTGCTGCTTGTTTGCTGGACTCTCGTTCCAGCCAGTTCCCTCTCACGGCAAACACCCCAGGTTCTAAATGCCCGGTGGCTTTGCTGGTGTAAGGTCAGGGCCTGAAACAATGACTGGGTTCACGGTGTCCTGGCTTTGGTTGCCCAGCAGTGGGTGTTCGGTGAGTGGAGAGAGCTGTGGCATCAATCAGGCCAAAAGTTCTGGTGTAACAGGGCACTTGATGAAACAAATGTGACAGCTGACCAAAGCGGAAACCAGTGTCTTGAACTGGTGTGAAGGTGTAGAGCTCCCTGTGTCTAAACCAAAAGAAACGAGTCACTGGAAATAAAACCACAGCTCCAGTGTTTCAAAACAAGCTGTCAAGTAAGCTGGTGCTGAGCTGATTATTTGTAATGTTTTTTTTAATCTCTTGTTTGCCAATAACAGGGTTTTTTTCTCATTAAAATGCCTTATTTCCCCCTGAGATTAAAGTGTTTGCTTAGATGAGGGTTTTTTTTTCCCCCCCATCTGCTTGTTTTGCAACGATGATTAAACCTTGAAAATAGTTTCCTCTTACAGGGGTTCATAAATTAGGAAGTAAACAAATAGCAAGAGTAACTTTGGTTTGCAATCGTGGGTGGAGCTTCACTGTGGGAAATTGTATATCTTTATAAGATTTGCTAATCCTGAAGAGGATGGTTGGAGGGTGGAAGAGGCCCCAGTGAAGAGCACAGAAGGGCTGAGCTGTGGTGATGGTGGTTGGAGCTGCAGGTGTGGGTAATAACAGGTGGGTGGAGCAGGGTCCTGGGGCTAATGGACAGCATATAAAGGACAGCTGTGGCCTCTGATGATAAATGAGAAGGGTAATTTCGAGAGGAATTTCTTTCTGGAAAGGGTGATCAGGCACTGGAAGGGGCTGCCCAGGGAGGTTTGGAGTCCCCAGCCCTGGAGGTGGCACTCTGTGACAAGGTGGGCATGGGGTGGTCTCTGTGGGCTGGGAGGGCTTTTCCAGCCTCAGGGATTCTATGATGTGATCTTATTCATAGCACTATTGGTCCTCTCATGTCACCTCAACAAACCTGTGTTGGTGTGGGGTAGTCTAGAAAGTGGAAAAACCAAGTTGAAGTGAAGAACTGATCTTGGGTCCTGGCAGTTCACAGGTGTCACTGCAGCTCAGAGTGAGACTTGCAAACCACGGGGTCCTGCTGTTGTGTGGAGGGAGGTCTTGGTCTGGTTTTGTAGTATCTCCTCTTGTAAAGGCACTGCTCAATGACCATGACAATGTGGCAGCATGAGGAGAGGGCCAGTGACCTGCAAGGGTGGCAGGTTCGGGGTGAAATGTGTGAGAAGGGGAGGGTGCCAGCCCCTCCAGCATTGTGTGTTTGCCAGAGTCCCAGTGGCTGGTCAAATGGGCAAGCTCCAGAAATCCCTGCTGGAAGCAGGAGCTCCTTTTGGCTGCATCTTGTAAGCTGAACTGGGCTCTCCTGTTAAATTACTCAGGTGGACAGTATTGAGGTGAAACTTCTTTTTCAGTGCTATGAAGCTGGATTAAAACAGGTCCTGAATATCTTGAGCCCTCCTCGGGTACCTGCCATGGCATGGAGCCCTCAGAGGAGCAGGTGTAGCTTGTTCGGACAGGCTCTTCCAACAGGTGAAGCTGCTTTTGGCCACCTGGGCTCATTAGTGCCTGCACTGGTGTGGCTGCAGGACCTGGGCACAGCTGGGGGCAGTTCTGGGCCCTCAGGACAAGAAAGACATGGAGGGGTTGGAGCATTCCAGGGAAGGAAATGGAGGTGAGGAAGGGTCTGGATCCCAGGAGTGGCTGAGGGAGCTGGTGGGGTTCAGCTTGGAGAAAAGAGGCTCAGGGGGGACCTTGTGGCTCTGCAACTCCCTGAGGGATCCAGGTGAAGGTCAGGCTCTGCTCCCAGGGAACAGGGACAGGAGGAGAGGGAATGGCCTCAGGCTGGGACCGAATAGGGGCGGTGGGACATCAGGAGGAATTTCTTCATGGAAAGGCTGCCCAGGGAGGTGGTGGCATCCCCATCCCCAGAGGTGTTCAAAAATTGAGTAAATGTGGCACTTTGTGACGTGGTTTAATGGCCTGGTGGCATTGGTCAAAGGCTGCTTAGAAGTTTTTTCCAACCTTGATCCTGTGATCCTGTTGTGATTCCTCAGTGCACAGCAAACTCCTCTGGAGTATGTGGTGTGTCAAGTTCAGAGTGTACTGGGAGTCTTTGAGCCATTATTACCCCACAAATACAAGATAGTTGTAGGATTGTGCCTCAGAGCCGGGAGGATGCTGTGGGAGGTGGGATGAGGGTATGGCTCTGTAGTAGCTGGTAGACGAGCTGCTGGCTCACTCGTGGGTGAGTGTGAGGGAAGGCAGCTCTGCCACAGCAGCTTCTGGAGACCAGAGGGGCTTGGAGGGAGAAAATCATGTGCTGCTCCAAAGTTATGTAAATGTAGTGTCTCTGTCACGCTGAGACTGTGGTATAAATCCTGGGTCCTGAAAATGTGCCTGGCTGTCTGTTCCAAATCAGTTTGTTTGCTGAGACAGCAACACAGACTGAGGGTGCTTCGCTGCCTGGAGCCTTCTCTGTGCCTTTGGTGTGTGGGACTACACAAGGGCAGGCAAAGCCAGAGGGTTTGGTCAGGGGTCTGTGCTGGGACTGGGCAGGGGCTGCTCCGGAGGAGCCAGCAGACAGTCAGTCTGTGTGGGCTGGGAGCCGGTACTCTGTCCACAGCTATTCCACATGATCCCTCTGCTCTTCTGCCGGGCATCTCCAGAGGCTGCTGAGGGAGGCAGGCTGCCAGCACAGCACGAGCTTTGATCTGGCTCAGTATCCCTGGTTTCTGTTCCCCATGGACACTCCCAAAACACTACAGCACTTACTGCCTGGTTCTCTGTCTTGGCACGGGTGGGCAGTGCTGGGGAATGGGGGCACATCCCTCTTCCCAGGGTGCTGCAGCTGCTCTGTGGGTTGGCAGAGGCAACTCTGTGTGTCACTCCTGCGTGTGCTGTACCTGTTGAGAATGTACATTTCCAGGTCTTCAGAGCAGTTGTGGTTTATGGGATCAAATTCCTTTGGTGAAAAACTTGCCCAGAGAACCTGTGGTGCTCCATTCCTGGAAGTGTTCAAGTCCAGGTTGGATGGGGCTTGGAGCAACCTGTACTAGTGGAAGGTGTCCCTGCCCATGGCAGGGGGTGGGATTGGATGGTCTTGAATGTCCCTTCCAACCCAAACCATTCTGGGATTCTATTCTATGAAGAAATGAAGATGCAATAGAAACTACAGGAACTGTAATTCAGGCGAGGAAAGCTGCAACATTCATCTGTGGGATCTGATCTCAGAGGAGTTTCATTTTCATAGCTGTGGTTTTGGTTAAGCCTGTCAAAACTTGGATCAGAACTTCCTAACAGTCTTATATGGAGAATAAAATGTCACTTCATATCTGAGCAAGTTAACCCTCTAGAGAGAGAAATGGGTTGGAAATGTGCCTGAAAGTCTGTGTTGTTTGGTGGTTTATGGCTTTTGGCAATGTAGCTGTATCCTCACGTGCCAGAATGCCCATGTGAGGAGTGTTGCAGGAAGCTGAGCATTCACAGCTCGGTGATACCTTCCCTGGAACTGTCCAAGGCCAGGCTGGACAGGGCTTGGAACAACCTGGTCTAGAGGAAGAGGGTAGAAGGACATGAGCTTTAGGGTCCCTTGCAACCCAAACCATTCTGTGCTTGTTGTCTGAAGAGATGACCAAAGACTGGGGAATAGCTCTGAGAAAGTGGAATGTCAGATGGAGCCAATTTCTGGGCTAGGAAGCTGGGTAACGCCTCTGCCTTTGGGGCCCTGTGATGCTAAGCTGCAAGCCATCAGCTTGCAGGATGGATAACATGGTGCACACAAACAGCTCCTTCTCTCCTTGTCCTGCCCTGAGCACGATGTCTGGTCAGAAGGTCATAATCTCTGAGCAGGTACATGGAAGGAACTTCTGATCACAGTAGGCCAAAAAATGGCTGCTGCCCAAAGGCTGGAGCTTGCTTTTTGTTGGGAATTAATGGGAATTGTGTAGTAGCAGTTTCACAGTTCTTTTGTAGCTTGCCCCATCCTTTCCACTTCTTCAGAAATCTGCCAAGAAGTTCTGAAGAAAAAAAGCTGTGATTACAGCCCAGGTATGTCCTGTGTGCATCCCACTCTGAGACACACGGACATGGAGGCAGACACAGACCTGAGCTGGCTGATGATGCTTGATCTGAAGGGTTAACTAAAATAACCCTGCAATCCTTGGCTGCTCCTCTGGAAGGGTTTAGTAGATTCAGCTGCTAATGCTCTTTGAGATAAGATGGTTCAGTTTCTTGAACCTTTGCCTCAGAAGCTTGACTTGTGCTTGGATTCTAGAAAATTACTGTTGGAGGGCCAACAGGTGCACGTCACCCTGGGACCTGGAGCCTTCATCTGTGAAGGAGCCCGGCCCAGCAGGGGTTTTTAGCTCAGCCGGGCTCAAAGTAGGTCCCCAGGCCACCAGTGGCTCTCCACACGTGCTCATCATGTGCTGGCAGTGGCTCCTCCTCTTGGGCTGAGGTTTTAGCCGAGCCCCGGGAGCCTGCGGAGGTGTCCGGGCCGGGAGAGCCGGGAGCGCACCCGCGTGAGGTTGTGTCTCTGGAGCTCGGGGGACACCGCTGAGCCCGCGGCAGGGGACACTTGCCAGCCAAGGGAAGCGCTCGCTCCGTCGCCAGCGTGGACCCAAGTCTGCCCGGGGACATCCTGCAAAGCCCAGCCCTGGATTCCGACGGCGGAGCCACCATGGAGGAGAGGGAGCCCCCGCCGAGGTGCAGTGCTGGAGCAGTGGGGTGTGGGAAGGGATTGGGGGCAGCAGGGACAGAGGGACAGGCATGTGGAGGAAGGCTGCTAGGCTGGACAGACAGACAAGGGGACTGCTTGGCAGAATGTAGGGAGCATTTAATTTGCCTCAGAGTGTGAGAATGGAAGGGTAGAGGTTGGATGTGAGGAGGAGGGCTGCAGGATCCAGCCTGCTGCACGGTGAACCCTCAGCAGATACATGACCACACAAAATGAAATTGGGACTGTTCTGTACCCTCTTCTTCCTTGGCCAAACTCCAGTTGGTGCTACAAACCAAGCTTGCTCTTTTTCCCCATGACATGGGTTGTCCTGGTCCTTTTGGCATGTTCCAGCTCTCTCCTTCTGATAGAAAAATGCTGGCAAGCCTTGTGTGCTCGTGGGGCCTCGTCCAGAGGCTGCTCTCTGAGCAGTCTCCTCCCAGCAGGGCTGGAGCAGTAGGGGCAGGCTTCAGTCAGTATCAGCCTCAGGAGGAGCTCCTTCCTTCCAATGGGATAAAAAAGATGCTGTCAGGTCATACTTGGCTTGGAACAAAACCTGTTTTTTCCCCCCTGACAGTGCCTCTCTCATAGATTTTCTCTTTCCAGCTCCCTGCAGATGCCTGTCAATAGGACCTGTCAGTTGTGTTTCTTCCCTCAGACTGGGGCTGCTGTTTAAGAGATAGCTGTCAGTGTAACTTCTGTCCTTCTGGCCTGGATTTGCTGCTTGCACTGGGCACATAGAAATATGCAGGCACTGTTTCTGAGGAAAAAAGGACATACTGGATGTTTGCTTTCCTGTCTTGAGGATTTATTGAGGTTAAAGTGAACAAAATAAGTTATTTTATCTGTTTCTCCCTTTTTCTTAAACTGTTGTTGCATCTACAAAATAGTAACATCTGAATAACTTGATCACTGATATGATAAAAGATCTATTTATCTGTGAAGTGGCAGATAGTATGAATAGAACATAATTAACTTGGCCATCATCCCGCTGTGTGAATTTCCATGCCTCTTCCAGCTTATTTCTGGAGGAAGGGGAAGCGTGTGCTTGATTAGCAGTGCAGTGAGACTGCTCTCCCTCCTGGGAGGAGGAGAGGGCTGGTGGATGGGGATTCGGGAGACCTGGATTCCGAGCTGGGCTCCCAGCCTGACCTGCTGCGTGTCCTTGAGTGAGTCCCAGTGCTGTGCTGCTCCTCCTCCCCTGTGCCACAGCTCCATCTTGCCTGCTCAGCCTGGGCAGTGCAGGGAAATGGGCTGCAGTTGGAGTGTCAGGAGGAAAAACGCTTGGTCTGAGAAAGTGCCTCTTGCCTTTAATCTAACGGCTCATCAGGGGCCAATGTGTTGCTGGAGAGCAGCTCCTGGGCATGAAAGGTTGCAGTTAAATGGAAAACAAGATCCTGTGGTAGATAAACATACCGTGCAGAGATATTTTTTTTAATGTTTAATCTCTGAAATGTAACTGCATGTGCATAAAATGTGTGCTGAGCCCTCTGAGCACCCAGCACGGGTCCTGAGCTGCCTCCTGCTGCAGGTGTGCAAGGGTGAGGATCCCAACCTGCAGCTCCATATCCCAGCTACCCAAAATCCCCGGGATTTGCCTTTCCTGGCATGTACAAAGAGCTCCTTTTAGATCTGCTAAGTCAGAAGCTTTGCAGATGACGGAGCTGGGTCCTGCAGCCCCAGCACGGTGATTATTCACTGGAGGAGTTTTGGAATAAAGCACTTCCTCCCTGCCTTGGCAGTTTTAATGGCATTCGTAGGAATCTTCCTCACAGCCCTCAGGGACGAAGCTTTCCTTTTTTACTGAAATAAGAACTGGAAACATCAAGTTTGGGTTCAGATTTTCAAGTTAGCTGCACCTGTGAAAATGGATAGAGAATGCTGGGTGGGTGTTATCCAAAAAAACCATGAAATGTTAGTTGGAAACATTGGATCAGGTCTACAGGACCAAGTGTTGAGCCAAGTAATCTTGTTGTGAAGTGGATTTACCAAGTTATTTAAGCACTGGGCTTTCAGTTCAATACAGGGAGTCAGGTTTGGTTGCATATAGAAAATGGTGATTTGCTTGGCCTGATTTACAAATGTTAAGGACCCGATTCCATTTAATTCATACACAGACTTCACTGATCTTGGGGATTCTCAGATCTGCTAGTTTTTGGATGCTTCACATGCTTATGCCATTAAGCAGTTCTTTGTGTTTGCTTCCTTGTTGTCTCTCTCCCCTTAAACTCTGGTCTTGTTTCTGTCAGGAACTGAAGCAAAATTAAACTTTCACTGTGGAGTTTCCTGTCTGCAATAATAAAGCCAAAGCACTTAAGTACAGTTTGAGATTCTGTTGGTAACTAAACAACCAAGATAGTGAAAAAGACTTTGATCAAGTGCTGCTCCAGTTTCTGTACATATAAAATTGCCAGTCTATTTAACTGAGTGCTAAAGCACAGTGAAAATATGCCAGTGGAGAACCGAGTGCATCACGGGGCTGCAAGGCACAGCAAGGAGCTTTTTTTGCTCTAAACAAACATCATTAGAAGCATCTTAAAAAGATTAAGTAATTTGTATCCTGGCTGCTGGAAATCAAACCATCGGCACTGAGAGAAATGTGCTCTCGTTTATTTTACAAATAGGATTTGCAGTCATAAGGTGAAGAATTAAAATCCCACACAAAGCAGACGCGTGAGACGTGAAATGGGGAAAATAGCTTTGGGTGCTTTGGAAAGCCTTGCAGCAAACCATTGCTTGAGGTGAGGAGTAGCACAGTGCTGGAAGGGTGTCACTGCAGTCCCCATGAGGAGGCTCTTCCAGCGGGGCCCTGGCTCTGCTCCGCCAGGAAAGCCAACTCCAGTGTCACTGAGCCTGCTTTTAATCCTTTAGCATCAGGATCAGGATGAGTGATGGGTGAAATTAGTGTGAAATGTTTACAAAGCAGTTGCATTTGCCATTCTGAGATTCTCAAAAGGCAGCTGTCTCATTAAGGTGGTTGATATTTAACAGTCAGTTTGATTTTGCAGTGTTTTCCCTGGTAATTCTGCTGTAACTGCCACCATGAAATGTGTTTTCATGAGAGAAAGGATTGAATTTCAGTGAATGTCAAACTTACTGGCTTATTCAAGGTCATCAGGCTGAGCTTATGCTCTGCTTGTGCCTTAAAATGTGACCTGAACTGGTCCTGAGAGCCAGAGGGAGGGTCTACAGGACCTTTGGGTTGGGGGGAATGGGGATGTTGGTGCTCAAGGGCTCGTGCAAACCCTTGGGTTGCCCTTCAGGACTGGGTCTGTTCAGCCCCTCTGGCTACGGAGAAAGCAGCTTGGTTTGAGGACACACAAGATAATCCATAGTAAGAAATAATGAAAACTGAACCCCAGAATTGTGGCACTTTCTGTTCAGTCAGATCATCAAACCCGTGGTCTTGTGATGCAGATTTGTATTCACCAGAGCAGGAGGGGAAAGGCAAGTCCTGAGGCTCCTGGGGTGAACAGCAGGTTTTCCTGGGTTTAACTCACTGCTTGCATTTCACTAATGCATCTTCAGATCTAGTCCCACAGAGCAAAAGGATTTGTAAATCACTATCTTGCAATTCACAGGAAATACAGCAGATTTCTGTATTTATTTAGTTATTTATAGGTAGCTTCTTAAACAGAGATTTAACTTTGTTTTCCTGTGCAGATAAACTGTATGTAAAACATATTTACAGACACACTAACTCTCATATAGTCATGAGGAAATCATTGTCAATGTAATTATAGAAATTCAGACTTTCAAGCCTTAAAAAAGCACTGTACAATGTGTTCATCTCTGAGGTATTTTTTGATGTCCATGAGTAGATACAGTTTACTTCTCAACTTAGTCCACTTTTAGTTCATGTTTCTTTGGAAAAGTTAAGTCTTTCTGTCTGTCAAAATGAGACCCTTCAGCTTAGTGGGAAAAGAATATTATTTTACAAACTTGTGTTGCTGCTGCTGCCACCTGAGTTAACTGTTTGGAAACCCCTGATTTTTGCTAGATATTGCCATGGTTGGATTTGTTTGAGTGAGTTTCCCTAGAAGGAGTCTGGTTTTGCCCCTGTGCTAAGGGGAAGAGGAGGACAGCACTCCATGGGCTGGAACTGCGGGGTTTATTGCAGGGATGTGAGAATGCTACAAAACTGGCATTATGCAGAGAGTAGCTAATGCTCCCTTAGGGCCACCCCTTCCTCTCGTGTGAGTTCATTGCTCCTGGCACGGCCATATCTAGAATAAATAAATTGAGGGGTAATGGCTGTATTTGTGTGCGGAGCACAATTGCTTTATGAGCAGTGATTGTTCTGTGTCCGTGAGAGCCAGGTACGGGGAGGCTGGAGAGTCCTGCTGCAATCCTCCTGCCCTGTTCCCAGGGGAAATCCCAGCTCATCTCCCATCCCTGGGCAGTGCCTTGTGCAGGGAACTGTCCCCTCCGTGGCCGGGGGACATGCAGGGGTGCCCTGCCTGGTGCGTCTGGGAAGAGCCCTGCCCTGCTCGGTCCCCATGCTCCGAGCTTGGCATCAACGTGCCAAGGCTGACACAGTTTTACTGCCTCAACTTCTGGCTCCTCCAGCTGGGGAAAATAACCAAAAATGAACCCCACGGAGGTCTGATTTGGGGAGGATTAGTGTGGTCAGCTGTTGTTGATACACCATTTTTTAAAAAAAGGTTTTTAAACTGGGTACTTGGAAATTTTGCTCTTGAAAACCTTCCATTTCTATTTTTTGTGTCACATTTCCCATTATCCTTGACGAAGGTGGGGAATATGCAGTTTGTGGTGGTTGATCACTTACTGTTTAATGCAAATAACTGGATTAATTTTGCTAGGTGTCACAAGCCCCTTGTGAGGAGACTGAGAACAGCTTTGAAGCTAAATCAGTGTAGAAATACTTCTCCTTCCTTGCTGCTCTTGGATGTGGGGAGGCCCATTGGGTCACCAAGTCCCTTGCTCCATCTGCCAGTTCAGCATGTTCCTGAGCACCAGCCAACCGCAGAAACAGCCTGGTGGAAGATAAATGTCAAGTGGACTGACTTTTGCCATTCAGTTATTAAAGGATAGATATAGACAGTGTTGGTTTTGACTGTGGGTAAGCCTTAGGATAAATCAGTGCTTTATAAAGAGGCTCACCCTGCTGGGAAGTGGCTCTTCCCAAGGTGGTGGTGGAGCTGCACTCCATCCCAGCAGCTCCTGGTGTGCTAGAGATGACATCATGGTGATGGGTGTTAGAACAGGATTCAGAAATACAAGGGAAGTGGGAGTGAGCACTTGCATGGTAAATAATCCACGCTTATGCCTCCAAAAATAAAGTTATTGTAACCAGATCAACCCTTGCAAGGCTTAACTCCAGCAGGCAGCATGAGGAGCTGGGCTCTGCTGGGTGGGAGCAGGACAGCCTGGCCTTCCAGTCCTGAGGGGCTCAGGAGCAGAACCCACCTCTGGAGTGATGGCTTTGCAAGCTTGCCCACCAAATTTTAGAAAGGATTTCCTTAACAGCCCAGCAGTGCAATTCAATCATTCAGCCACATCTGAACTGCTGCCAGGCTTGACATGACCTGCTTATTACCCAGGGCTGGGTGATGGTTACAGGTAAAGCTGCTAAGGATTTAATAGTGGCAATGTCAGCACATTGCAGAAGAGCTCATTTTAGGGGTTTGCAGTGTCCTAGTTTGTGGGGTTACAGTATCACGGTGTGCTGAGATCTTCCTCCCTGAGAAAACAGAAGGAAATTGAGGCTGTATGTGGAACAGTGATCCAGGAATTTACTTGTCCATCCTGGAGCCTCATTTTGGTCAGTAATCCTGAGATTATTTATTTTTGCCAAGAAAAAATTCTCTAATGGAAGTCAGTAATTCTGACCTTCACGTTCCCTTGGGAGCAGCTGTGGTGAATATCTGCCTCTTCCAAAGGAAAAAGTAATCACTCTCACACCCTGAGCAGGAAACCTTAATGCCCTTGTAGAAAGGGGTAGGGTGGAAGTGTCTGCATTTGCTTTGGGCTGTGTTAATTTGGGGCTTAATTTTGAGGGAAGCCAAGTTTTTTGGTCTGAAGTTGGTAATTACCATCCAAGTGAGGAAATGCAGGGCTGTATTTCTAGTGCTGCTAATTCAGTCCCTCTGCATATTTGTGTATGTTTTGTGGCATACATCTTAAAATAGGTAGTGATGTTTTTCTGTCCACTTATCAAGATAGAATGGGAACAGGCTGTGTGACATGTGGAGGCTGAAGGACTCGGCATTAAACAGCAACCTGGAGCCAAATGTTTGCTTCTGTTCACCCAGGTTTTCTCCCAGAGGGGCTGGGACCCCTTCACCTGCACATCAGCTTGCTTTTCCTGGATTTGTTTGTGATTGTACCAATGACACAGATTTACAGGCATGGGAATGTCTATAATGTGCTCTGACTTAATAATAATGAAAGCTGGGATAATTCCCACCAGCACCAATCCTTTGGGGGGGAGGAGGAGAAGAGCTGACTGGAGCTTGTCAGAAGGAAAATGTAACTTGAGATTTGTGTTGCACTTTCACAGCTGTATTTTCAACATCACCTTTTAGATCTCCCTGAATCTGTCCTTGCTGAGCTCCAGCCTTGCTCAACAAACTGATCCTTACACTTGTGGTAAACAAGATAATGTTCAGTGAGAGGGAATATTTATCCCTGTGCAGTGTCAGGGCTGTGCTTTGTAATAAGCAGAATTTCCTGCTGCTTAGTCCTCCTGGTCACAGAGCATTTAAAGCTGTGATGTTGGAGAGGCTGGAAGTGTCTTTGGTTATTTTTCCCTTAAATCTAGGAGTGTTGGCTGTGGAGCAGGTGACCAGCCTGTGAGGAGGAGCAGTTTGGAAGGGCCTCTTTGCTCCTGCTGTTTGAAACCTCAAAACACAGAATATTTTGGCGGTTTGAACTCGATGATCAAAAAGCAGGGTTTGGGAGGATCTCCAGGAAACCAGTAAATGGGCTTGGAAAAGCTGTCTTTGAGCATTGAATCAGTTGGGCTCTTTATCTGGGCTCATGTTGTTTGACTCTTTCTTGCTGGACAGATCCAAACTCGCTTTTCTATATTTGTCTAATTGACAGGTGGGTTCTCTGTCATTTGGGCCAGGGTTTGGGGTTTTAGAGAAATAAAGTTCTTAATACAGTGGGAGTTGACAGAACTCGGTGTCTCTCTCCTCAGTGTTACATTTAGGCCATCTATTTTAAACCCAGGGTTGAAGTATTGCTGATTTCACAGGGATTTGGCTTCCTGATGAAGTATTTGACTCTGAAAACCCCTGATCTTTCTGTTTTTCCATGCAAAATGCATTGCCAGGCTTATTCACTGGGTCCTCACCTAATTCTGTCTCCAGGCCTGCAGGTGTGGCAGGAGGCTGCTGGCTTTGGTTGTGTCAAAATATGGACACGACCAAAAGTTATTGACAGGAATCACATGGATATTTGACATCCCTTTTCCCAGGAGCACCATTGTAGCACGGGACAACCTTTCAAATATGCTTGAAGCTGCCTCTGGTTCTGGCAAAGCAGTGTGTTGTGATTTAGATACAAATGAATGGCTCAGAGACATCCCACTCTTCCCTCCCTTCCCTGTCCCTGGGGGGATGGAGTGGGTTGGTTCCTCTGCAGTGAAACCACTGAACATCCTTGGGGATGAAAATGGCTCCCTGTAAAATGTTCCCACTTGGAATGGGGTGCCAGTAGCTGCTTGGTTTTTATCCCTAGTTCATTTTTCCAAGCAAGCATTCTGCTTTGCTGGGTTTTCTTTGATACCTGAAATTCCAGTGCAAGAACTTGTTTGGTTTTTCAAACAAGTGAAGGGTCCTGTTGTTGTAACCTCTGGTTACACCAAGAAATTGTGCCTGATTAACCTTGTGCTTTATCCTTTATTCCTCCTTCCAGGGGCAGTAAGCCAGAGATGACTGACAAGATGTCGAGCTTCCTTCATATTGGAGATATTTGTTCTCTCTATGCAGAGGGCTCAACAAATGGATTTATTAGCACTTTGGGGTAAGAACAGCTGTTCTCTTGTACTAAAAGCACCATGAGAAGCACTAGCAGAGCTCAGCCAGCTCTCCTGAGCCTGATCCCAGGGAATCCTGGGTAAAGCAATATAGCTTTATGTAGAGATTTGGCCCTAAATTTAAAAATGGCTTAAAATGAATATGGTAGGGTAGATTTTGGGAGGCTGGAGAGCGTGGTGTGGTTTGGATGCCCTTGGTGGGGAGGAAGGACCTTGTCAGGTGAAGGTGTGGGTAGAGGGAATGGATGCAATCAAATGATTTTCATGTTGTTGTCTGTCCCGTGTCCATCCGTGTGTCCCGTCCTGTCCCTCCCTGCCCCTTCCCCCAGTGAGGGATCAATAGCCCCCAGTGCAATCTGCTGACTGGAAAAAAGGATGTAGCATAGGCCATGGAAGTAGATTGAAAAAAAATATATATAAGAAAAAAGAACCCCCAAGCCAAATGGTTTATATACCACTAACTCATCACTATGACTAGTTTTGTCTTAAAATTGAGGTTTAACTTGAGGTTTCTCATCCAAATAAAATTGTTCTTCTCCAGTCAAAGGAGAGCATGTTTGACCCTTCTGTTGGCCCGTGGCAGAGCCTTGGAGCTGTGGTGGGAGCTCCTGCCCTGGTGTCCTTCCCAAAGGCACGGAGCAGAGCTCCCTGGAGCAGTGAGAAGTGCCTGCTCCTGCACTCACCAAAATGCCAGCCTTCCATGTGGGAAAGGAAGAGCTGGCAGAGCAAAGCCATGGGGCTGGTAGGTGGCTCTGAGGAGGGACAGGGGATGTTTGATCCTGCTGAGCAGGAACCTCCCCAAGCACCAGGAGCTGCAGAGACCTGGCAGGGGGCTGGGTGAGAAGCTTCAGGAGCACAGCTGCCCCCTTTTCCCAGAGCCACGAGCAGTCAGAGGGAGGGAAGAGCATGCCTGCCACGTGGCTGCGGGGCCTCAGTGCTGAAGGAGAGGCCAAGAGGCACGAGGAAGGTGGATGTGGTGAGTGGGCACACACCCAACATGCTCTTTCTCATTTCCAGTAGCCGTAAGGGCCTCAGGGTGGGTACAGTGACAGCAAATTTTTTGATGCCTACTGTCCAGATGCCTCTGATAAATGGAGCTCCCAAGCAGGGTACAAAGACAGCATCCTGGTAAGTGTCTCGGCAGGAAATGAGGGGCTGGAATCTCGTCTCAGTGACTCCGAACTAACTTGTAGGTTTAGTCCTCTAGCTATTAGGATTCTGGAAAATCAGGGGGCAGAGAAGGAAGCAGACACTGAAGATGCACCATGATCTATTATAGGAAAGAGAAGAAAATATGGGATGCTGCCAGGAAGGAAAGAAGGTATGATAAAAGCGAGGGGTGTAGTAAGTAGGGTTGGTCGAATAGTATTTGGCAAAACTGTATTTGACAAATTTCCCAGGCCCTGGTCAAATATGCCCCATGCACTCTGCAGTACTCGATCAGTGACTGGCCAAATACTATCTGCTGAGCACTGGCAACATGACTTACACGACACACTGGGCTATTTTCTTTCTCCCTAGTCCCCCAGCAAGTCGGGCAGTAAATGGTTCCCAAGCGAGTAGAAAGTTGTGATGTTCTGTCGGCTCCTTACGGTGCATGATGAACAGTATGCAGTGGCTGTGGCTTTGATGGCATTGCTGAGCAGAGGTTTTTCACCATGGGTGTCCTTTAGGACATGGCAGGCCCCAAGCACATGTGTTTTAGGCTTGATGAGATGGTCTCATGGCAGGCCCAAAGACCCCTCAGTGTTCCAAGCCTCCCCTCTGATTTGGTTAGTGCTGTTTTAAGGTAACTGCATTATATAATGGCCACATATCTTCTGAGCCTAATTTAAGCCAGAAATCCTAATTGCTATGTGAAACATGAAATGCATTATCATCTTAATAAGCCTTCATAATCTAATTAGTTTTGTCCCATATTTAATTTAGTCTTTGTCCTGGAGAAAATTAAAGCAGCAAAGGAAAGATTTGGTGTAATTGTCCTTTAACCCATGTGGAGTTTTGACAGTCTGATGTCATAACAATGTGTAATGACTTGTTCATGTGGTTACTGAAGGTTGAGGAGCAGACACCACTGTACTTTCTAATGCTGGCCTAAATCTCGGAAGTGTTCCTAATTAATACTCCTCTGACATGACTGTTGCTTAATGAGGACTTCACTCTTGCTGTGTCCCAAACTCAGTGCTGTCATCACGCCCATTACTGGGCTATACAATATATCCTCTTTGTGGGTTTCACCCTGAAAAATTTTCCTCTTAGTAGTTTGGGAAGTTCCTCTTTACTTCCAACTTAATCTCAGTTAAGAGGGATATATTGCACTGAGATTATCTCTGTTTGCCATGATCAGAGTAACTTTTTGGCCCTTTGTTCACTAGAAGCAGGTGCTTCAGCTCAAATATTAATGCCATTCCTGTTGGAGCACCTCCACGTGTATAGAATCCTGAGTAGGGAGAAAATCCATGGGGAAAAAGCAATTTACTCTGAATGTTTGCACATGCAAATTTTAGATGCATAGAACTGTTTAGTCCACTTAGTGTCTCTGATCTCTTAATTTTCCTGCACTTGGTTGTTTTCTGTATTTGTTGTCTCAAGATGCTCCCTGCATGTGACCAGCCTCTGCAAGGAACAACTCTCATATTCTAGGTCTCAGTCTTTCTCGAGTTGATTCTGCATGAGAATGGACCTCTCAAACTTTTGACCTTGGAGTTTTACTTTCTACTTCTGTGTAGAAAGCCTCTTTGACAGATTGTTCTTTAGGGGCCCGGTTGAGTCATTAAAGATCAAATCCATGCACCAAGTGTGTGGTTACAGCTGCAATTTCACAATTTGGAAGTGGGATTGGTGAAAGTGCAACTCCACCTGGACCCAAAGTGTGCTGAGGGCAGAGCAGTGGGGGCAGGTGCATCTTAACAATTCCCTGTATTCTCTGGGGTGTAATTGACCCTGTGGGGGGTTTGCACATGTGTGTATTCCCACAAAGCTCTGTCCTGGCACTCCCTACTGCAATCTTTTGGGTTCACTTGTCCAGCTCTCCTCCTTCCTGGTACAACAGGAGGAGGTTGGCTCCATCCCTTGATTCACCTTGTGTTTGCCTGGTGAGCAGGAGGGTCTGTTTGTGCCTTCCTGTCTCTTGGGAGTCAATTTTTATTGTGGCAGTGACTGTTTCTGCCATTTTTTAATACTTGAGAGGCCACAAGGTCAGTGTCCAGTTTGCATAGTTGTCATATTTTCCTGCTCTCTCTTCATATAAACACATTTTGAGTGTGACTGAAATCTGTCCAAGAGGCAGTGGCTGTTCTAAGGGTGTCTGTCACCTCCCTAGAATATGGGCTGTTCTGTCTGCACCTTAGGGGGGGACATAAAGATGATGCAGAACACAGGAGCAATGACTTATTTATTGTCCCACCTACCAGGAGCATAGCTCTGGGCAACAGTACAAATTAGCTGCATGCTTCTGACAAAGATTTGGCATAAGATGGCATTTGGGGAATGTCTTCTGCTCAAGTGGCCACTCGGATGAAATATTGCAAGCGAGCGACTTTGGTTTTGCTAACAAGGACGGGAGGAACTGCAGGGGGGATGAAATCTCACTTTACTGCTCATTTCTTTGCAGCCTTGTGGATGATCGGTGTGTTGTACAGCCAGAGGCAGGGGATCTTAACAACCCACCCAAAAAATTCCGAGGTAAGTTGGTTGGACAGCTCATTACCCTGCTGGCTAGAAACCATCCTTCATTTTGTGCAGCCACGTGGAACCATTCCTGACCTCTGTGCTTCCTAGAGCATATTTCAGTGTCATCTGCCATGAAGGACCACTCACAGGGGAGAAAGAGCAACTAATGTATGTGAATGTCTGTTGTGGCTTAACCTGAGTTGGTAACTCAGCCCCACCCTGCTGGGATGGGGGAGAGCACTGGGAGAGTCCCAGTGAGAAACTGGTGGCTTGAGATGTGGATGGTTCAGTAGATAAAGCAAAAGCTGCACACACAAGCAAAGCAAGATGTTCCATCCCCACTTCCCTTGGGCAGGCAGGTGCATGGGCATGTCCTGGAAAATGGGAATCCATCACGTGTAGCAGTGCCTTGGGAAGGACGACACCCCCAGCTCCATATCCTGGCATGATGCCATGTGGTCTGGGATGTCCCTGGGCTCACCTGTCCCTGCAGTGTCCCCTCTCTGGTGGGTGAGGAGCCGACAAGAGCTGGCTCTGGGAGCCCTCAGCAATAATTGCAACATCCCTGTGTTCCCAGCACTGTTCCCAGCACAAATCCAGCAGGCAGTTTGTCCCGGCTGCTGTGAAGAACATTAACTCTGTCCCAGCTTTGTAGGGGATGGAGGTGGGGTTGCCAGTTGCCTCTCCTATCTGTCCAAATTTAGAGGATCCCTGGATGTTTAATTTGTTTCTCCATTCTATCACATGTGCCTTTTAATTACCTGGTACCAAACCTGTCTTGGAGAAGGGGAAAATAGGAAGGAGCAAATGTTTGCAACAACTATTGTTGTCTGACCTAATTGGACATTACCTACATTAGGCTGTGCTTTTGTTCTGCCAGGAAGCTTATGCTCAGTGATAAGAGATTGGTGCCTGCTGCTCTGCACAGCTTGGCAGGGCCTGACTTGGTTAAGAAAGGTCTCAGACAGGAAGAGAAGCACTAACTGGGGTTTTGTTTGCAAAACCCTTGAATTCTTTTCCCTTTTTTCACCCCTTGGATGCATCTTTTACCCAAAGGATAACTCAGCCAAATATTCCAAAATTTTGAGCAGGATTTTATTGTTGTTTCGGATGTAGTAGTAACTGTGTCTTGTTTCTTTGGATGACTCTGGTTCCTTTGGTCATGCTTTGCCTTTGTAAGGGCCTCAGAATCTCCAGAATTTTCTTCAGGTTTGGCCAGAACTGCAGGTTTTTGCCCTTGAAAATCGTGTACCTTCTGTACTGCTTGTTTTCCTGGCTGTTTTTTGGCTGGTTTGGGTTTTTGTGCTGTGACATGAAGATGTCTCATGTAATGTAACTCTTTAAAATATTGTTGCAGTCTGAGTTCTTGTTGGGTTTTTCCTCCCTTTTTCCTGGTAAACTAAAGAGCTGGTCATTCAAATGCTAAAGAGGCAACCTGGGGAAGTTTCAGTGTTAAGCTCTCCAGAAAACAGAATAATGTTATGTGAACCCGAGCCTTGACTTGAGGCATTTTTGGTGTTAAAATCATAAGAAAGAATAAAGCCAGTTTTGACTGGGACTGCTGAGTGTAGAAGGAGGTGGGGGGAGAGAGAGAGGGAGAAAAGAATGAAAAAAAGGCACAGTTTAGGAACTGCAAGTACAGAGAGACATTTGTCTGACATAAAACATTGTGGTTAGACATTGTAAATGTTCTCATATTACTTATAATTTATACAGGGAGGAAGAATGGTGTGAACCTTTTCCAACCTTTGTAGTTACTTCAGTAAAGCTTTCATGGGGAAGTTTGTGCTTAATGGTAAATGGCAACAAAAGTCATAAAACTTTAGCAGGCATTTCTGTTATTTATACACATACTTTGCAAGTGTAGTCTGAGATAAAATGCTTTCTACAATAAGTATGTTCAGAAGAAGTAATAATGAAGTTGGTCACATCATCTTCACTAGAAATGGGTAATACCCCTTTCCATGGTGATGCCAAGGCCGCCTGAGGCTGCTCTGGGGTTGCACTGGGGATCCCTGGCAGGATCAGGACCCACAGCCTTAGTCAGGGCTTCCTGGCACCTTAGAGAGATCCCTGCCCGGCTCCTGGCAAAGAAGTCCTTCCTGAGGGGACATTAATGCAGACAGCAGCATTTGCCTCTGGGGTGTAAAGCAACAGAGGGAGAATGGAATGCAGCAGGTTTGTGATACTGACCATGGTCTCATGGCTGTGTGACAGGGACAGCAGGTCAGTGGCACCAGGGACCTGTTGGACAACCTGGGCTGGGAACTGGGGGGCAAATGTTGCTCTTTCCAGTGAACTTCAATGTGGTGCCCAAGGCTGTGCACAGATTGTCTGTACTTTATATGGAAGGGGTAGGTTTGGATGGGATATTGGGAAGGAATTTTCCCCTGTGAGGGTGGGCAGGCCCTGGCACAGGGTGCCCAGAGAAGCTGTGGCTGCCCCAGCCCTGGAAGTGTCCAAGGCCAGGTTGGACGGGGCTTGGAGCACCCTGGGCTGGTGGAAGGTGTCCCTGCCCATGGCAGGGGGTGGAATGGATGGGCTTTGAGGTCCCTCCCAGCCCAGACCTTCCTAGGATTCATACAAGTCACCACTGCTGATGCATTGCTGCAGCTGGAGACATGAACACAGGAAACTGGGAAAGAATGGTTAAAAATCTCATTAGAGCAAGGAAAAAAAAGAATCAAATGGGAGTGACTGGCATTCTATCTTTCCAGAGGACTGGAAAAATGCTGCTGTGATTTTCTACCTGATTTATCTGTGTCCTCTCCTGCAAAGCAGCTGTGCTGACAGGTGTCCAGGTGCAGGTCAGCCCCATCTGAAGTTCCTTCAGGGAGGAGCACTGCCCTTTGGCCAGGCTTGGGGGATCTTGATTTGGGCAGTAATTTTAAGGAATGTCATTTGGAGCTTCTTGGAGCAGATCTGTATTCCGTGGGGAGACGTAAAACACTTGCAGATATAAATTTCATGCTTAATGGAACTGATGAGAGATCTCTAGAAGGAAGATGGACTGCTTAGATATGCAGACGTGACTCCAAGGAAATTCAGTGTGAAACTAAACCTACCTATCCAGTGGCAGAAGGAATCCATCCTGCTTTTTGCTTAGCCACAGGTGTTCCAGGTTCTAAAAAATGATGTTGCCTAGGCTACACTTCCTGAGCTGCATCTCGTGGCAGCAGCAAGGCCCAGGTTAGAGCCTGGTGGGTTTTCTTGCTGTTTTAGACCCTTGAGGTAGAGCAGAGCTCTGTGCACCATCCCTGTGCCTGCAGAGAGCCACAGACACACTGCAGTAGGAGTGTTCTGTCACCAACCACTGATAACCTGCCTGGGCAGTGTGTTCCTAAAAGCAACCACTGCCCAGCTGAAAGGGAGGTGGGTTTTTGTAGTGAGTCCCTGCTTTAGGAAATGTTGGCTTGGGAAGTGCTGGGGGGAATGGGCTGGTGTGGGAGCCACAGAGCTGCTGGGAGGGCAGGGGACAGCGATCCTGAGGACACCAGGGCTGCTGGGTTGCCAGAGGTTGTGGAAAAAGGAGGCTGGGGGATGGATCTGGTGGTGGTGGAGCTCTGGAAGGGGTGAAGTGCAAGAGAGGGGGGGGACAGTGTTAGCTAAAGCTTGGAATAAAAGTGTAGGTGAGATGTTTAAAAAATAATAAATTCTGAGAGCGTATTAGATGGGAAAAAGTGAAGTGCTGGAGTTCAAAGAGCTCCAAAGGAAGGGATTAGTGCAGCACCCTCGAGTTCCTCTGTTTACATGCAGTTATTTCACATCCTAAATGCTGTGGTGCCTCTCACTCCTTAAAATATTCCTTTGACCACTTGAAGGTGTGAAGGCTGAATTTTTTTTGTTCTTTTCCCCATCCCAATCAGGATTACAGAGCACCTGAGCTTAGTGGTTTGAGGTTGGATGGTAATTATGATCTGTGAGGTTTCAGCGTGGCTTTTATTTTGGCTTTCTGAATCCACGTTAGAAATGGTGTTTTGGGTGTGTTTGGTTTCTGTCAAGCAGAGTGTTGCTCTGGCTTTCATGCCTTCAGCCCCAGCTCATTCAGAAACCCTCTAAAACTGCCTTGCAAAACATTAAGGCTGAAGAGTTACTTTTATTAGGGTGTTTCTTTTTAAAAACGTTAATGTGAAAGCTCTTGCGAAAGAGGCCTTTTTCCTGAACTGTTCTAAATGTGTACAGATGAGATTCCTGGAAGAAATCCTACTTGTACAAGCCTCCCAAAAAAGGAGGAGTGTGACAGTCCCTTAGTTACCTGCACTTCTCTGAACAGAGAAGATGTTTCATGTTTGGTATGAGCTGGAACCGCTCTCTAATTGCTGTCTCTGAGTGTCCCTGTGTGTGAAGAGGGGCCAGAAATGAGTGTCCTCTGAGCAGGCTGGATTGGGGTGGGAAGTACCAACTGGAGCTGCCCCTCAGTTCAGCCCAAAGCCCGTGTTTCCCTGGCAATCATCCCTGCCTGAGTGCAGGGAGACAGGCTGGGCTCTGCAGCCAGACCCGGAGCCGCGCCGGGTTCAGCTCCAGCTGCTGTTCCGAGCTCCGTGAGCCTGTCGGGCTGCCTGGGCAGGGTTTGGTTGTGTTCATTTGTCCTGGAGCACAGCCCAACGTGTTTGTTTAGTGCAAGGCGCTGCTACTACAGCAAAACAGGCTGTCTGACAGCCTTCCCAGGAAATTCCTTGCAGCTCTGTGTTTGGGATGCAGAGCTGTCTGCCAGCATCCAGGAGCTCTGCGAGAGCTGCCTGAAGCTGCGCGGGAAAGGGCACGTACTGGGTTAATTTGTCCAGCAGCTCCCTCCTTCCAGAACATTGTTTTAGTAGTTGCTGGGCAACACTCTTTTTTTGGCAAGATGTTCAAGGAATGAACCCATATCTTAGACTTAAAATACCCTCATGGAGAAGCAGAAGATGAGTAGTTCAAATTCTGTTTGTTCTTGTGATCCCAGTCCGTCCTGTGTGCTCCTGCTGCCCGGAGGGGCTCAGCCCTGGACTGCAGCAGGAACCACCTGGGGGGCACTGCAAAGCTTTAATATGTAAATACCTGTGTGTAAAAAATATATTTAGTGTGACTCTCAGAATGGTTTGGGTTGGAGGGGATCTTAAAGCCCATCCAGTCCCACCCCCTGCCATGGCAGGGACACCTCCCACCAGCCCAGGGTGCTCCAAGCCTCGTCCACCCTGGCCTTGGACACTCCCAGGGATGGAACAGCCACAAAGCTGTTCCAGTGCCTCATCACCCTCATAGTTTTGATGGGTAAGTCTTAAATGATCCCTGTGCTCAGCACTGATGGAATCCAGTGTGCTTCTCCACAGCAGCAATGTTGTGGTTTTTGTCCTTCCTGGCTTTGCCATCGATGATGTGAAGCCTCTCCATCCTGCTCGCTGGTATGTGAAGGAAACTCCATGTGAAAGAAAGATGTGATTTATGCAGGTCTGATAGAGGCTCTGGAGCTCCACATACACATTATTTACCCTTATTTAGTCAATGCAGCCTTGTTTATGGCTTGGCATTAGGACTGAGATTAAGGGATTTTTTCAGTTGAAGGGTTGCATACGTAGTTTTCCCAAGCACTTCAGAAAATTAAAAAAACAAACTGAAATAACCAAATCCTTCTGCTTGCTGGTTTTGGAAAAGTATTAGCAGCATATGGAGAGCACTTGCTAGGCACTGAGGTGGTTCAGTGCTGTCCCCTGTGTTCATCAGGGGGGTTTTGTGGTATCAGCCTTCGGAGATCCTGTGTTCAGCTTCCAACAGTGTGGTCTTGAATCCTATTGCTCTCCATGCACACGGATCCAGAGCCACTCTGGGGACAGTGATTACATCAGCTTTTAAACTTGGATGGGAAATGGTCAGAATTGTTTGACTCTGAATTGTTTGACCCCCCTGGCAGAGGGGTTTGGGTGGGTGTTGTGCTGAGGGCACGTTCCTGGGCTGCTGGTGAGAACAGGGGGTGGACCTGAGCTCACAGCCAAGTCTGGGCTCCTTTTCTGCTTCATCATGGAGTTTCTAGTGCTGCTGAAATGTTTGGGTTCCTTCATTATGAAGGTGCCTGGATTCCTTTAGGGAATATTTAAACGAATGTCTAAATATGACCTTTTTCACTGTGATAACCATATATTAGCAGTTCAAACAGCAGGATTCATTTTTTGTGCAGGAGGCAGAACTTGTGAGGCTGTCTGAGTGCGAAGGGCAAAGCTTAGCTCGGGGATCTTGAAGAGAAACACATCAGATCCATCACTGCAATGGGAGGCTGACTCCTTTCTGCTTTGGGGCCATCCCAGACACATTAAAATGCACACTCTGAATACCAAAAGTAGGAAATGAGGTAACAACAGTAAATACCTTTTAAATACCTTCTCTGTTTTCTGGCCAAGAAAAAAAAAATTATATTTCTAACTCCCTTTTCAAAAAGACTGCTAATATGATGATTTAATGTAAAATCAAATAAACTTATAGATTGGTATGATGGAAGAAAAAAAGGATAAAGATATAGTCTTAATGTATGCCAGTAACTTTTTAATTCAAAATTGAAGCATTGGGCATTTTGAGTAGAAAAAGAAACTTTCAATCTTGCTGAATTAGGATATAGTTAAAATCTAAAATACATTTTGCTGCCTCGATCAGGAATCTGTCAGTAGCATCCTCAGTATTTATAGAACTGCACTGGAAACTGCCAACTGCTCGTACACATTTGAATGTGCTGCCCTTTATATGATGAAGGAATCCAGAATCCTGAGCCTAAATTGTGAATCCTGAGCCCACTGCAGCCCACAGGCAGGCAGATGTTGGGGACAATTGTCACTGTGGCATTTAGGTATTGAAAAAGCCAGGAAGCTGAAAGTGTTCCAATTTTATCCAGCAAATGTGCTTTAATATCTGCTGAGGTTTGAGACTCAGAAACCAGACAAGTTTGCAGTCCAGGCAGGAGGGATTTGTGATGAAGCACCAGGACATCCCAAAGACATCTTGATCCTTTGTTGCCCAGAGAAGCTGTAGCTGCCCCTGGATCCCTGGCAGTGTCCAAGGCCAGGTTGGACGGGGCTTGGAGCACCCTGGGCTGGTGGAAGGTGTCCCTGCCTGTGGCAGGGGTGGGGCTGGATGGACATTGATGTCCCTTCCAACCCAAACCATTCTGGGATTCTGTGCTGATGTGCTGGGCTGACATAGTGGATAAATGACTGGCTAGGTAAGAATTGGTTTAATTGAGGTGGGTTTAGCATGGTTTTGTCTGTGTCCTGCCCAGACCAGTGGGAAGGGTCTGGTGGCACAGAGTAGGAGGGTCTGCTCAATGTTGTACCAGTTTGTGGCAGTGAGCAGCAGGAGCTGGGTCTGCTGGAGCTCAAGGCACAGGCTGTAAAGATTTGCTGGGCTGTGTTTTCATGCTGTTCTGTGGCCAAACAGCTGCTGCCAACTTCTGCTTTTCAAGTGCTTTCATCTTGGATGTTTTGCATGGAGATGGAGGCAGAGCAGGGCCCCTCTGAGACAGAAAGTGCCATTAATACCCAGGACTGCAGCACTGCGTGAAAACCAATCTGCTGGTGCAGGTAGTGCAGGGCAAGGAGGGGGATTTGTTTGGACTCCAGGGAGAAATTTGGTCGGTGCACTTTGTTTGCCCACCTGGAGGTGTGGGCTGGAGTTCTGTGCTGACAGGTAGCTCTGTGCAGGACCAGGTGGGAACGTGCTGGTGTGAGGACCGTGTCCCAAAAAAGAAGAAATAACCAAAAGGCTGGTTTGAGCATTTCATTGCTTCTCAACTCTTGCGGGTCTGAGCCTTTTCCCCTGTGGAAAGTTCAGGGTATTTCAGGTAGGATCAAGGCAGGGATTGCCAAAAAGTAGTGCTGAGCTATTAAGTAGAGCAGTTCTGTTAATAAACCTACCCCAACCTTGTAGACAAAGGAATACTGTGGCTTTGTTGCCATAGTTTCAGAGCAAAACCTGACCTTAGCTACAATAACATTCGGTTAGAAAGAACTAGCTAATCAGTTTTCTAAAATTAGTGTGTTCCCCAGTACATAAGCCAGTATGAACAGGATATTTAATGAAATATTATACTTAGTCACAAGAGCCCAAGGGAGTGCAATGCCTTGATGAATTGTGGGGGTGGGGTGACATTGGTGCATATCTTTTAATATAGCAAAGTTATTAAAATTTGTGGCTTGCTTAATATTTAGGGTAGCTCAACTGTCCGTGCACTCCATCTCTCTTTTGCTCTGTTGCTTTGGAAGGCTCTCAGAGCCTGTTCTGAGGGCTGGGAGGGTTGAGGTGCTGGTGAGTCCCAGCAGTCCCAGGATCTTCCAGAGGACCTTCAGGCAGAGTTCCGAGTGGCTTGTGCGTTCTGCTGGCACAGCCTGCGTGCCTTGCAGGGGAAGGACTCTTGCTTGCTCACGTAGCAGGATGCAAACAGATGGATCAAGTCGTGAAGTTCGTGGGGAAAAAAAGCTGTTAGTGAGGGCAGCAATCTCCCAGGTGCTGGGAGCATCTTCAGCTGCTCCCTGGTTACCTGAAGGGACAGACTCAGGGGCTGCTTGGGGAGGTCTGCTGTGTAAAACACTGTGTCAGTCCAGAACACCTGAAGGAGAGTGCATTTATTGTGCCCGAGGCTCCCTGACCTACCAAACTGTGGGTTGTTTCTTGGCATTATGGGAGTTGTGATGAATTACTGTTTTCTAATGTGCATGTTGGTTATTTGGGTAGTAGTATAAAACCCATGTAATATGCTGGGGGAGCTGTCTGTTCCTCACTTCTCTGTGAGCTGAAGCTCTGTGGAGCTGTGTTCCAGCACTGCTTGGGGCTTCACAGGCCCCAGTACGTGGCAAGGACATTTAGACAAGGAGTGTCTCAATGATGCTGCCCAGTTTGGTGGCAGCTCTTGGGAGTTCCTGTTAACCAGTGAGCTACCAGTTAATTGTCATCTCTTCTGGCAGGACTTGGCAGTTAAGGTTTCAAGCACCTGTAATTAGCTGAAAGTAACTGGAGTTCAGCTAATGACTTTCCCAGGACTTAGCTCTGGACTGCCCTGGGTGTGTGGAATCACAAAGGTTTGGTGGCAAAGCAGCTGAGCTGGATTCACAAGAACACTTTCCCCTGGCAGGCTCTGACACTTGCATAGCTGAGCTGTGAGGCAGATCCTCTCGGTGCTCCTTGCTTTGATTCCTGGGACAGCACACTCATGGCAAGGTGTGATCTACATTCTTGGGTCTCCAACTCACATGTTGATGCTTCAGGATTTCTGTTTTTCTGTTCTCCCCAGGGAGCCTTAGGGAACAACACCTGGCTTCTCAAGGTTTTTCCCCTTTGCATTTTGTGTGTCCAGGTTTGGTTTCCTCCCATCCCTTGTCTTGCTGTGCTCAGGAGGTGTTTCATTTCTCAGAGGTAGCAGATAAATGCACTGTGACACCCCTGAGGAGCTGGTCTGTGTCAAACCCTTCAGAGTCCATTCCTTATCATCTCATTTCTCTTGCTTTTAGGACAGAGTGAAGTTCTGTGCTCATTACATTAACTTATGCTAGAAACTTACTATTTTACTTAAATAAGGCTTTTTATTTTGGAAGCTGTTCCAATTCAAAAATATTTTCAATTTTGGTTATTTACTTAAGCAATAAATATGCTGGGTACCCACACCAAAGGAGCCCTTCCAGTGTCCAAGTGCCACATGGAAGTCATTAGTCCGAGAGGAACCCAAGTTAAATAATTTCACTTCTCATTTTCTGGGCAGCCTGTTCTTCACTGAGCAAGAGCCCTGACTGCAGCAGTGCTGTCTCAGGGAGGTAAAGCTGCAAGGACTTGTGCTTGAGAGCAGTCAGAAGGAAAAGAATGAGACTGCCAGCATAGCCAGCCTTAAAAATGTGCTGCTGGGAAAGCCAGGCCCTGCCAGGTGTCTTCAGCAAACAGCCTGTGACACTCACTCACATCTCCCTCCCCTCCCACGCTGCTGCTGGAGATGGAGTGTCCTGTCCTTCTCCTTGCAGGAGTTTGATTCATCTTTCAGGATGAAGTGCAGTTCTAAGGGTGTCAACACCTGGGTGTGAGTTCTCTCCTTCAATGAGGGCTGCATTTGGAGCTCCTCCAGCTGGTTCTGCACCTTGCTGGGTGGAGATCAAGGTGCCAGTGCTAATCTGTCAAACTCCTTGTGATTTGGGGCCTGTCAGCATAAAAACCTCCAGTCTTTCCTGCATAACTTTCAAGTTTGTCATCCAAATGCCAGGAAACCAGTGAGCTGTTGGTGAAGGTTTGTGTCTTTGAGAAGTGCTTTGCTTTTTTTTTTTTTGCCATCCAGAAAGTAATTTGCTGCTTTGAGATTTGTCTTGAAAAGCACCTTACTGGCCCTTTAGGAGTAAACTGGGAAATGAGTGTTTGTTCCCTTGCTTGGCAGCTGGCTGGCTGGGGGGAGGGAGTTGCAAAAATCCTGGATTAGCATTTAGTGGCCCCTAACAAATGTGTAAAAGGAGCCTTATGTCTCACATGAGCGTTTGAAACACCAGAATAGCCATTACAGATTGACACTAAATGTAGTGTGCCTCGAAAATGTTATTCTAATGAACAGCCACTCAGTCAGAGAGGGACTTACATGTTAGGGCCAACACTTCCCTCAGTCCTGATTTGTGAAAACAGTCAGCACGGAGTTCTGGGTGTTGGCAATTATCATCTGTTTGATTACGTGACATGCAGGAGTTCAGTGGAAACACAGCTCCCTGTGCCGTGGTGGCAGAGCCTTTCTGTGGCTCTGTCAGATGTTCAGGGCGAGGAAGCAGCCCAAGCTGTGCTGTCACAGACACGGTGACAGTGCTGGCAGTGCTGCTGCAGGACCCTCCGTGCCCAGCAGGACAGAGCATCCCTGAGCTGGGCCTTGCTGGGCCACAGGAGGCTGTGCTGTGCAGAAGCACTCTGGTAGCACTGAGACCTTGCGTTTGGTGAATGTCAACCCTTTCATTTGTTGAGGTTAAAAATTATCCAAGGCAAAAATAAACACAACTCGCAGGCATGAGGAAGTGAGGGAGCTGGATGAGGGAGCAGGCATCCTGAAAAGGAAAAAATCTGAGCTAGAGCTACAAAAATCCTTTCCCTCCCCTTCAGAGCAGCACGTGATATGGACGCAGCACCACTTGGCTTTAAAGAGCCCCAGGAGGCAGAGTTGGGGCTGGTGGTGGCCCGGGGCTCTCTGGGTGGCTTTGGGTTCAGGAGTCCAGTCCCCAGCTCCTCCTTCTGCCCTAAAGCTGGGCTTCATTGTTGGGGAAACAGGGATAGATCCCGGTGTTAGTGGAGTGTACATGGTCCCTCTGTGCAAGGAGGAGCTGGGTCCCCCCTGCACAGATGTGAGGGGAAGTTGTGGGAGCTCGGGATGAACAGGGCCAGGCATTGCTGAGATTGACGTCAGTGTGGGCCAAACTCCTCCCCAGAGCAGGAATTGCGTTTGCTCATCTGGCAAAGGCTCCGTCAGGCCGGGCTCAGAGCTTGGATTTACCAGCCCCAAAGGCTCCCGAGAAGGGCTGAAGGACCACGAGGTGGATCTGCGATGTTGCTTGGTCAGAACTCCAGCACAGGCAGAGCCTTTCTCAGCTGCAGCATTTTTATGTCACTTTCACTGGATGTTCTTGGCAAAAATGGGACTTTGACTTCTCACTTGTGTCTTAACATTGGTATTGAGCAAAGATACTCTGGAGCAGACACATACCTGCAATTTCACTGGGGGTGGTGTTGGCTTATTTAGTTCTGTTCTTCAAAAGTGCATTTTCCTTACTGATGAAAAAGCAGATAATGTGTCCTGTTCTCATGTGATTGCCACAAAAGCTGATCAGAACTTGAGGTCCTGTAAAAGTAACTCAATGACCACGTTTTTCTGGGAAATACAATTTGTGTTGTTGCTGGCTGGTGTGGGAGGGTTTGCCAGTGAAAAAGGGCTGGTGACCATGTGTGCTTGGTGTGGAAAACACCTTTCCCTGCTCCAGAGTGCACCCTCTGTGAACAGCAGTGGCAGCACTACGAGCTCCTGTCTGAGGGAGTGCAGGGGGAATCTGAAGGCAATATGGATTTTACAGATAATGCTCGTGGTTATTATTGACAGCTTTTAAAAGAAGTGATGAAGTTCTATCCTCCCACTGCTTGTCAGGCCTTGGTCATGAAGGATGACAATGAGGAGAAGATCTTCAAGTGTGAGCTAGAGGATTTAATTCCAGATATAATTTCTTCCATATGCAGTCAGTATGTGCTGGAAGTTTCTGTGTTTTGTGAAGGTTTGGGGACTTGACAGATGATAATTCTAAGTTGGGATCAGAATTTTCCTGCAGAGAACAATTTGGAGTTTAACAGCTTATTTGTCTTACAGTTTCTTGTTTATATATATGTGTACAAATAAACATTGCAAGAGAAAGGAGTGCACCATATATAGGTTATTTTATATTTAATTGTAGTAGCTTATGGTAGGAATATCCACTAATATATCAGATCCTTTTAATCTTAATATTATGGCTGACATTAATTTCTAATTTTTATCTGGTGCAAGAACCAGAGAGGCTGTTTTATGTTTATTTTTCAGTATTTAGCTAGAGTTTCCTTGAAAGGGGAGGTTTTTTCCACAATATCTGCTCAGTCTTCCCAACCCTCAGTGCTGAGCTGTGGTTGAGAGGACCTTGGAGGCAGAGGAGCAGCAGAGAAAGCCATAGAGGGAGCAACTGTAGTTAGATTTTTTGCTCTCAGAAGTGTTTGACTGAGGGGAACCCCTGGAGCTGAGCTGAGGCTGAACCCTTTGCAGGCTGTTTCCCTCTGCAGCCCAAGGCAGCACCACTGAATGGGAAGGAGAAGGGCTGGGGGAGAGGGAGCAGAGCAGGGAAGAGAGGAAAGCCCTTTGCAGGGTTTGGAGGAGAGAGGAGTCCATGGGGAGTTCTTACTCTTCACACTGATGGGTAAAACTGTGTGTTCAGAACTGAACAGGAGAAGATGCTTTATTCTTGTATCTTCTCCAAGAATCCCTTACTGAGAAAGAGTATGAATATATTCAAGTTTTTCATTTTCAGAGATTCAACAGAAAAAAGCGCAAACCAAAACCTTGGAGAAGTTCTTGGGTGGGAGAGAAATCAGGAAAGTTGGTTCTTGTTTTCAGACCCTCCCCAGGGAGAGGGGATTTCTGTTTGTATTCATTTCACCCTTTCAGCTCTCTCTGTTCAAGTTTCATCCCTGATGGCTCCGTGAGGCTCTTTGGGCTGCTTCCCTGAGGTTTGTTCCTGCCTAGACCTGGGCAGGGATTGAGTGGAGCTCTCTGCATCCCACACTGAATTAATTCCATCTTGCTGTACCTTGTGCTCCCTTCAGCTAGTCCCAATATTTACATTTGCTGTTTTCTTTCTTGTACCTTTTCTATGCAGAATCTACTGGATTTGCTTGTCTGGGTTTTTAGAAGTCTGGTGAGCCTGGTCCTTGCTCTGATGTCTGATGCAGGATTGAAATTAAACAGCATGTTGGGAACTAGATATCAAAGTATTCAAAAACCAAAAATAAAAGGGGAAGAAAGTGTCGGGAAATGAATTGCAGCCTCAGACTTAAAACTTTAAAAGAAAAACTTTTATCTCTCAGAGATTTTGAAGTGCCTGTCAATGTTCCATCCTTCAAGTCGTGGTTAAAGCTTCTTTCAGAAAGCCCCAGTGACTCAGCTCCTTTGAATATCTGCTCCGTGGTGTGTGTTGGAAGCTCCAAGAGTTTCTCCCGCCTCCAAAGATGGTTTTTATTGGTGGGTAATTCATTGGCAGTACCTTTTGCACTGTACTAATTTTAAGCATACTCTCAATATTTAGATTTTGAAAGTGTAAAGGCATAGTGCCCTGATATTGGTGAGTGGAAAGGAGAACAGTTGTTTATAAATATTTATTATCTTTCAAGTGCAAAGGTAAGTTTCTCTAGATTCTTTCTCAGATAGATGCTGTGTTACTCTGCACAGCGCTGCATGTTCTTGAGGACAGGGCCTGCCCTGTGCTGTGGTGTGGATGGCATGGAGAGAGCTGGTTCTGGACAGAGCTGCTGCTGAATCAGTGAGGTGCCCTGGTGAGGGTTGGGTTTGAATGCATCAAAGGGAATTTCTTGGCCATCCCTGTGTAAATACACAAAACTGAACGAGTGGCTTGTGCAGGGAGGAACTGTGTGACTGTTCCTCAGTGTGGCTGGGCTGCAATAACCTTCTTCTCCCTCTTTGGTGGACAGAAGCTCCAGGGTGGCAGGCACGGGTGGCAAGGCCTGGATGTTGGTGGTGGTTGGAAAAGGAGGGTGTTCAGTGGGATGACCTTTGCACGAGACATGGGGCTCTGCAGGACTGTCACAGGGACTGAACTTGGGCAGGCAGAGCCCTGGGTGGGGTGTCTGTGCTCGTGAGTCTGGGTACAACCAGCTGCCAGGTTGAGCTTTCCAGATTCACGTGGAGCCAGTCCAGCCTCTCAGCTGAAACTGGGGCATCTGCCCTGGTTGCTGAAGTGGCCACGGTGCTTTGCAGTGGTTCCTGGTGACTCCGTGGAGCTGGAGCTGAGGACACAGAAATGATGCCTTGCTGGATTTTCTCTGTATTTCCCTGGTGGTGCAGGGAAGTGTTGCCATGGAGGAGAGCGTGGGGTGGAGTGGGCAGGAGCCAGCAGCTGCTTTGGGGAGGGTGGGGGAGGATGACACACCGAGGCAGCTCTTGCAGGCAGTCCAAGGAGCTCGGCGCTGTCAAGCGTTGAGTGCGTTCCTTGGGGAAGAGCTGTGGTGGCACCTTGGGAAGGCTGGAGCTCCTAAAGAGGGCAAGTTGGCTTTTTCTGTGGTTTGGGGAGAGCTCACAGAGCCCACAAGCACCAGAGGGATCCTCGTGGCCTTCGGGTGCCGTGGAGTTCCTTGGCAATCCCCTGTGTGTCTCTGCACTGTTCAAACCAGTGCTGCTCGTCCATGGTGTGGCCTCCAAGGATGTGCAGAGCCCTATTACATCTTCAAAAATCGTTGGCAAATTTTTAATCTAGCCCTCACAATGAGTTTGTCAGCTGAGTGACACTGGCATATGCTGGTGAGCTGGCCAGCTGGGTTTGTGCTTGTATTGACACACGGGTTCTGTGTGTGTTGTCCCTTCTCATGGGGTCGGTGTTTCCTCAGTTCACTTTGGGTGACTTTGTGCTCATCGAGGGTAAGGTTCTTCCTGCTGGTCTTACCCTCACAGAGCAGGAGATTGGCAGTGCAGGGCTGGATGTAGTGGTGGAATTACTTGAGGCACCACTAGGCAATGATAACCCCTTGTCTACCCTCTGTCCATGCTGTAAACAGAATGTACAGGTCAGTCGTGGGGATGACGGGTCAGGTCTGATGCAACAAGTGCTCCTCTTCCACTCCCATGCGTTAGGAACTGGAAATCCAGGGTACCAGGAGATCAAAGAAAAGTGTGATGGGATATATCCCTGGAAGTGCCCAAGGACAGGTTGAACAGGGCTTGGAGCACCCTGGGCTGGTGGAAGATGCCCCTGTGCAGGACAGGGGATGGAACTGGATGATCGTGAATGTCCCTTCCAACCCAAACCATTCTGTGATATTCTTTCTGGCATCTCTCATTGCCGTCATTCTGACCCATTTTTGTTACCCTTTTCTAATGACTTCTGAAACCTCTCCTCATTAATCTACCAGCCCTTAGCAATGGGGACTGTAGAAATAGTTTCTTCACGAGACTTGGTTAGAGTACAGCAAAAGGGTCTTCTGTTGCTGCACTGAAGGATCCATCTGTTCCATCACAGTGGGTACATCAGCAGTCTCCATTTAAACATTTTTAGTGAAAAACAAGAGTTGATTTGTACACATAACAGGCATATGGCTGAAGGCTTCTACTCAGCAGCTATTTGGGTGTATTTATTAGTAAAAGTACCACATGGGCATGTTTGACAAGGAAAACTTGTTCTCTGGAGTGAGGCTGGGATTTTGGAAGCCAGTCAGTTGAGTGAAGGCTGAAAGCTTTCTGATTTTAGCGGTCATTTGTGTCCCCAAACGTGGGACACCATGTCTGAGAGCGTGGGCTGGCTGATGACAACTTTAAAGACGTGTTATGTCAAAGAAATGGAGATAATGTGCATGGAAATGACAATATTTGGCAGTGTTTGTAGCGGTGCAAGTTCAGGGCTGGAATACCAAGTCTCTGCTGTATCCTTGCTCTGCAGCTCGTGTGCTCTGAGCTGCCACCACAGCTCCAGCCTCAGCATTTCCTTGTAAAAGCAATGGGAGTGTTCTCCCAGGCCACAGAAGCGTTTTGGCTCCAGCTCTTTGCAGTGCTCGTGATTCTTCAGCCCTTTCCTCAAGCAGCTCATCTGTTTCTCTTCAAACATTGAGTTTTTGTGACATTTTTAACCACACTTCCAGTGGCTTCACCTTGTAAAAGCCTTCAAAGCTTTTTGAATGACCCGGAGGGGAAAACTGCACAGTGGAAGCACCCCAGAGCAGGAGTGGCCACTCCAGGTCCTTAATAGCTCTGTTTCTCTTGCAGCTGAGGTTTCTGGAAATGTAATTCACTGCAGATGAGTTTGTACCAGGCACTGTTCTTTGGTGAAGTCTCATAATCCTTCTTTAAAAAGTTTTTCATTTAACTTAATGTATAGTATTGTTAGTGCCCTGATCTTTAGTAGGAAAATAATGGCTTTGTTCTGGAAATACCTAATGTGCAGCCTGTGGATTTCAATGGAAAAAAGCAGACTTGGGGAGTATTTTCAGTGGGTGAAGGGAAGACATGCTTGGGATCTTGCAGTTCACCTTTTAAAACATGGCAGACAAGATTTACCCCACTGCTTCCAGTGGCTTCCTCTCCATACCATGAGTGACATGGGAAAAGGGAAAGTCCCAAGTGTTCATCTAGATCTAAAAGATTTGCTCAAAAAATGGCAAATAATCAGCTTTTCTCATCTTTGTCACATAGATTTTTGTTTCACATAAGGTCTGTATCCTCAGGTGTTCTGAGGGGAGTTTTTGTTGTGCTTGTGCCAGTTATCTTTGAATAGGTTCCAAATATTTAATCAGGACAATTGGCTCTTTCCACGATGATAGCACCAGTGTCTGGGTTTTGTTTGGGATTTGTCAAAATAGTCCTTCCTTCTGGGTCTGTTTTCTGACCCTCTCTGACATCAAGAACTCTCGCAGTCCCTCTGCCATAATTCATGTCTAGTTTATTGTCTGGGAGCTGCTTGTTGGTGTGAGAGGTTGAGAATCCTTTCCAGAGGCGTGTGTTGGAATTGCTGTGGGTAAAAACCCTGGGGTCTGCAGGTGGCTAACACAGTGTGGTGCTGCCTCGTGCTCCTGTAACTCTGAGCAGGCTTGGCAGCCTGCTGGGCTGGGAGCTGGCACGGGCTGGGGCACTGGGAGCTCTGGGAGCTGGCACCATGGAGGGGTGGCACTGCTCCTCTGGTCACCTGCTGCTGCTGTGCTGCTTGGGAACGCCTGCTTGGATGGCAGCAGAGCCAGGAGGGTGCAGGAGGTTTCTAAATGCTCTGTCTCACCTGTGGGACCAGCAGGGCTGGAAGGGTTACCTGCTCTGTGGCACCAAAGGGCCCTGGGGCTGCCCTGACCACGTGTCACCATCCCAGCACCTCCCCACCTAAGGGTTTCACCTCCTGCCCTGCAGACCAGCAGCTGCACATCAGTATTATCACATCTGGGGGATGGAGTCAAGTTTTTTAATTGCTTCTGCTGCTTCTGAATGCCACGATTTTGTGCAGCAAAGGGAAATCAGTCTGACACCTGATTGAGCTAGTGTGAAACCTGGAATCCTGGAAGACAAGGATAAAGCTGACATAGATCTGGAAGTAGAAGCTGGACCACCTGACACAACCAGAAAATGGTTTTAATGCAATTATGAGACAAATAATAACTGGAAATAAAGACAGTGATTGAAACAAATGAAGGAAGAGAAGGGATAGGAGCAGTCAATGTTACAGGAGTATCTCAGTGTGTTTTTCTGAACTTGGAAGGTTATTCCTGCTCTGAGGCTGCTGGCAAAGGTGGTATTTGCGAGCCAGGGTGAGTGTCTTTGCTGACTCCGGGTGGATGTGAGTGTAGGATGCACTTGGTGCTGCAGCTGGTGCTATTTAAGAGCTGTCACCAACCCATCCATCACTTCTGGATCCAGCTTTCTCTCTCTCTGATTGATGTGTTATCATTACAGCAGTAAGGCAGCTTCAAAGATGGCTTGAACCAGTGAAAATACCTAATTATTGTTTGTTATGGGAAAGGAACATTTTTAAATGGCTGTAGCACAAAGCAGTTGAATACATTTATTTTCCCTAGTCTTTCCAGACCAAGACACAGGTCTGTAGGTGTGTGGGGGTGACATTGGTCATGCCTTGAGGGTGAGAAGGACACTGTCCTTTCTGACAATCCAAATGCCTTTTTGTTGCATTTTTGTTGTGTTCCAAGGGCTTCCACCACAGGGAGCAATTAAGAAATAACATGATCAGTGCTGCAGGAATGGGTAAAAGTTTGATCATCACTTTTCCCCTCCTGTTTTCCAGTTGATTCAGCACACTGTGAAGGCCTCGCAGCTGTAACTGTCCAAGGCCACACTAATGCACACATCTGCTCCTCTCTTTGCAGCTGGCAGGAGAGGGAGAAATGAATGGAGCTGTTGGTTCATGCACCCCTGAGAAGGCAGCAGTTAATGGGCTTTGAGATTCAATGACTGATAAATATTGTGGGTTTGAAGGTAAATTGGGTTAGGAAGCAAGTGGAGTTGAGGATGGGACACAGCTGGATACTCCTGGCTTGGCTTGGCTGTGTGGCTGCTGCAGGGAGGGAGTGCAGGCTGTAAAGCCCAATATTGCAGAGCTGGGGTACCTAGGACAGCAGAAGGATGACAAGCCTGGAGGTGAGTTGCTTTCTGTAGTATCAGCACAATAGTGTTTTCCTGGTTGTTTTTGTCTCAAGGATTTCAGGGCAGTAAGGGATGCATTGCCATGTGCAATTACAGCACCCAAACTTCCCCACTTTGTAGTTGGACATGGAGTTAAAGAAATGAAACCAATGGATTTCTCTAAGGGTGTGTTTTACCTCCTTGATTTATCCTGTGAAGTGCTGGTGTTCCTGTGGGCTCTTACCATCCATGTTCCAGGGATATAATCCCTTGGGATACGCCAAGGAGCTGGAGAAGCTGCTCTTCCTGTTGGAAAATAGACCCCAAGCTAACAGTGTTTATTTCTGCAGAAGGCTCGCACTTGGAGCCTGCATGAAACATCCCTGAGAGATGGATGACAGCGTGTTCTGCTTCTCTTTTTCTGCAAGACAACAAAGTAGTAGAGCGGGAGAAAATAAATGGAGTGACATCCGTGTGTTTAAAAAAGAGAGGAGAAGGAAAAAACAACTCTGAAGGTGAAAAAGGAAGAGTTTAGCAGCCCCAGGTTGTGCTCTGCTTGTGTAGCAGCACCTTGGCAGCTCTGTGCAGGGGGTGGAAGGTGCCCCTGTGGGGCAGAGGGTGCGTTCCCAGGATTTGCCATTCGCCAGGTGCGGGAGGTGCTCCCTCAGTGTGTGATTGCATCTCTGGGATGAGCTGCCTGTTTGCTGTGGCAGCAGTGCCCCAAGCCCCCAGACCCAGTGGGGACAGAGGGCTGCAGGGCCGTGCTGGCAGGCTCTGCTTCCGCCCTGGTGCTGAGCAGTTGTTGTCTCCAGCTGCAGGCCAGCCCGGGGAAGCTGCCTTACTCCCTTTCCCCTCTCCAGCTGCCTGCTGCTCTGCATCCAGCGTGGCTCTGCTGCCTTGGCTCCCAGCGCTCCCTTCCCTTATTTGGTAGCACTGAGCTCTTAAGCTGTTCCTGGAAGGGGCTGCTTTACGAGTTGAGGGACTATTTTCCACTTTCGTTTTTGATCTCCAAAGCCATGGATTGCGTTTCTGCAGCGGTGCTGGCACAGCTTGACTCCTCGGTGCTGTCAGCCTGCAACGCTGTGCCTTGGGAAGTGCTGCACGTTTGGTTGCTGCTGCACAGGCAGTACATGGCGGCACTGGTGTTTATGGGTGTGTGTCCCTTGTCACACGCTGTGCTCACTGAAGTGAAGACTGCAGCCTCAGTGCCCTGTGCAGGCCACACTTCAATTAGCTCTATGATTTGTTGGCCTTTGCCGTGCTCTGTTCCCGAGCAGGGAGCAGTGATGGAGAGAGCTTGGACAGATTGAGCTGCATCACTTGATAGGCCTCAGCAAGAGCGTCTCTGGTGCCCTGCCAGAAGGATGGGGACTGTTTAAAGTAGGGAGAGGCCATAGCAAGTGAGATGGAAGGCTCAAGCCAAGCCTAGGAGCAGAAAGCAAGACTCAAAACAGATGTGCTTTGCTGGCTCTGCCTGGGAGTGCAGCAGAGTTGGGCAGCAGGGCTCTGCTCTGCTCAGCTCCAGAGTGATTCTTCCTGTAACTAGGCAGGTCTGGGTTTTCTGCATCTATGTTGGCTTTAATAAGCCAGTTTGTGGAAGTCTGAGCATGTGTGACAGCTCACACCCCGCAGTGCTGCCTGTGTGGCACTGGGTGTCTGCAGCACACAGCTGCTCAGGCATCCCCCACAGCTGGCTGTGCTCTGCAAGCTCTCCAGAGGAGATACCAGCTTGAGAATTCACTCAGGGTTTGTCCAAGACCACTCTTAGCTGGCTGTCTCCAGGGAGGAGGAGGATGGGCTCACAGCAGTTCCATGGGAAGGCTCTGGGGACTGCGGGAATCACAGCTTGAATAGGAGATGTTGACGCTGTGCTGAGACATCATGTGCAACTGCTGCCTTGGAATATAGAAAAAGAAACATTGCCAATAGACAGAATGATTATTTTTTCCAGTTTTACTTGCTGGCAGAGCCTCAAGTGAAGTTTTTTATTTAGGACCTCCTAGATCCAGAAGGATATGAACTGACCAGGAGGGAAATGGTGGGGAACATGATGAGCAGCCTGGCATCTTGGTGCCTGTGGGACAGAGGAGCCCACAGAAGCTGCTGGGAGGGAGAGCAGTTTCTTGTGCATCCCCCTGTGCAGAGGGAGGGCAGTCGGGGGAGAAACTGTGAAAGAAATAGGTTGGGTACAGAAACAGTGGAGTTGAGGAGCTGTGTGAGGAATGGAGAGGCAGGGCTGGTCCTGCCGTGGGCATGGGAGAGGTGGCTGAGCCCAGGGGGCTCTGAGGGGCTGCCAGCCCTGCCCTCATGCCCTGCAGCAGGCACTGGGGCTGCATGGCACCGGGGGCAGAAGGAAGGGAGCAAATAAGCATTTCAGGGAAGGGATCCCGAGTGCTTCATTAGTGCAAGAAAAAGGGAAGCACCGAGTTCACTTTTATTATTTCTTCCATTCCTCCAAATTAGACCTCGATAATATTATCAAATATTTATTTAAGTCCCGTATCTTTTTTTGGCAATGTGGTTTTTCTTAAAGCCAAATGTGTTTCAGAGCTGAAAATGGAGTTACTTTATTGAACAACTGAGAAATGTGCCTTTTCTTTTGTGTGATGCTGTGGTGGTTTATTTCTTATGACATATACACAAACCATTCTGAAATAGAAATGACCCTTACTGTGCTGCTCAGTCCTGTCAGCTCTAGTAGCACAACTGTATTCTTTCCATGCTGGTCAACACTGACGCTTCCAGAGGGGTTTGAAATTTGATCTGCCTTGTTCTTCCTGTGCTCGGACTGTCCAAGCTTTCCCTGCCTCCTACCCCCGCTTCCTGCCCTGTTTTCAGCAGGAACTTCCATCCAGAAAAGCAGGAGCAAATGTGAAAAAGAAATTCAAGGGGTGAGCAGCTGAAAGAAAATTAAATTGGGCCAGGAAAGAAATATATTTTGGTTTGCTGCTGGGTTAAAAAGCAGACTGAAAAGACCCCAAGATTTTGAGGAAGAATGTCCCAGGGTTCCTGTCCTGACCATTGTGTTATAGTGCTGTGCAAGGATGATTTGTCATGGAAATTATGAAAAGGGAGATAGGGGATGGTTTCCTGAGTCAGGGATCCAGCTCTCAAAGCTGGCACAAAGGCTAAAGCCACAACATTTACTTGAAATTGCTTCTGTAACTCCTATGCACATCAGTTTGCTTCATGTGAAGTACAAACCCTTCTCTTTGTAGAGTGTAAAAGTTGAGTTTTGGGGCTTGTGGGAGAGGGCAGGGGTTGGCCTTGGGATTGGTCTCTTGGTTCAGTGTTTGTTTTGGTGCTGGAGCTGAGCTAAGACAGTAAAGCAGTCCCTGGAACCAGGGGCTGTGCTGGAGTGGCCCCAGTTGGTGTGTGCAGGGCTCAGCTCTTCCTGCAACGACTGCTGTCTTCCTCTCTTCTCTTTCCCTCCCTCCTCAGCATTGAGAGGTTTCTCTTCTGCCTTGTGTGTCACTCCCTAGGAGCCAGCATGGTGCCTTGGCAGTTCCTACAGAGATCATTCTGAAGTAGCTTCTCTTGGTGTGTTATCCATTGTGGCATAAATGAGACTGTTCCTTTACGCTTCCAAGGATACCTGGTGTGTTCACTCTGTCCTTTACAGCTCCCCCTGAGGCAGCTCCCTGTTCTCTGCCTTCCCAGGTCTCTTGTAGCCTGTGTTTTGCCCCTCCAGGGTCTCATTATCCATGGTGGTGACAAGGACCCTGATGGTTTTCTGCCTTTCTTTCACCTGACCCCCTGGATGTCAAATGGGATACGTTGCATTTAAATGCATCTGTGCTTTTTGGGTTTTTTCCTTTCTCCTTGTGTAGCTCTCCCTTTTGGCTTCGTGTTTTCACGCAGCATCTTCCCCCAGTACCAGAGATAGAAAAAAGCAGCTGGTCTTTCCTGCAAATGTTTCCTTTTGGAGCTGCCTGTATATGCAGTGTCTAAATATTTCTCTCTTTTCGAGTAGCAGTTTTCTTTTTGAAGGAGACCAAAGAGGTTACGTGGAGAAGTAAAACAAACACTGGTGTATCCTGAACTCTCTGGTACCAGAGATGTTCACTTAAAGGTGCATTTCTCGAGTCAGTGTTGGGCAGTTTTTGGGTACTGATGTCGTGGAGGGGTGAGTTGTCTGTGCTGGGGCTCTGAGTTTACCCTGAGGTGTCAGAGCCCCATGAGATCATTCCCTTCAGGTGAGGAGTGAGGGGTTTGCTCCTTTTTCCTTGCTGGAATAGAATCATCCTGTGCAGCTTCTACTGGAGGTTGGACAGAGATTGGAACAACCAGGTCTAGTGGGAGGTGTCCCTGCCCATGGAAAGGAAGTGGAATGAGATGCTCCTGAAGGTCCCTTCCAACCCAAACCTTCCTGTGATTCCTGATTCCAGGGACAGCTTTTCCCCCAGATAATTTCAGTACATCTAAAGTGCTGTGTTTATTATTTATAAGTTACTAACAGGATAATATGGAGTTATATGGTAATTAATTATGTGGCCAAAAAGCCATTGCTTTTTAATTATTGTTTCTTTAGCAGGCATTGCAGTTCAGTGTCCAGCTCTCAGGTCTATAATTTTCCCCTCTCTGAAATCCTTGTTGCAGTTGTCTCCCTTTGGTTTGATACCTCAGCCCCAAGTTAACAGCAATTACATTATTTCCTATGTTGTTACAGCTCGAACAAATGAAGCAACAATTCCCATCGGCAGGACTTTGCATAAATGAATATAATACAAGAGGGTGGTTACCCTCGTGTCTTGCAGATGGGAATAGAGGGTGGTTATTTTAACATGAAAATTCAAATATTTTTAGATCACAAATGTGCACGGTCTCTATTTAAATGTTGGTTGCAAGGGTGATTTTCCTTCTTTATTCTGCTTTAAAAAGCAAAGCACTGAAAGCCCTGGAAACACGAGGTTGGAGCAGCCAAGTGGGGAGGTGAGAGATGTCACCGTGGCACAAACCTGGGCTGGGTCACGTCATGAGTTCAGGGTTTGAGTTGGGGCTGCTTTGCAGAGAGGTGTCATCGCTGCAACATCTCTGGGTCTGGGCTAAAATCCCACAGTGGGTTGGGTGGGAAGGACCTCAAAGCCCATCCAGTCCCACCCCTGCCATGGGCAGGGACCCCTTCCACCAGCCCAGGGTGCTCCAAGCCCCGTCCAACCTGGCCTTGGACACTCCCAGGGCTGGGGCAGCCCCAGCTTCTCTGGGTTCCATCCCAGCCCTGCTCATCTGTGCTTCAGTTTTCCCCACTTGTGGGATGGCAGGATTGTTTGTAACCCAGGGTTTGACTTGGCCGGACGTGCAGGGTTCAGGCTGTTCTCCTGCTGGGCTGGAGCTCCATCAGGACAGCAGGGCTGGATCCTGACAGAGCCCCTGCTGGCGAGGAGCTGCTGTGCTCCCAGCAAAGGCTCAGCAGTGCAGAGGGAAAATGAAAGGATGCCTTCTCAGCACAGAGTCGTTCCAGGAGGATGAAGTTCTTTTCCTCTCCCTCTTCATGGAAATGCAGAAATGATTAATAATCAACACATTTCTGTAGCCGCTTTTGTTCTTTATTCTTTGAACCTCTGAGCTGTCATCTATTAATTTTAAATCTCAGAAGGAACAAGTATAGAAATAGATGATGGAGTAATCCAAGGGCTTCTGAGGAGGTGAAACCTGCCTCTGATTGAATACAGGCATTTTGTATTTTTCTCTAGGCCTCCTGCATGAAAATATTGCATTTAAGCACAAAAGAGGTGTTCATTTTGTCTTTAAATAAACAAACTCTTCATCCTGTGAAGTGTTACCATCCTTGGGAGTGTATTAAAGCTGGGCAATTTCATAAATAAGAAGTCGAGAGGTCTATTTGCAGCATTTCTGTCTTTGCCAGCTATGTTACTTCTTCATTGCAACAACTTTTTAATATTTAAAATAAAAAGATACTATTGGTATGATTATTCTCTCCTGTGAGCAGGCTTTGGCCTTGGGGAAATATCAGGTACCTAAGTATAGAAAAGTCTGAAGAGAAACTGCTAAATTTCAACAGGGAATTGCTAATTTTCTTTTAATTTTAGTATTGCTGTGCAAAGAGGAGTTTGGATTTTTCCAAGTAATGAAGAAACAACTGTGTTGGTGTTAAATATTCAGTGGATTTGTAAGTGACTTATTTAAAGATCTTCATCTTTACAGATTTCCCTCATTTGAGAGCACCCTAAAGTATGAGTTTTGTGAGGAGGAGTAATTTTTCTTGGTTCTTACCTTTCTCCAGTTGGCATTTTGCAGAGTCTGGGTTTAAAAACCGAAATAACGACGCTCCTTTCTGTTGCCAGCAAAGTATTTGATTCCTGATTTCTCCAACTGCAAAAAAGTTGGGGAAGACTTTCTACTAAATGCTTAAAATAGGCAGTGGAGATCTGGAAAAAGTGATGAGCGGTGGGTTACACAACCAGCTCGGCTGGGGCTGGAGGTGCTTCCAGATCCTTTGGGAATGGGCACGGTGGGGAATGGCAGAGGGAGGGAGATGGAGCTGATGTGACAGGGGCAGGGAGGGCACCTGAAGGGAGCCTGTTTGCAAGGGCTTGGAGGGACAGGACACAGGGAATGGCTCCCCACTGCCAGAGGGCAGGGGTAGATGGATACTGGGAAGGAATCCTTCCCTGTAAGGGTGGGCAGCCCTGGCACAGGGTGCCCAGAGAAGCTGTGGCTGCCCCTGGATCCCTGGCAGTGTCCAAGGGCAGGTTGGACGGGGCTTGGAGCACCCTGGGCTGGTGGAAGGTGTCCCTGCCCACGGGACCCAATGGTGGGAAAACCCTCTGAAGGGAAGGCTGGAATTGCATGGGAATGTTTGAGTTATGTGTTTCTAGGCAGCTTGGTGTGAAAGAACATACTGATGTCTTGGGTGGGCTCTGAAATGCCTTACTCCCTTCTCCATTTCATTCCAGCCTCTCTAAACTTGATATTTGCTATTTTGGACAGGTCTTGAGTTATATGTTGTAATAATCTTATTAATGTGCTACCTAAACGTGACTTACATTCCCATGTGGTGGAGTCAATTTTAAGAAAAAGCTCAGTCTGGTCAGGTTTTTCACTGTGCTATGAGAGCAAAAATCGGGCATTGGGAATGTGCCTGGCAGGAAGGGCTGCAAGTTTGGACACTGTGCTGGGTCTAGAACAAGAGAAGGGCATGTAAAAGGAAGAAGAGAAACATGGAGCAGAAGGAATTGCAGCTGGAGTAACGTTGCTGGCACGTTTCCCTTGGTTGAACCCCAGAGTACAGAACACGGGGTTTCCTGGCATTCCCAGTATCCTGGGTCTGACCATTGCCCCGTGTGCTGCTCTGTGGGAGCTCTGTGGGAGCTGCAGGGCCCATGTGGGATCTCAGTGTCCCACTAATCCCTCCCGTGGGCCGGTCCTGCCTCATCCCGTGCGCGGCAGGCGCTGGTGGAAGAGTGGGATTGAGCCTGGAAGTGCTGCAGTGCACGTTTCCTGTGTGCCCATGTGCCATTCAGCATCCTAGTGGGGTGGGCTGGGATTATGCAATCACTCTTTCCTGCAGGACCTTCCTTGGGTGTTCGGGCTTGATGTATCATCATTTCATCAACAGTGACGTCGTGTTTTATTTTTATACTTGTTCGTTGTACAATTCTGCCATTTTTCACCGGATATCATGAAGATCTGAAAGGAAAATGCATTCCTTCCTGGTTAATATTCAACAAACAGTCTATAAAAAGATGTCGTTACTGTGCAGTAATTGCCTTATTTTTCACCTTTCCTATGTGGCTAAAGCTGCCTGAATCCCTGCTCAGAGCAGGGAGCTGATGGCTTGGGCTCCTTTGCCTTCAGTTTGGACCTTAGACCTGCATTCCAAGAGTTGGTTTATCTTACACAGTCCCCAAGGCTGTGGGTTGCAGGTCCCTGACCATGGTGATGCTCAGGTAGCACATCCTTGATGTTGTAGGCATCCAAACCCATGGCACCTGGAGGTCTAAACATCTGCTGGCCACAGAGTTGCTGTATTTTGACCCCTAGTGAAATACCTTCAGTACACATCAGCCTTTGGTGGCCTTATTGAAGTGAATAAGGCAAAGTTTAACTTCTCAGCCACTTCAGAAATAGATTTCATAGAACAAATACTAGAAATAAAAGTATCGAGTGCTTTTTGTTGTTTGTTTTAGATCTGCAGCTTTGTAACTAGGATGGAAACCTAAGAAAAACATGTTATGTTTTTCCTTCTTGCCTTGGACAAGGTCGAACTCTTGTAGAACTCTCGTGGTGCTCGAGGGAGGAGAGGGGGCTGCTTGCATTAACAATTTAGAAGTTAAGCCCAACTTGACAACTTTCTTCACTGAAAAGGATGGAAAGAAGTGCACTGTGACTAAATCTAGCATACAATTAATTCTTCTCTGCAGTTCTGTGTGTTAATTGCTGTCATTGTGTGAACTGATGGTTTAAGCAAAAATAGAAGATTTTATAACTGGTGTGTTGCTTACAATGCAGTCTTAGTTTGAAGTGCCAGCCCGCAGTGGCTTTTTGAGTCTCTTCTGTACTGTCAATCTCTGTGAATCATCTTTATGGAAATGAAAAAACATTGAAGAGAGCAAACCTGGAAAGTGTCGTTTGCACTTTTGCTGGTGCTTCAAAAGCTTTAGGGTGGTGGTGACAGAGTGGAGGGGAGTGTTTCTGGAGGGATGCAGTTCAGTCTCCTTCCACGTGCCCTCAGGGTGCCCAGAGAAGCTGTGGCTGCCCCTGGATCCCTGGCAGTGTCCAAGGCCAGGCTGGACAGGGCTTGGAGCACCCTGGGCTGGTGGAAGGTGTCCCTGCCCATGGCAGGGGTGGAATGGTTGGGCTTTAAGGCCCCTCCCAACCCAAAGCTCTCTGTGGTTTGATGGTTCTTTGTCCTCCCGTGGAAGGTGTTTGATGTTGCCTGGTGTGCTTTGAGGATGGATGAGACAGGCAGGGTGACATCAAATGGGTCTTTTCTTTAGGAAAGGCTTGAGAAGAGTGAACGTGTCCATCTCAAACAGTCTCCGGAGGTAGAATTGCCAAGGTCTGTCTCAACCTGTGGCAGAGCTGAAGTGACTTGTCTTTAGCATTGGATTTTTCCCTTTTTGGTTGATGTGCATCCAAGGTGTCCACTAAGACAGCAGCCCACGAGCAGCTCTGCTTTGCAGGCACTGAAGATAAACCCCCAGGTCGGTGTCTCCTCACCCTCCTGCTTCCCAAATGTCTGTAGGGGTGCACCAGGAGCCTGGAGAAAGGCCCTGTGAGCTGGGCCTGAAGTGTGACATCCATGTCTTTGCCAGAGAGGCTGGGAACAGCCTCCTGGCTCTTTTGGCACTTGGGTTGAACTCCTGAGCTGCTACTTCAGGCGCTGCCTTGGAATAGCTGGATTTATTTTTCTGCGTGTTCCGTTGCTTAGAGACAGGCAAGAGGAGAAACAGTCACTGCAGCTCGGTTGGGTTTATTACTGATAAGTTAGCATCTCTAATACAGAAATGTATTTTTAATGAGACTAATGAGCTGTGATTCCTGGCTTTTGCCAGGCAGGATGTTAAATAACCTGTCGATGGACTGGGTATAGAACCTGACACCCTGAGGGCTTTGATGTTACCTCAAGCAATGCCTTGAAGGTCTGTGCTTGTGCAGGCTGTTCATTGGGGGATTTTGTGCTGCTGCCACTTTATTAGATGAGATTCTCCTACTTTTTTGCCCTGTTTTCCCAAGCAGTAGAAGGGATTGATTAAAAAACTAACCAGACAACAATAGCAGCAAAAAGCCCACACCAAGGTCCCCCAGGCTGACATGGTGTACCTGCTGAAGGACAAAAACTGCAGGCTGAAAGTGCCTGAACCAAGTCTTTTTGCCTGGGAAAGCTCTGGAACGTGTTCCCGTTTTAGTCTGGTACCGTTTTTGACTGGGACAAGTTATAAATTTTCTGGTCTTGCATCAGATGTTGGCAGCAGCAGTTAATTTTTATCATTCATGGGGCAGCGTTCCTGTTGCTCAAAAAAGCATTTGTCTGATCAAGAGCTTTTTGGAATTTGTTTATAAACCTTTCCTTGCCGCTGCAGTCTTTGGACAGCGTTAGCAGCAGAAGCCCAGATAATTATGACTGGCTGAAGCCATCTTTGTGTTTCTTGCCTCTTTTTATAGATTGCCTGTTCAAGCTGTGTCCCATGAACCGCTACTCGGCTCAGAAGCAGTTCTGGAAGGCAGCAAAGCCGGGAGCCAACAGCACCACGGACGCCGTGCTGCTCAACAAACTGCACGTGAGTGCTCTCCTTCAGGGCCCTCCCCACCACCAGCACTCTTCAATCTGGCTGTAAGGAAGGGTTTCCAGTCAGCTTGACACCACTGATGGGGAGACACCAAGAGAGTACATCAAAATCAGGGCACCAGACTCCTTTGGAGATGTTCTCTGAGCTCTAACTCTTTAAACATCCTCTGATTTATGTAAAATGCTGTTCAAGGACTGTGTCCCCCAGTACTGGTGTCCATGGTACTGGTTTCGAGCCGTGGTAGCCCCAGAAGCTCTTGTCATTAGCCCTTTGGTGCTCTGAGTGGGCATTTTGAGTGGTAACAGCATAAAAATGGGACCCTTGAAACAGCTACACAGAAGATTCTCAGGCACCAAATCAGGAGCTTCTGGTCTGATCAATCTATTGGGATTCCTCGAACAAACATAGCTGCTGTTAACACATGTAAAGGTTGATGGGTAATTATGAGTAATTAGAAGGCCAGACAGCCTCTCCTTCCATATTAGCTTGCAGTATTTAATATTTTCTGGGTGAAATGTTGACATTCAGCAGCTGAAAACTCAGTAAGGCAGTTGATTGCTGTTTTTAGAGCTCCTATATAAAAAAAAAGCCAACTTAACTTAAATACCATCTGTTGACTTTAGAGTTAAATAAACTCCGTGTTTATGTTAAAATTACATAGCTGGAGTACTTCATGTCAGAATTACAATTGAGTATTTTTAGTTTCCCTAAGCCTATATTAAGCTCATTGTAGCCTGAAATACGAAATGGCCCCGTAGGAGAGTGTCACTTGCTGATTGCCATATGGCTGCCTTGCTCCTGCTCTGCACAAAGACCTGCTCTAGGACTCATTTTGCTTCTGAAAACATAATTTTATAAGCCAGAAGTATTGCCTTGGCGAGGACAAAGCTATTTTGGGGCTGGCTGCAGCACGAGGGTCCCTCACCTGGGCCCTGTTTCTCCTCTTGCTGAGGGAGGTGGGCACTGGCAGCAAGGCCAAAGTGGTGGGCATTCTGGGGTTGGCTGTTTTGGTGTATGAGCAAAGGGGGGAGTTCAAGGGTTTTCAGAGAAGTCACAGTCTAAATACTGCATCCTGTGGAAGAAAAGGGCCTTGGAATTGCCCTGGATTGCAGTGTCACTGGCAGTTGTCTTCTCCTCCCTCAGTCCTTCCCAGGGCAGGTGGTTGGGGTCTGTCCCTGCTCCTCTGACACTTTGCCCTTTTGTTCCAGGCTCCTGGAAATACAGGATTAGGTTTTTCCAGCAGTAGCCCCATCTGAGGGATGTTTGCACAGGAATGTCTCACCATGAACTGCTTGATTTGGTGAAAGGGTTTGGGTGCTTTATGGTTTTATTGGGGATTATTTCAGCTCCATCACTTGGACATAAAGGTAGAAGGGCTGAATCAGTGACTGGGGCTTGGCAATAACTGGGTCCTGTGTGCATCACTCATGTCAAAACTTCCTTTTGTGCCTCTCACGTGGGCCCAGGGCTCACCTTTTGCACTTGCTGCACCAGGGTGTGTTCTGTGGGGACCCTGCCTGTGCTCAGAGGTGTCAGCTCTGCCCAGGATTCTTCACCAGCACGTTTCATCTCCAGCACCATCGATAGGTTCATCACCAGTTGCCTTTTTTGGCTCCTGTTTGTGTGCTGGTGGAATTTCTTGTGTGCCACGGAGCACTCGGTGCTGAGGTCAGGTTATTTTCAGTTAATGCCATTTAAGGGATTTAAAATCTGGGACACTTGTCTCTCCCTGGTCCCACCTCGGTGCTGGTTGAGGAGCTGACATCTAGTGGCCAGAGAAATGGTTCTTCTGGGATGAGTGTCACGTTTGGTGTGTGCTTGGGAAGAGCACCCCAAGTACTAATGGTATTTTCACAGACTACCTCGTTTTCTGTATTTGTAACAAAAGCAGCACCCAGAGTGGCAGGCAGGGGAGTCCTGTGTGTCATTGCTGGTAGATGAGGGGAATTTGGTGCCTTAAAAAAATCCTTTCTTGACAGAATACTTGGAAATCAAGCAAAAAGAGTTGTATTTCAGTCATAAAGAGGAAACTGTACTGCTGTCTACATTGTTGAATTAGAACAAGCAACTGTATCCCAGGTTATTCTGGAGCAAAAGCCAGCTATGGTACCTAACACAGCTTCTAAACCAGCACATTTTGAGTGAGCTGAAGTGGTTAAAGTCTGTAACAGTGAGCAGAGGGACCTTCCTCTGAGGTGGCTGAGCTCTGTCCCATGTTACTGGTACTTCACCTCACTGCAGGGAGGAACTGTGGGCACTCTCTTCTCCAAGAGGGAACTGAACCACTGTAGTCCTTGAGATCTGGGAACTAACCCATGCACCTTGATCCTTGGCCTCCTAACAAGTCTAGCTTTAAATTACCCTTTCCCACCAGAGAGCAGTTAAAGCAAATACAGATTTATAATTTTAATTAAAAATAAAAAAGATCTTTCATGTAGCGTGAGGGAGAATTTCTTAAGCAAATGGAATAGTTTAAAAACAGCCTGGGCAAAATAGCTTTTAAACCAAAAAGAGCAAGAGGCTCATTATAGATTGTCACCCTGTTAGTGTGATGCAGGATGCTCAGCTGTAGCACAGAGCATCCAGCAGCCCCAGGAAGGATGAGCTCTGGTGCTGGGAATTCAGGTATCCAGAGCTGCAGTGGGCATTTGTACATGTCCTCTCAGTGATGCTGCTGCACAGGGAGGGGGATTGGATTTGCCATAAAAAGACAGGCTGGGGCAGAGTTGGAGCCTGTATTTGCAAAGGGAAATAAAGAAGCAAAGTTGAGGTTCTTTCCTTTCAATTTGTACAGAAGTCAGTAGACAGGACTATAGAATTCCTGGCTGGAGCTGCTACCCATCCTTTTTCATCTTCCCTCCATAGGCACTTGCGTTCTCTTTGGTCAGAGACTTTTATTTCCTATTTTATTTCTAAATGATGTCAAATTGTACCCTGATTACTTAAGTGATATGTGCCTGTCTTCCTAAACAGTTGAAAAGGAGAATTGGAAGTTACGCTGCTGGAAGCTGGAAAAAAGGCAGTGAGGCTGTTTCAGATACTTTCTGGTTTCCCAGTTCTTTGAAATGCTCTCCAGGAGCTCAGGTGTTTGGTCACCCTTTTACAGAAACCCAGGCTATTGAATTCTTGTCCCTTGATTTCAGCATGCGGCCGATTTGGAAAAGAAACAGAATGAAACTGAGAACAGGAAACTGCTGGGAACCGTCATCCAGTATGGGAATGTGATCCAGGTAGGCTGTGGGAACAGTCACCCAGTATGTGAATGGGATCCAGGGTATGGGAATGGGATCCAGGTAGGCTGTGGGAACAGTCACCCAGACTGGGAATGGGATCCAGGTAGGCTGTAGGAACAGTCACCCAGTCTGGGAATGGGATCCGGGTAGGGTATGGGAACAGTCACCCAGTCTGGGAATGGGATCCGGGTAGGGTATGGGAACAGTCACCCAGTCTGGGAATGGGATCCAGGTAGGCTGTGGGAACAGTCACCCAGTCTGGGAATGGGATCCAGGTAGGATATGGGAGCATCTCTGCAAGCTGGAGAGAATTGTGTTCAAAGTTCCTTGCTTAGTGGAGTTTAAATTTCTGGAATTCCTGGACAAGAGTCTGTAGATTTGCAGGTTTGACCATGCCCTGCAATGGGATCTCGGGAAACAGGGACTGGGTGTACAGCTGTGGTGAAGTCACTTTTTTATTATGGGTTAATTGTGGGGCTTTTGAGGTCATATTGATTGTTTTCTTCAGAAATACTTTGAGCCTTCCTGAGAGTTAGAGCCACGTGAGGGTGGCACATGAACAACACCAGGCACCATCTCACTGTCAGGTGTTGGCACACCAAATCACAAACTGGCACAGAGAAGGAAAGTCAATAGTAATAGTTACATTTTCAGTTAAATGAGGCCAAGCAAAGCAGGGTAAGAGCAGCTCTGCCTCTCACCAGGGAGAGCCACTTAGTCCCCAGCATTCCACAGCTCTTGGCCCTGGGTCTTTTAAACTGACTGTGGTGAAGTGATGAGGACATGTCTGAGTCCTTTGCTTGGGAAGGGCCAGTTGGACTAACTGAGCATGTTTGGTGCTGTAGGACTGTATCTGTAAGTGGAATTGTGCCTGAGTCCCTCAATTTTTGTGTATAGTTTAGTTTTTACTCCTGCATAGAAATGTAAGTTGTCTTGTGCATGCTCGGTTTGTTGAGGGGAGGAAGAGGAGCATTCTTAGAACTGAACTCTGATTCTTATTCTAGCTGCTTCACTTAAAAAGTAACAAATACTTAACAGTAAATAAGAGGCTTCCAGCTCTGCTAGAGAAGAATGCAATGAGGGTGACCTTGGATGAAGCTGGAAATGAAGGTTCCTGGTTCTACATCCAGCCCTTCTACAAACTGCGGTCCATCGGAGACAGTGTAAGTGCTGGCAGCAAAATCTTCACCTCTTCTTTGGGCCCAGCTTGGCCAAGCTGGGCTTGGGAGGCCTGCCTTGCAATTAATGAAATGCACAGATCTCTTAGTGTGTGATGATGCAGGAACAACCTTTTTCCTATGCTGTCATGAGGGGGAGGAAAATTGCTATGGTAACTTGTATTTTGGAAACGTGGAATGATCTAACATTGGAGGGAATAAGGGACCTAATTAGGCTGGCCTTGCACAATTCCTGCCCAATTCAAAATGGTAGGAAATGTTGAGTTTCTTCAGGAGGTTTGGAAGAAATAATTAGCATCTTGATTTTTAGTGTTGTCAGTTTAGAATCAAAAGTCATGATCACTTCGGATATGAGGAATGAGGTAATAAGGAAGTCAAATGTTCCTGTTCATGGGAAATCTGGAAAAAATGGTACTGATTAAATGCATTGCCATTTTAATCTCTTAATCTCTTTATTTTTTTCTGCAAATCTGAGTCACTGGGGTATATTCTTTGCCTAAAAGCAAGAGGTGATGGGTGTCAGTGTGCTCTGAGTTCAGGCCAGGTATACATTTGGCACTTAAACACAGTGGACTTTATCAAGTAGCAATAATTTATCCTGTAGTCCCTTCTGCATCAGAACTCAGTCTGCTGCTTCTGCAAGGCTCTGGCTCCAGAGTCCCAGGGGGCTTCTGCCCCAGTGACTGGGTGTGCTGTGGCAAATTCTGAGCCAAAGAGACCCCTGGCAGAGTACTCAGACTGGCATCTCTCTAAACTGCAGGAAGGTGGTTTTCTCCCGTCACTTCCATTAAAAAAATGGAAGGAAAGGAGTCGTCTCAGTGTGCACATTTCTGTCTGATGCTGCACTTCTCTCCAGGTTGTCATTGGAGACAAAGTGGTCCTGAATCCTGTCAATGCTGGGCAGCCTCTCCACGCCAGCAGCCACCAGCTTGTGGATAACCCGGGATGCAATGAGGTGAGGGCACGGCTGGGGCAGCTGCACAGCCATCTCCATGCTTCAGCTGAGCTGTTGTCCATGTTTTATGGAATTCAGCAAGTGGGCTGCTACCTTTGGCACTGCTTAGGAGGGGTTATTTTGGTCATCAGTGACTTGCCAGAGCTTGAAGACTTTTGTTATATCTGTTGAGTGCTGGCAGAGGTTTGAGTTTGTCTCCTTTGCATGACTGGCTAAAGATAAGGCTTTCCTTCAAAATAAAGAGTTGTGGCATAGTGATGTGCCCCACACTTGTCACTGTGAAGAGAATTGACTCTCCCCTTAGCCAGAACCAGCACAGATGTGTAGCACATGACTTGCAAGCAAGTCAGCTCTGAAGTCTCTTGTTCTGCAATAGATACAGAAAGGCCTTTGCTTTGCCAGGACTTGCAGGATTGTGGTGAAAATTGTCTAGCAAGTAAGACAGTGGCTCATGTCTTGTGGAGGCACAAGACAATGGGACTGATGGTTTCAGTTCTCCCTTTAGGTCAACTCGGTGAACTGCAACACCAGCTGGAAAATCGTGCTCTTCATGAAATGGAGTGACAACAAGGACGACATTCTCAAAGGGGTGAGAGCCAGAGCCCTGCCTGCCTGTCCCTCCTGCCTGGGGGTGCTGCCTGTGCTGACCCTGCTGCCTGGCTTTGGCAGGGGGATGTGGTGAGGCTGTTCCACGCGGAGCAGGAGAAGTTCCTGACGTGTGATGAGCACAGGAAGAAGCAGCACGTGTTCCTGAGGACCACGGGCCGGCAGTCGGCCACGTCGGCCACCAGCTCCAAGGCCCTGTGGGAAGTGGAGGTAGGGCTTGTAACACAGGCTGGGGGTGCTCTGGAGGGACAATTACTGCTGCTCTTTAAACACACTCTATCTGGAATTCTTTTCTTGTAGGTAAAAGTCTCCCTGGTGGTCTAAGTTTAAAATAAAACTCCTTTCCTGGCTGTGCTTTCTGCACACAGTCACAGAGGAGTTCTGCTCTCTGATGGTGCAGCACAGAGTTCCCAAGTTCAGATGCTTGACAATTCAGAAAAGGGGGACAGAGAAACATCAGTGAAGTCATTTTCTTACCAGTCTCTGAAGTTTAACACCAGCTTATAATTTCCACTGTCCTGCTGAGTGAACCGAACGCTCTATTTTTGGGGTGGAATAATGTGATTATGCATATCCTCATTTGATGGGAGGCTGCAAGCCTTTGCTGGTCTGTCTGAACTGGCTTTTTTTTTTTTCTTTACTTGGCTTTTAAACAGAGTGACTAACACGTTGGCCAGCTCTGGCTTCTTAAAATATCCTCAATCTATTGGTATTATTAGAGTTGGTTTATGATTTTAAATGTGAACTGCACATAAGACTCAGAAAATCAATGGTAATGGTGGGTAGGGGTTGGTCATATCCTCTTTCCAGAAGTATCTGTTCTGACATTCAGCTTCTCCTGTGTTTGCCATGGAAGCCTGGCTGTAATTCACTTCACTTGGACATGCTGGAGCCCATTGGTGTGTGGTAGCTGTCCACATGTGTGTCATTCCTGGTGGTAAACGTGCCACCAGTGAGACAGTCCTTCCCTGACAGGCACAGCTCGGCCCTGCTGAGCTTTCCCTGCCCTGGGGAAGCAGGTGCATCCGTGGAGCAGCTGTGTGAGGGAACAGGTCCTCAGGTGCTGGGGGGGCTCTGCCTGCCCCAGGGGAAGTTAGGCAGGAAATACAGCTATTGTTCTTCTGTACAGCACCGTTGCATTTGAAATGTTTCCAGGTGCCTTCCCTCAGCCACTTTGACATGGTCATAAATTGGTTCGAGCAAAAAGGGTCAAGGAGTGGCCACATTGCTTTGGGAAGTGTTTCAGGGCCTGGCAACACATGTAGATAGAGAGCACCTTCTTGAAATATTTCTCTGCCAACCTACCCCGTAACCTTCCCACCGTAATTCCGAAACAGCCCCCGGGGCCGGCTCGGAGCGTTGGGCTGTGTTGGCCACGGGTCACAGGTGGGTGGTGTCTCCAGAGCTCCAGGCTCCGTGTGCTCCTGGCTGCCCCTGGAGCAGGGTGGGTGCTGAGCCCTGTCCCTCCCTTCCTCCCTCCCCAGGTGGTGCAGCACGATCCCTGCCGCGGCGGCGCCGGCTACTGGAACAGCCTCTTCAGGTTCAAGCACTTGGCCACTGGGCACTACCTGGCAGCAGAGGTACGGGCACCGGGGGGCCTGCCTCCCTCCCACCGGGCTCCCTTCCTTCCACACCTTCCAGAACCTGTCCTGTCCTGCCCTAAACCCCGGGGAGGGGAGCAGTGTGGTGGTGCTGGGGTCATCGGGGTTAACACAAAATAGGGGGTGAAAGGCACTCGAAAGAACCCCCAGGCTGGGGGAGTCTTGAGCTCATTTTACTTTTTGTGTGAATTCCAGAGGCAATAACTTCTCCTGCAGAGAATAGACACTGAGTAGTATCCTGTCATGTGGGCAGTAGAATCAAGATGACTTTATTAACAGATGAATAAATGGTAAATGGCTGAGAGCCTTTGGGGGAAAATGAATTCAACTGTTGGTAATTTCTCTTGAATCACTGATTTTTGAAGAGAATTGTAGAACTGAGTATAAAATGAAAATACAGGCAGACTTCGCACCAGTCTGTAAGAACTACAGATAAAGGAAATATCCCATTTTATATTCATCTGATAAGCAGATTGGAAAACCAGCAGCGTTTTGTCACATGCACACTTGCAAATCCTTTTCAGTAGTGATCCAGTGCAGAGCTTTTCCAGTAAATCTTGGGGTTTCTAATCAGCCACAACAAAAACATGGTCTTACATCATGCAGGAATATGCCAGAGGAAATTGCTACCTGATCCCTGGTTAGAATAGTGTTTGTTCTAAAAGATTTCTGCCCAGCCAGTAATTTCTAGTGGGAAATTCCACTTGGAATTAAAAAAAAAAAAAAAAGGCAGGAGCTTGTTAACTCTCTACTCTTGCTCCTGTAGTGCTTATCCTGAACGAATAACTCTCTCTGCATGTTTGCAGAGGTTAAATTGTGAGTTTGTGGGCACAGAGCTGCCTGAGGAGCCGTGTGGGTGTGGGCAGGGTGTCCTGCATGGCTGCTGCAGCTGTGGCAGTGCAGGCATTGCTAACACTGTGAGTTTAGCTGCTGCTGAGGTTCTTTGCCACTTCCACCTCTGCTGGAGTTTTGACGTGCCTGTGGTTCTGTTTCATCAGGTAAACCCTGACTATGAGGAAGATGACCTGGAGTGTCAATCCTCAGTAAGTATAGGCAAGAGTCTGATCTTGCCCCTGGTTGAGGAGGGCTTGGCACAGGCCCAGGCTTCACCTGGGCAGTGCAGAGCTGGGCCAGGCTTTGTTGCTAGTGAAGAAACTAAAATCCTGAGGATGCTCTGAAGGCTTTCAAGGCCTATCCAGAGGTGTGGGGATTAACTGGGCTAGGCTTTAGAGAAGAGCAATGCTCTTGGAACTGGATTTACACATTACCTGACCCCCCACCTCACCTCTCCCACTTGTGGCATCTCTTTTTCTGTCTTCTGTTTCTCAAACCTTTGTTTCCTTGAAGCACTGTCTTGACTAGGTCTGAAAAACGAGTTGTTCCAGGTGACACAGGTGGGAAGTGTCCCTGAGGGGATGTCCCACAGTGCTGTGCCTGTCACTTGTCTGACCTCCTTGTTTAAGAAACAATTTCCCCCTCATTGGAGCTTGTCACAGGAGAGAGCAGGAATGGGGGTGATTTCAGTGCCATTCCTCCCATCTTCCTGTGACAGCAAGTCTGTGTTGTTGTCAGTGAATGTTGTTGTGTCAAAGACTGAGTGTGTGATGCTTTGTATTAACAGCTTCTCTTTGGTGTCAAAGGGACCCAGTGTTGCCTCAGTAGCTGAAAACCGAGAAAACTGGAACAGCACTTTCCATTGTGGATTATGTTTATTTAGTTGGATTTGATTGTAGGCTTATGCAGCTTGGTCATTTATCCTGTATTATGGAAGATTTGCTCCATTTGGAGATGACAAAGAGCTACTCCTCCCCTTTCTAAGAGATGAATGTGATGCTTTGAAATGCTGCAGGGTGGATTTTCCCTCCTAAAAGGATTTGTCATTATAGCCTGGCCATACAAACACTTCCCTTGCCCCCAGATATTGAGCTGTTACTCTGATTAGTGGCATTTGGCAGCTCAGTGCAGTAAACATACTAAAAATATGAACAAAACGTCATCCATAGCTATTGTTTAGGGAATGAGAGGGAATCCAACATTGAGTTCTTTTGTTGGCATAAGTTTTGGAAAGTTCATCAGTGTTGAAGTCTTTCAGGCAGACACCCATCCTCCTGTGATGTGCAGTGATAATGTGGATGTGCTCTCAGAGCTCTCCGGGTGTTTCCCTGCTCTGTCTCTCTACCACTAGGTGGCAAAAATAGACCAGAAAGAACAGGATCAGGAGCACATAATTCAGTTGTGACACGAAGTCACCACATCCCTTAACATGCATTAGTGACAGGAGGGTGTAGCTGTTTGATCCAGCTTTACCCAAACTCCAGCTTGATCTAAACATGGGCTCTCTGCAGGGTTTCTGTGCACAGCTCTGGGCTTTATTGTTTTCCCCTTATCCCTCAGGGAGCTGTACAAGGAGGGGTTTCAGCAGGCACAGTGAGGTGCCATTTATGCCTTTGAGCAGCAAAGGGGGCTGCTCTTGTCAGCTTTGGGGTTGGAGTTTCACTGCTCCCTAAATTGCCCTGTTTCCTACTTTGTGATTTACTGCTCATGTTCAGCTTTGCCACAGTTTCATAAATGACCAGTTGTGTCCTGGAGTACAAACTGTGAATGCAGAGCAGCTGAAATTGGGAGAATTCATTCCAAGTGAGTGAATTTCTCCTGATGTGAAGCCTCCAGATGGAGTCCTGGAGTTGCTTCTTCCCTTGAAGGCACACCCCCAGGGCGTATTTCTGTTCCCTACAGGTAACTGCCTGTTCCCATGTGCAAAATCAGACTAGAAATGTCACTGCTTTGCAGCCATGTTCATGAACTTGGGAATGTCCTGAGGCACAAGCAGCCCTGGATACCTTTCCCATATGTTGAAGGAGTGCAGTGCCTCTCACTGGGACTGTGAAAGGCTGAGTGCTGACTGCTTTGGGTGCCTCCCTCCTCTGGTACCACCAGCACAGAGAAGCTGATAAATCTGCCCCCTGAAAACTGCACCCAGGGGTGAGGTGGTTGTCCATGCACAGCTGGCTCCTCTGTGCCAGACAGTGAGCCACTTCTTTCATCATGAACTGGTGATGGCTGGGAGTTCCTAGGAAAGGTTGTGGAGAAAGTTGTTGTTCCTTTTTCTCAGTTCATCTTTATCCCCTCCCCCTCGTGTTCTTTCATCTGACAAGTCAGGAGTTTATCCAGTTGTTGTCAGTATCTTTGTTGGAGGAGGCTGGTGATTTGCCAGCACCTTGGGAATGAAGATCCTCCTGGTGCCATGGCCCTGGTAACACGTTGTGCTTGAGAACACCACCAGCTGTAGTGTGAACAGCGGGACATCCCAGCCCTTGATTAGCTCCTTGTTTCTCTTGCCTGGCATTGAGAGGCTGAGTCCCATCTTGGCTGCTGAAGTGGATTATTTCCCAGCAAGACTGTTGGTACATTGCGTGGCTGATTTTGATATTTGCAGCTCATTAATTACTTCGTTAGAGTGATAATTGCAATATGTTGGAAGAGCTGGTGGTGTCAGGGGTGGGGATCTCAGAAACCAGTCCGAGCTCCCAGTGTGTGTGGGGTGAGCGGCGGGGGGATCTTGTCTCTTCTGGCACTGTCTGCAAGGCCAACCTCTGTGCCGTGGGGTTTGCTGTGGTTGGGAGCCTGGAACGCTCCCAGTTACCCCAGGGAAGGCAGGGAGAGCTGGGCAAGGGCGGCTGCCTGCCGGTGTCCCTGGTGTGCCCGTGTCCCGGGTGTGCCAGGGTGCCTGCCGTGCCTCAGAGCCATGCCTGCCCGTCGCAGGCCGTGTGTGTGGAGCTGTGGGGTGTGTGTGGGGCCGGGCTGACACGGCTGTCCTCCCCAGCTGGACCCCGAGCAGGACGCGGCGCGGCGGGGGCTGCGCGGAGCCCAGGACAGGATGGCGTATTCCCTGGTGTCCGTGCCCGAGGGCAACGACATCTCCTCCATCTTCGAGCTGGACCCCACCACCCTGCGCGGAGGAGACAGCCTGGTGCCCAGGTAGGGCCCTGGCGGCTCGGCAGCCGCATGGCTCTTTGGGCCTGAGGTATTTAGTTCCCTTCTACCCTTTGCAGTTGGCCTCTTCTGCAGGTTGTTGTAAAAATACTTAAAAAATGCCTGAAGCTTCACTGCAGTCCTTTACGTTTGAGTTAGGAGTACTTTACAAATGAGTTATGATGAGAACGTTACTCTATAGATGGGAAAATTGAGATTAAATTACTTCCTTACCAGGGAAGGACCTGGGACTAAAAGCCTTGGGTGTCCTCTCAGGCCGCTCCTGTGACCTGTCTTTATTATGTTAGTTAGCATGTAACATCAAGTACTTAGCACTTCATTTTCCATTGTTTACATGTTCTTTACTGTTGTATGGTACCTCTTGCCACTTAAAAGCTGCTGAACCCTTCAAAGAGTCTGCATGAGGGCCCTTTGCTGTCTGTCCCCACTGAGACAACACAGCTAATTTGTCCCATCCACTTTAGCGACTCCCTGAATTGTCAGACACTCTGAAATACAGATATCAGGGAGCCCTGGGCTGAAAGCTCCCAAGGTAAGGAGGAGGCTGGCAGCTCAGATACACCATGTCATGGAAATGTGAGGATGGGAAGGGGTTTGGTTTGTTACTGTGCAGCAGCTGAGCTACAGTACCACCATGTGGATGTGGTTCTGGTTTAAAGCAGAATCTATTTCATTACACACTAAGATTCCTAAGGTGAATTTGTAGAAGGAACCAAGGCAGGAAGAATGTTATTCCTGTTGTGTTGTGGTGTGCAGCATGGATGGACATGGCTCTTCTTTTCCCCTTGTTCCTGCCAACACCTTGCAGTGTGAACAGTGTGAAGGTTTCCTGGCTGAGGGGCTGACTCTGGCTCTGGAACTCTTGCCTTTCTTTCAGGAACTCCTATGTCAGGCTCAGGCACCTTTGCACCAACACCTGGGTTCACAGCACCAATATCCCTATTGACAAAGAAGAGGAGAAACCTGTGATGCTTAAAGTAAGTTCTGTTCCTTTGTGTGAGGCCATGCCTTGACTGCTGTGTTTCCACAGAATGGATGTGGGCAGGAGTTCCAGGGCCTGGCACTGCTGGGTCTGTCACACACCAAGCATGTAACAGTAATGACCAGTGCCCATGCAAAATGTTTGATTTGAGGGCTCAGTTTTATGCTAGTTTACTAATTATGCCGTTCAATTTCTGCTCCACAACAGTCATCATGGGCAGCATTTTTTTCCCACTGTTTATAGCAACATTTTGCCATCTCACCTGCTGTTTCTCTGGGTTTAGGAACAGCTTGGAGCTTACACAGAGTGGTAGTGTTCTCAAAGTTTGGCTTCAGCAGGAGTCTCGTGCTGTCTCAGCAATGTGGCTTTTCTCCTGTTCCATTATCACAGTGTGTGAACCACTGCTTTGTTCCTGCCCTTTGGTTTGATGATAAAACTTTCTGGGTTTCAGATTGGTACCTCTCCAGTGAAGGAGGACAAAGAAGCCTTTGCTATAGTACCAGTGTCACCTGCAGAGGTTCGGGACTTGGACTTTGCAAATGATGCAAGTAAGGTTTTAGGTTCCATTGCTGGCAAGTTGGAGAAGGGAACGATAACCCAGAATGAAAGAAGGTAAGGAAAGCAGAATTGGGTTCAGATAATGTTGCTTCCTTTACTCAGTAACTGTTCCTTTGATAGTGTTATCTGTGTATGCTATAGAAGAGGGATTTGGTTTCCTCCTTGAGATGTGGAAAAATCGATGTCTTTGTTGTTGCCATGTTGACAGTGGAGTTTCCCAGGCCTGCTCTGTCCAGCCCTCCCTGTCCTCTGTGCAGTGAGAGCATGAGAAATGCTGTGAGCTTGGGGGACTAATCCCCAGCATACCTTTGCAAATTGAGTGTGGGAATTCCTAATCCATCCTGTGAAGACTGAACATATGACTTGCTGCAAATCCTTTGCCTGTGTCCATGGAAATGTGGCCACCTAAAAAGAGCACAGGGATGGCGGTAGACCAGGGCCCAGGTGCTCCCATAGCCGAGGCCTTTTCCTTGGCTTTGGGAGAGGTATCACCTGATTTATTGTTTCTGACAATTGAAAGAGCTGCCAAATAGAACTTGGCAAGGGTAGAGTTGCCCTGAAGTGATACTGTTGTCTTATAGCTGCTCTTGTTTAGCTGTTGGACCCTGAGGCTGCAGCAATAGGGAGTGTTAGTTCCTAATTTTCAGTTCTGTACAAACCTCTGAGCTTTATCCAGTCACTAATTGATGTTCATTATTCACTTAGCATTTAGAAACTTGTGTAAACTTACTCTGCCATTGTTCTTTTGACAACTTCTGGCTTTCCTGTAGATCTGTTACCAAGCTGTTGGAGGATTTGGTCTACTTTGTTACTGGTGGAACTAATTCTGGACAGGATGTGCTTGAAGTGGTGTTTTCTAAACCTAATAGAGAACGGCAGAAGCTGATGAGAGAACAGAATATCCTAAAGCAGGTAGGCTGTGCTTTTCTCTAAACTCTGCCTGCAAGAAACGTTGTTGGGAAAGAGCACCTCATAATAGAGACCCTGGTGAGGTTGGGTGAGCCTTGGAGCAACTTGATCTATGGAAGGTGTCCCTGCCCATGGTAGGGGATGCACTGAGATGGGCTTTAATGTCCCCTCCAACCCAAACCATTCTGTGACTGTATGAAATGTTGGTCCTGGTTTATTTGGACTAAAATGTCCTTAGAGTTCCCAGCTTTCAGCAGCCTCTGGGCAGTGGATTGTAGGCTCCCCACTGCTGGAAGGCAAAATTAGAGCATGTGGTGTTGAATCAAGGTGATCAACATCTTCTGTCCTGGCTGCTCGGTGGCCGTGGTGTGTTTCTGATGTACCTTTAGACATCCAGAGCCACAGCCTGGATGGCTTTGGCCCCAGCTTGAGCCAGCTGAAGGCAGTGCCTCACGGGCCTGCCTGTGTTCTGTGTTCACTGCAGATCTTCAAGCTGCTGCAGGCGCCGTTCACGGACAGTGGTGACGGGCCCATGCTGCGGCTGGAGGAGCTCGGGGACCAGCGCCACGCGCCCTTCAGGCACATCTGCAGGCTCTGCTACAGGGTGCTCAGGCACTCCCAGCAGGACTACAGGAAGAACCAGGTTGGCAATGTGTCTGTGATGTTCAATGGCACCAATGTTGTTCATGTCCTCCAAAAAGAATAAGCCGCATCCCGTTAATTAAACCCTGCTCTACTGTGCTGTGGTTGTACAGTCAGCAAGAGATGTTGGGATGGCTCAGTTTTATTCTACCTGGGTTTTTTCATCTCTCTCTGAGACTATAATGTAATTAATACTGGTTCTAAGTGGACTTAAAGAAAATACTAGAATTTCTGACTGTCACATCCAGGTGAATTACAAGACTTTGATCACTTTTGCTTTCTGCGGGCTCCATTGAAAGTTGTCCTGTGACTCAAAGCTACTCAGTGTTTGTTGCCATGTATTAAAAGCAGGCTGCTATCAGATCAGGGTAACTGCCTTGCTGGTGTCTAGCCCGGGAGGGAAGGAAGGAGGTGTGAAAATTGTCTGTCATTTGCTTTCTTGCAAAAGAACAATTTGGATCTAGTCCAGTTCACTCCTTGGGATGTTGGTATCCACGAACATCCTACTGTTCTCTCTCATTGTTTTAAATTCTGAGGGTTAATTCCAACCCCTCCCTCCCTCCCTCTGTGTTTTGAAGGAATACATTGCCAAGCAGTTTGGCTTCATGCAGAAGCAGATTGGCTACGACGTGTTGGCCGAGGACACCATCACAGCCCTGCTCCACAACAACCGCAAGCTCCTGGAGAAGCACATCACAGCTGCTGAGATTGACACCTTTGTGAGTCTCGTGAGGAAAAATAGGGAGCCCAGGTGAGAGCTGCATTTTTGAGTGTATAATTACCCTTTTGCTTCTGAGAAAAGTCTGTACCTGCCAGCTTGCTCAGAGGGAAGCACAGCTAGTTCCTTCTGTTTTGACACTCTCCATTCCTTCCCCCTCAGGCAGCACTCCTGTTCTGCACTGTTCCAATGAGTTGGGAGTGTTTTCTTCCTGAAATGTAGCTAGCTTCAGCCTAGATCTCCCCAGTGATTGATACCCCTTTGGCTCCTGTTCCCCACCAGGTTTTTGGATTACCTCTCTGATCTGTGCGTTTCCATGAACAAGTCTATTCCGGTGACACAGGAGCTGATTTGCAAAGCTGTGCTGAACCCAGCCAATGCAGACATTCTCATTGAAACCAAGTAAGTGAGTGCCTTTAGAGCTGCTTTTCCTGGTGTGAAACAGAAGGAAGGTGTTCAAAGCTGAACACTCTGCTGGCACGTCTCGAGGAAGCAGGGAATTGTGTGGGGTCCTCTTCAGACACAGGGGAGCCGGGGACTGACGGCAGCAAAAGTCTGTCAGGGTGTTCTCAGCCTGCAGGCACAAACCTTGGAGCTGTCTCGCCTCTGATCCAAAGGAGACAGACTTTGCAGGAAGGTGTGCAGGCTCCTGTGGGCCTGATCCTCCACCAGCCCTGCAGGGAGCTCAGCTGGCAGAGGAGCAGACCCTGATCCTTCCCCGCTCACCCTTTCCTCCCTCTGGGGTTTGGATTCTGGTCTCCAGCTCTCAGCATGGCCCTGCCACTGCTGAAGCCTCACGCCAGGCACCAGGTCTGCTTGTCTTTGACAGAGATGTCTTTATTCAATATCTGTACTAGGAATAGATAACCAGTATCCCAGTGCTGTGAAAGGGTAGCAGGTCTTTGCCAGGCAGTATCTCAAACACAGAGGGGTGAAAGTATTCTTGCACATCTGATTCCCTTCATGAAATCATAAAGGCTGTGTTCATTTCCACCAGCACTTAATGTTGCTGCATCACTTATTTATCCTTATCCTGGTATGTTAAATCTGGGTTCTTTCAGATGTGTGGTCTTTTCTTTGCTGAAGAACTAAAAGCCCCAAAAGCCTTTTTAGTATCAGCAAGTGATTCATTTCTAGTTATTTCACCACATAAGCAGAGAGCAGTTCTGATCCAATTGGCATTTATGGGATACAGAATTAATGATTTTTTGGATGTTTTTCTTTCCCAAATAATTTCCTGACTTGTTGAATGATCTTTGAACCACTTCTACAAAGATGCTTTTGAAAGCCAATTAGATGTGCCTTTAACTCCTTGTTTCTTTATTTTGCTCAATCGAAAGAAGCTGAAACATTCACCTTTTCAAGACTGAATGCAAAGCTTATAATCTGAATTAATTCTAACCTGAAGCTTTCAATAATAAGCCCCAATGATTTGCTGTAGATAAGAGCTACTTTTGAAGGAGTAACTGCTTTTACTGCTCTGCTTTTACTTCGCAGAGTTGTGGAATAAAATTTGTTTTCTGAATGCAGATGAGGCCATAAAATCAGTTACTTGTAATCCCCAGTAGATTTTAGGACGTGCCTCAAACATGGCTGAGGCGTGCCTGGGTGCTGGCAGGGTGGGCTGTGACCTCCCCTCCTGCCCCCAGGCTCGTCCTCTCCCGCTTTGAGTTCGAAGAGGTGTCGAGTGGAGAGAACGCCCTGGACGTTGGAGAAGACGAGGAAGAGGTGTGGCTGTTCTGGAGGGACAGTAACAAGGAGATCCGCAGTAAGAGCATCCGAGAGCTGGCCCAGGATGCCAAGGAAGGGCAGAAGGAGGATCGGGACGTGCTCAGCTACTACAGGTGAACAACACGCAGTAGTGGGTGGCAGAGTTCATAGGGCTGTGTGGTGTGTGGGGTAGCTTGGGCAAAGCAGCCTCTAGAGGGAGGATGAAGTCCCTTGGGAAGGAGAGCTGAAAGCACAGACTTACTCGTGTTGAGAAGTCCAGTTATCAGCACGAGCTGGTTTAAACTGATTTGAAATGGTTCAGGCTTCGAGTGCACTGAATTTGTTCAGCACTTTCTGATGCTGTTTCTGCTTGGGCTCCTGCCAGTGGGTGGTAGGAGAGCACCTGCACAGTGCCCACTGGCTCACCTGTGGGCAGGTGGGAGGGGGGTAAACAACCACTCTGGAGAAGAACAGGGTCAGTGTGCACATGGCTTTGCTTCTGGTTTTCAGGAAGTCACTGCTGTTCTCTGTGCCTTCTGCATTTCTCCCTAGGCCTTTAGGGTTCTGAGCAGGACAAGGCTGCTGTGGTGGAAGTGCTGAGCTCCTCTGTGCAGCCCAGGCCATGCTCTGAGCAGGGTCTGACATGGAGTGATGTTTCCAGATGACTTGACAAGACACTGAGTTCTTGGCATAGTGTAAGATCAGGTTTCAGCCCAGACCAAATTCCTGTGTCTGGGTTATAAACCCCTGGGAGATGTTTGACTGACTCAACTGTGGCAATGCAAAAAGTACAGCTCAATTATTTTTTTTAATAGCTATCTTATTTTGCATTACCTCTTCCACTGAAATGGTTCTTGCAGGAGAATTCCTAATATTTGGTTTTATTTGAGCCTCTTGGAGCTCAGGAGAAGACCTCTGAGATCCAATTTTTTAAAACATACAGGCTTTCAAAATAGTGGGGTTTTTTCTTGCACTTGTTTTTAAATAGACTTGGTAGTTTTTAGTGTATATATTGGTATAATAATTGGTAGCGTTAATTGGTTTTAGTCTACATTATACCTCATAAACATGTTTAAAAGACGGGTTTAGGCTGCAGTTTGGTCCAGTTCCATGAGGAGTGCTGAGATTGAAAGGAATCTGCTTTCAATTAAACGTTTCTTCTTTGAACAGCAGCCTGTGTGAACACTGAGGAGTGTTGGACATTGTTATGGCCAGGGACTAATTGTCAGCCTCTTGGATGTGCATAACTCAAATGCCAGTTGCTTGTGATCAGTTCATGGCCTGAAAAGCTTAGGAATTAAGTAGAGTTTTTCTCTCCCAGTTCTCTCCCTGAAAGCAGCAGAGCTCAGTGGTTGTGTAATCAGGTACCTGATTTGCAGTGGTTCTTTACCCATCTGTGTTGTTGCCTCTGTACACAACTGTGGCTTCAGTGTCTGTAAGAAGTGTTGGACCTTGTGCAGGATTTGAGCTGAGCTGCCTAAAGGGTTGTTTGGATTCTGCTGGAGCTTTCTTAGAGAACATTACTTATTATTTACTGTGAGGGTGGGCAGGCCCTGGCACAGGGTGCCCAGAGAAGCTGTGGCTGCCCCAGCCCTGGGAGTGTCCAAGGGCAGGTTGGATGGGGCTTGGAGCACCCTGGGCTGGTGGAAGGTGTCCCTGCCCATGGCAGGGGGTGGAACAAGATGAGCTTTAAGGTCCCTTCCAACCCAGGCCGTTCCATGATTCTGTGATAATTAATGAGGAAAAATCATGTCTCCTTTTGTCCTAATTCTATTATATACCATTTTCTCCTGTTTGGTAAGTACTGTATTCTTTCCACAGTAAGCATTAGCTGTATTCCTGAAAAGTATAATACTATTTCTGTTAACACATGAATACACCAGCATTATACCCACATCCTCTACTCCTTACTACACTGGAAATTCAAGTGTGAACTCTAAACACAAACTTTCAACAGTTTTATTCCTTTCCCCCTGCAGATACCAGCTCAACCTCTTTGCTCGAATGTGCCTTGACCGCCAGTACTTGGCCATCAACGAGATCTCGGGGCAGCTGGACGTGGACCTCATCCTGCGCTGCATGTCTGACGAGAACCTGCCCTACGACCTGCGCGCCTCCTTCTGCCGCCTCATGCTGCACATGCACGTGGACAGGGACCCCCAGGAGCAGGTGACGCCCGTCAAGTACGCGCGCCTCTGGTCCGAGATCCCCTCCGAGATCGCCATCGACGAGTGAGTGCCTGCGGGAGCAGAGTGGGCAGGAAACCACCCCTGCTGGGGCTCACAGCACACCCGGGCAGTTAGTGTACTGTTCACCAGGAAAATGAGCTAACCCTGCCCATAACACGGTCCTGAGAAGGAAAGAAATAACCCCAATGGCCCTGCTGCGTGTGGGGTCAGCTCTGAGGCAGCGGGGTTTGTCTTCAGGGCACGCAGTGGTGGTACAGCAGATAATACTCGGTTTTAAATGCAAAATAGGGCAAGTACCCACAAACTACATGAGGGTAATTTACATCATCACTTGTCCTTGCTCTTTGCTTTTGGTGTTTTGCTTTCCATGGCAACAGCAAGACATACTCACCTAAACCCCATCACCAAATATTCAGTCCAGACAGTTTTACAGAACTTCAACAGATTTTAATAAAATTCAGGCAGAATTTTCCACTCCTGATACACGTTTGCTGTACTTCGAATTTTGTTATAAGGTTTCTGCTCTGGCAGGAACTCAACAGCAATAAATGATCAAACAGGACAGAATAAGTTAGTGAAAGGTGGGGATTGTCTTTCAAACTCCCTCTGCGCATACTGAGAAAAAAATCCCTAGAATTTGCATTAAAAATTAATATCTGCTTTGCATATATGTTGATTTTATTTGGAGGAAAAAATACCATCCCCAGTCAGCACCTCTTGGCCACCGGTCCTCCTCAGTGCTGCACATCCCTTGTCATTGTTTCCACTCTCATAATGAAGGTTACTTTTTTAATTTATTGGGACAAAGTTCTCTTTTCTTTTTTGTGATTTTTTTTTTTTTTGTTTTCCTCAGACATTTTAAAATAGTACAAAATGAGCATATGGGATAAAACAGCAAAAGCCAGGAAATTATGGTGTCAGTGTCCTGACTCCCTCATTTAGATAAATTATTTACCAGCCTTTAACTTTTCTTAGATCTTGACAAGCCAATGAAAAATTGTTTTGGGGGAAAGGAGCCCTGTGTATTTGCATGCTAAGCTTTGTGTTTTCTTTTCTTTTTGTTTTATTCTTTTTTTTCTCCCTCCTCAGCTATGATAGCAGTGGAACTTCCAAAGATGAAATTAAGGAGAGATTTGCACAAACAATGGAATTTGTAGAGGAATATTTAAGAGATGTGGTCTGTCAGAGGTTCCCTTTCTCTGATAAAGAGAAAAATAAGCTCACTTTTGAGGTAGTTATCCAGCTCTGATTTATCCTTTTCTGTTTTTTGGTGGAATGTTGGTACTTTTTCAACACCAGATAGTTTGGCAAGTACTGATTGAGTGCTGAGCCTCTGCTGGCTCCTCCTTTCCACAGGAGTTGTTTTCCTGGTGGAAGTTTGTGAGTTTGCAGTGATGGTTCTTGAAATACAATTAATAAATGTGAGTTTGTCTTAGATTTGCAGCAGCCTTGTTTACTTTCTGTGCTCTGTGTTATTGCAAAGTCAAGCCTTACTGGAATAAATAGTCTCAGAAACTAAACACTGAGTCTGCATGCACAGAGAGCTTATAGTAATGCTCACCAGGAGTGTCCTGGCACTTACTGACCTATTCAATAGCCTGTGCAAATAAGATGTAGCAGATGCATGCAATAGCTTTCCCAAAATAACCGTTAATTTAAGAAAAGATGTGACATTCTTTAAAAATAAGTAGGGAACGTACTTCAGGTAACAGGGCTGTGTTAAATATTTGCCCTGTATGTGATATTTTTGTGTGGATCTTGAAGCAGTGCATGGGGGAGGACTTGTGGGCAAACTTTATAGTATCTTTTTTGTAAGACAATGATAAAAGTCATCTGTCCATTGCCTCTAGTCTTGCCCCATCTTACCTGTTCTATAAGGAGACAAATGTGGTCTGATTTTGTAGCTGTAGAATATCAGTTGCAGATACAGACTTTATTCCAGGCATTGCAGGATTTGTAGGCAAGTAGAAAACTGATGTAATGTAGAACTAGCTAGTGTTGTGGAATTCTCAGATGTTGGGATAAAATAGGACTCTCAGCCAGTTCTTGATCTTGTCACTGTGTTAAGAATAACTTGATTGTGATAGCAAAATATTAAGTATTAATGAGGCTTTTTATTGTTATTTTGGTAGGTTGTTAACTTAGCCAGAAATCTGATATATTTTGGTTTCTACAACTTCTGTGACCTCCTCAGACTAACCAAAATCCTCCTTGCTATATTAGACTGTGTGCACATCACTACCATCTTCCCTATTACCAAGATGGCAAAAGGCGAGGAAAGTAAAGGTAAGGCTGGAAAATGATGGGCAGAAAGTTCTTGCTGGTTCTGGTTCATCTCAAAATGTCAGTGTGGGTTGGAATCATCGGATCATAGAATATCTGGAGTTGGAAGGGACTCTCAAGGATCATCAGTCCCACTCCTGGCCCTGCCTAGGACTCTGCACCAATCCCACCCTGTGCCCCAGAGCATCATCCAACCCCTCCCGGAGCTCTGGTAGCCTTGGGGCTGTGCCCACTGCCCTGGGGAGCCTGGTCAGTGCCCACCACCCTCTGGGGAAGAGCCTTTCCCTGAG
>JAWWEW010000023.1:1515840-1581973 GCA_035583185.1 Anabacerthia variegaticeps | reverse complement strand
CTGCCCTCAGTGTCCTCTGCTCCAGCTGAACAAGCCAAGTGCCCTCAGCTGCTCCTTGTACAGCCCCTCAGACCCTTTCCCATCCCCAGGTCCCTCCTTTGGGCACTTTCTAACAGCTTTAGACCTTTCTTATACCTTGGCACCCAAACTGCCCCCAGGACTCACGGTGAGGCTGCCCCAGTGCAGAACAGAGCAGGACAGTCCCCTCCCTGGACCAGCAGGTGTGCTTGGAAATCTCCTCCTTTCTGTCCATGGCTTGGTTGCAAAGTGGAGTTATGTCTGTGCTGGAAGAGGGAGAGGGCAGGGAGTTCTCCAAGTACTGCAGAGCTTCTGTTGGCTTCCCTTTGTGCCAAGGACTTGGATGTGTAGTGTTGAGACAATTTCTCTCCGTAGGACGCGGAAGGTCCTTGCCCTGTTACTGCAGCCCCATTACAGCCTCATAACTTAACCTGTTTGCCTCTCTGAAGGGAGCAATGTGATGAGGTCAATCCATGGAGTGGGGGAGCTGATGACCCAGGTGGTGCTCCGAGGTGGGGGGTTCCTGCCCATGACTCCCCTCGCTGCTGCTCCCGAGGGTAACGTCAAGCAGAGCGAGCCGGAGAAGGAGGACATCCTGGTCATGGACACCAAGCTGAAGATCATTGAAATACTTCAGGTACCAGCAACACACATTAATGTGGTGTCTTAACATCTCTTTAAGCATTAACAGTGGCCTGCTGCCTTTTAATGTATTCCTGCCTTGTACGTGCCTCTTAAAATGGTAAAGCATTATGAGAGGTGACCTTGTCAGGCATATGGCTCTCAACTTGCCTGTGAAAATATGATGCCTTTACTGAACCAACTCACTAGAAAAGAGCTTGCAATAGGCATCTGCATATTTAGCAGTGATTTGTTGTAAGTATCTGACTTGAAGCAGAGCTTGTTTTCCACCCTACTGCCTTACCAATTTCTTGGAGTCTGTGGGGCTGTCTCAAGTGCCCCAAGGAAGAGGGGCATCCTGAAGACTCCTCCTTGCACAGCCATCAGCCTGCCATGTGTTTGAAGCGTGCACATTAGCCAGCCTCGCTGGCTCTTCCATCTTTCACTCTTCTCACTTGCTCCTTCCTGAGCCCTTGGGACATACACAGGGTGTTCCCTTCTCTGCAGCACTGCCTCGTTCTAGAGGTTACTGCACAGCCCTGCCCTGACATGCAGTGTCCCCTCTGAGTGCAGGAGTCCTTTATCTGTTCAGTAACAAGTTCATGGAGGTCAGAATGCTGCAAGAGCCTCGTGGGCAGCACTGTGTGAGGCAGCAGGAGGTCCACAGTGTTCCTTCCCCGTGCCCTGTGGGAGGGTGGCACAGAGCGTGGGGTGGGGTCCTGCCTTTCCCTCAGCAGCAGATGCAGCACGAAGGGGAGGCTTGGATCCTTCATCTCCCCAGTGCTAATTTTATTTCAAGCCACAGCTTCTCCTGTGGCCTGGCATGTGCAGTGGGATATTTCAGTGTGCCAGTGTTTCCCCCAGTTACCAGGGTCTATTAAAACCAGCATGAAGCCTTTTCCCCAAAAGCTGCGAGGACTGTGAGTGTTGTTGGCATTCCTCAAGAGAAGGCCATGGAGAAGGTGGTCTCTGCGAGGGTGGAGGGTTCTCTGGCACCAGCTAGCCCAGCCCACCTGAACTGGTGTAGCTGTGGTTTGGCAGCAGCCTAGCCTGTCTCCTGGCAGCTCCTGTCCTGCTCCTCTGCCCCAGCACCCCGGGAGAACAGCAGTGTGTCTGTGGGATTCCTGCTGGGTCAGAACGGAGATGGAAATGCTGCTTTCCTTCCCTGGCTGATGGGATGAGAATGCCAGCACCAGGCAGTAATGAGGGAGCAAAGCTCTGCCAAAATAGCTTACTCATAAGTTTTATTATGTGTGTGTATCACACTTGTTGAAAGCACTGGGAAAATTATTGAATTCTGGGGATTTTTAAGACAACACTTGCATACCTCTTAGAATCATAGAATCCCAGAATGGTTTGGATTGGAAGGGACCTTAAAGCCCATCCAGTCCCGCTCCCTGCCACGGGCAGGGACACCTTCCACCAGCCCAGGGTGCTTCAAGCCCTGTCCAACCTGGCCTTGGCCACTCCCAGGGCTGGAGCAGCCCCAGCTTCTCTGGGAACATGTGCCAGGGACTGCCCACCCTGGGTAACTCTTCTCCAAGTTAAACCCACATCTCTGCTTAGCTGATGTTGCATGCTGGTGGCACTGCATTGTCTATGAATTGTCTATGTCTTGGATATAGATACATTATTTCAACATTTTTATTACTTCTGTGCCCCCAGTTTATTCTGAATGTGCGATTGGACTACAGGATCTCCTGCCTGCTTTGCATATTCAAACATGAGTTTGATGAAAGCAATGCCCAGACGTCCGAGTCACCCTCTGGAAGCAGCAATCAAGAAATGCCAGCTAATGTGCCAGGTTGGGTATTTTGCAGGGAATATGTGGGCTAGGGACGACTCTGGAATCTTACAGGGACTGATGTGATAATTGTTTCAGGTTCTTGCTTTGGCACACAAATGGTCCCACTGAAGCAGTGCCCTGCTTCCAGTGGAATAATGGAGTAGGGATCACTTCCATGTTTTCAGCATTTTCCAAGCAAATACCAGGATTTATTTGTACTGTCTCCTACTTGTTTCTGTGTGTTGTGTGACCAAAAGCCTGAGTTACATCCCTTAAAGAAGCCCCAAAATCAGCACTGCCATGGGCGATCTGTTGTCGACCTCAGATCTCTTCTATTGATGTTTCTGGATGAAGGAAATGGTCCCCAAAGAAATGTGATTTTCTCCATCCCTTCCCCTTGGCCTTGTACCTCTACCCACCCAAATTTCTCTTTTGCAAAAGTCTTGTAGGAAGGCAAGACCTCTGGAGGTGTCTGTGCCTCGGAGCTGCTGGGGAGGAGCTGGTCATGTCCAGTGCAGTTCTGAACTGGAAGCAGAGCGGTGGGCTGGGTCACTGGGGGGTGTCAGCTGGGGTAGCACTTTCCAGGGAGAAAGGTATCCTGTAGGTAGGACCTTTGCCATGTAGGGGTGACTGGACTTGGAATGTGCAGCTTATAAGTCATCAAACAGTTTTTATTCCTCAGTTTGGGGGCTGTGTGTCCAGATGCAGAGGAGAAAGATAAGGAAAATGTGGATTAGATGTGAAATCTTCAGAGAGAGGGGACTGTGTCTTTTGATCTCACTTCAAAGGGGATGTGTTGACTTTCTTTCTGGGCTGCCTGGGCCTTCAGAATGGGGCTGAACTTTGGGAGAAAGGGGGTGCATGTTTTTGACAAGATGTAAAATCCCTGTGCTCCCTTCTGTTCCCCTTTGCAAGTTTGGCCTTTTCTTGTGAATGTCCCCTCAGAATGACACGAGGTCCCACCAGCGTCCTGGAATGACACTGGTGTCATTTAAAAGTAGGCAAGAGAGGAATAAGGCTGGATGTTGCTGAAATTACACAGTTTAATATGTGAGCTAGGAACAGGTTAATTTATTGTCTTATGTCACCTTAGCAGCTGCTTCAGTGATCTCAGTGTCCCTTTCAGCTTGTTATGACCCCCTTGCTTACACCTCCGTCACCACTTCCCATTTGAAGTGTTCTTAGGCTGAAAAAGCATCTTTGATGCCACTCTGACATCATGTATTTGCCTTGTTTATGTTCTCAGGAGCCCTGGACTTTGAACATATTGAAGAACAAGCTGAGGGGATCTTTGGAGGAAGGAAAGTATCTCTTCACGGGTGCTAATGGGGATTGGTTCTGGAATGCCCAGGTTGCAGGGCTCCCAAGGAGTGGGAATTCCAGTTCAAAGTGAGGTGGTGACTGGGAAAAGCTTGGAAACAGCTGCCACAGTTACCTGGGCTTTCTTTTCCTAAAATGGCTTTGATACAGCTCAAAGTAAGGTCCATTTGGACTAAAAACCACAGATAAAGGATACAGGGGTCCTTCAGCCAGAAGGGCCATCATGGCAGGGCTCCACTTGTGTGAGTGCCAACCAAGGGGGAGCATAAGGCATCTAAGCTCAGTGGTGCAGTAAAATCTGAGGTGGAAGAGTTTGTGCAGGCAAGGGTTGGCAAAATGTAAATTGGATAATGTAAGCTGAGTGAACCCTGATTTGTGAGATTCTGGAATAGCCTCCCTCTTAACAGCACACAAAACCCCTGTCTTTAGAGGTAGCATTTGATTTGATAAATTTCTTCCTTATTTAAAAGTTAAAAAAAAGGTTTTCCTCCTGCTCAGTGGCTTAAGAACCTGCTGGGACACACAGTCCAATCTGCCAGTTAACTCTGCACTCTGTTTTCAGTGAGGAGAACACCCCTCTGGATTTGGATGATCACGGTGGCAGAACGTTTCTCCGGGTTCTGTTGCATTTAACCATGCATGATTATCCTCCTCTGGTGTCTGGGGCACTGCAGCTCCTCTTCAGGCACTTCAGCCAGAGACAGGAAGTCCTTCAAGCTTTCAAGCAGGTATGTGGGTGATTTAAGGGTTATTTCTCATCTGGGTGTGTACATTGCAGCTAAAAACAACCCTTTTTGTGCAACTAATGGATTGCATTCATGTAAGGTTCAACTGCTTGTTACCAGCCAAGATGTTGACAACTACAAGCAGATCAAGCAAGACTTGGACCAGCTGAGGTCAATAGTGGAGAAGTCGGAACTGTGGGTGTACAAAGGCCAAGGTCCTGACGAGGCCATGGACAGTGTGCCAGGTGAAAACGAGCACAAGAAGAAAGAGGTAACTAGGCTGTGTTGGTGCCAAGTCACATGTGGGGATTTTGGGGGGATAGCTGTGTTCAGAAAGGTGACAAAGCCCAGCTTCCCAGCACGCTGAGTGTCCTGGGGAGGCTGGCTGTGTACTCTGAGGTTAAGGCAGAGTAAGGGGAGAGCTTGAGCTGGTGGATGCCATGTGGAGACTGCTCAGGGTGAGCAGCCACTGAGGTGTCACCTGTAGGGTCTAACAGGGCTGGTTTGGGTTTGCTCTGGCTCCCCAGTTCTGTCCTTTCAGCACTGACCAGGCTCAGGGGATTTGTCCAGTCAAAAGTACCTCAAGGAAGGTGAGGGCAGAGCTGTGAACTGCTCAGGTGATGCCTTTTGAGTCATGGCACTGATAAATGACACAACAGAACTGTGCTTTACCTGATAATCCAGGGCTTTCCTGACATGCACATCTGACTGGGAACTCAGTAAACACCATTTGCCTCCATGTAATTTGCAATCAAATAGACAAGACCAGGTGAGGGAATTCAAGGAGCAGTCCCTCAGTTATGAACGTGTATTGCTGGAAGTAAAGACAAGCAATTTACTCGTTGCTTTTCTTGTGCAGAGTCCTGGGAAGCATTTCCTGGTATCTGTGCAGTGACAGTTTAATAACAGTAGAGAGGAAGAGAAAGTTAATTTTTGGGGGGAGACTTGATTAGAGACAGAATGTGCCAGGCAGAGGAAAGGAGAGGAAGTTGCTGTCCCTGAAATCATCCCACTCCCACTTCACTTTGTGTTATAGTGGTCAATGTGACTTGACAGGATAATTCTGTGTGTTTTTCTGAGACTGTCAGAGCTGGAGGATGACAGTCCTTCCCAGGAGGAGAGCGGGCGCTGTCCTAGAACGGTAATTGTAGCCTTCATGGAGGCAGTAGTATAAGCTACTAATAAATTGTCTGATTTTATCCTCAGGAAGGTCACAGCAAGTCCCAAAAGCCTGAAAGTACTAGCAGCTACAACTACCGGGTAGTAAAAGAGGTAAAACTTTGCTTCTTGATAGTTCCCTGGCAGTGTAAATGAGTAACAGAGCTCTGGAGAGCTGCAGTCAGAGGGAGGCACCCAGGAAAGTCTGAGTCACTGTGCCATTGTGGAAACTATTTGCTGAGTAATAACACATCCCAGCTTGAATGGGAAGCCAGGATATAATAAGCACGACGTGTGTATTCTTTCCTTAAGGATGGATTAGTGAGAAAGGACGTTTTGCTGCTGTTTCGATGGTAACACAATATTTTTATCATTAAAGACTACAAAGGCAGTGAGCAGGGCGAGAAGCCATTTAATTTGCCCTGTCCTGAGTACCTGGCACTAAACTCACCATGGTGTTGAGGTTTAACGTAGAAAAGACCAGACCAGGAGCGTGTGTTGGCGCTGGTGTGGTGTGAGCTGGAGGTCTGTGTGTGGAGCCTGCTGCTGGGTTCACTGGACATGGCTGAGTTCTGCAGGAGCATAGCATCACGGAGTATCCAGGGTTGGAAGGGACCCACCAGGATCATCCAAGTCCACCAGCCCTAGTGAGATGCCGTGGATGGAGCCTGGGCCGTGAGGTGCTGCCTGGAGCCGCTGTGCTCCTGCAGAGGAGCTGGTCCGTGTCGCTGCTCTCGGGGAGCTGGCACTGTGTGACAGCAGAGCCAGGCGTGGGCTCTAATGGCAGTGTCTCCGCAGATCCTGCTGCGGCTCAGCAAGCTCTGCGTGCAGGAGGGCGCCTCGGGCAGGAAGAGCAGGAAGCAGCAGCAGCGGCTCCTGAGGAACATGGGGGCCCACGCCGTGGTGCTCGAGCTGCTGCAGATCCCCTACGAGAAGGTGCTGTCTCCTTGCTTCCTGTCTTGTTGGTAGGCTTTCAGTGCCTCCTCCGAGTCTTGGATACGTTGGAATGGGCTGGATCCACAGGGGCTGGTTTATGTGGCCTCAATGCCCACACTTTGGGGAGCTCAGACGAGCTCTGTATGTTTGAATATACAGTTATGCTCTCTTTGCTGAAAAAGTATTTGTCCATCATAGCTCAGAGTAAGAGCAGGGCTCCACTCTGAGCTTTCCATGGGAGGTGTGTGCTGCCCTGAAGGGGGGCTGTGGAAGCCTGACCCAGTTGTTGCTGTGAGGCAGCTGTGGGACCACCATCCTGGGAACCCCATGGGGAGAGAGGGTGCCTGGTCCCCGTGGGGTTTATCAGATCTGCCCAGTAGTTGGACTGGGCTTGGAGCCCCCTGGGGCTTGGCTGTGTCTGGTTGGAGCCTGCACAGCCCCTCGTTGTGCTGATGCAGCACAGCCCAAGTTCATCACATTGGCTGTCCATTAATCACAGGTGACAGGTACTTATCAGTGCAGAGGTGAGAAGTTTTCCTGGTCACTCTGCTGTCCTCTGTTCCAAACTCTACAGGTTTCTGAGAACCAGTAATTCTGGACAGTAGTGTTGATTAATGTTAAGTCTCATGGTTTCTTGCTTCATATTTTGCTAAAAAATTGGCAGCAAAAACACCCTCCAGCATCTTCTTGTCCCCTTTCTGTCTCATGCATGTGAATGTGCGTTGGACAGGCAGTGTGGAAGGGGTTTCACCATTGGAAATATATGAAATTCCTTAAAAACAGACACTGATTTTCCAAACGGCGTCTTCAGCCATCCGTGGGTTGGGAATCCACACTGACGTCAGAGGAGAGGCACCAGTTCCTCTGCAGTACTTGGAAGTGTGCAAGTAGTGTGCAGGTTCCAGTAAACAGAAACGGGGCTGAACTGGTGCAGTGACAACTTTCCATGTGTCCTTTGCCATGAGCTGTCCCTGTGTTGTGCAGTGGAACGTGGCAGAGTGGGCAGCCCGAGGTGATGATGTGTGGCTTGGCCAACGTGCTGCTCTGTTCAGACGTGTAGAAGTGACTAGAGCACGTTGCTGGCAGGCCTGGCCATGGAGTAGGCAGTTTTAGAGAATAAACTACTGTAATTTCTATTATGGACTTTATTTTTGACGGTCTTTAGAACTGTGGAAGGGGCCAAGCTCATCCTGAATGTCTGTGGACTGGGTGGAGGTTTGTTTTTCTTCGGGGTGTGAGAGACGTGACAGTTCCCTTGCAGAGCTGGAGCTGTGGCTCAGCCAGTGCTCACCTGAAGGTGAACCTTTGGATTCCTGTTAACCCCTTCTTGTTTGTCACAACCCCAGGCTGAAGACACGAGGATGCAGGAGATAATGAAGCTTGCACACGAGTTTTTGCAGAACTTCTGTGCTGGGAACCAACAGAACCAGGCCTTGCTGCACAAGCACATAAACCTGTTCCTTAACCCAGGGGTAAGAATATCCTCAGGCCATGATTTATTTTTCGCTCTAGCAAGGAAAGGGACTGGACTGTCTTTGGCCATGCCTCTGGAGCTGTTCTGATGCAAGATTGGTTGAAGAGGTTACATTTTGTTTTCATTCTAAAGCTTTGAAAGTTGGCAAGATGTTTGTTTAGGGCCATTTCAGTGTAGAAAGTTCAAGAGGTTGAAGTGGAGTGAAAAATAGGCTGACATAGGAGCTGTGGTGTTGAAAGATGAGGTCCTCAGGAAAGTTCCTCCAGCCCTGCACCCTGCAGGAGTATTGGCTTTATCCTGACCTCTGGGGGGGCCTGGTGGGATGTTTATTTTCTGATTTCCTTCTTCCCTTTTCCCTCAGATTCTAGAGGCAGTGACAATGCAGCACATTTTCATGAACAACTTCCAGCTGTGCAGCGAGATCAACGAGCGCGTCGTTCAGCACTTTGTGCACTGCATCGAGACCCACGGCAGGAACGTTCAGTACATCAAGTTCCTGCAGACAATCGTCAAGGCAGAGGGGAAATTCATTAAGAAATGCCAAGATATGGTAATGGCTGAGGTGAGAGCTGCAGGGATTTGCAGGGCCTGAACAGAAGTTTTCACATAGCAGTTGGTGAACATGACAAATTGATCCTCTTGCTGCGGGGACTGCCAAGAAGCTGCCAGTGAGCTCTCACCATGCAAAAAGAGCAAACAGCTCCCAGGAAGCTCAGGCTTTTTGTGACCAAAAGCTTTCTGAGCTCCTGACTCACAGGTATAACGAGAGGTTGATCATTAGTGACACAAGTTACTTTCCAGGCTGTGCACAGCAGCACATGGGTGGGATTATGAAGAAAGGGTGCCTTTCTCTAGAAAAATTGGCTTGAAGAGAATTCATTTCATTTCAAGATAAGTAATGCAGAAGAATTTTACCATGATAGTATTTTGATGGGTATTTTTTATGCAATCACAGAATGGTTTGGGTTGGAAGGGACCTTAAAGCCCATCCAGTCCCACTCCTGCCATGGGCAGGGACACCTTCCACCAGCCCAGGGTGCTCCAAGCCCCGTCCAACCTGGCCTTGGGCACTTCCAGGGATCCAGGGGCAGCCCCAGCTTCTCTGGGCACCCTGTGCCAGGGCCTGCCCACCCATATTTTTCCTAATATCTAGTAATTCTGTTTGAAGCCATTCCCCCTTGTCACTCCAGGCCCTTTTAAATAGTCTTAGCAAGATGTACTTATTCAGCTGTTTAAGTGCTGAGAGGGGGAAAGGAGGAGGGTGTTCTTTAGGTGTGGAGGTAACTGGGACATTGGAGTGCCAGGAGCAAAGGGAGAGGTAAGAGAAGGGTGAATAACTGCTGTGAAGTGGGATATTGGGTGTGATCCATGGCAGTGTATTTACACATCTGATGGGATGTTTTGGCCTCCTCAGCAGGGGGAGCCCCAGCATCAGATTTGTCAAGGCTGGCTTTTATGCATCAGTCCTGCTGGATTGATGGAAAATGTTCCACATTTTGCTGTTCCGCTCAAAAACAGCTTCATGAGCTTCTCGGCACACAGTGGAGTTTGTGAAGTGCTCAGCTCCCATGAGGGTCAGCAGTTGCTGAGCAAAGGGGCTGCCCTGGGGGTTTCCCTCTGCCTTTTATCCTGCTGTTTTTCCAAAGGCTGTGAGAGGATAGCCCTGGATCCCTCCAGCTGAGTGCTCAGCAGTGCCCAGCCTGGGGCACTTTGCTCATTCTCCTTCCCTTCTTGGGCTTGCAGGAGGTCTGAGCTGCTCTGAAATCATGGCCAGCCAGGTGTCAGATGGGAAGCTGATGGATATCTCCAGTGTATGACTTAACATGTCACTTTGTGCCTTGGAAGATGGATGGTACTTGTTCAGGGGGTGGAAGGAGTAAGCCCTGAGCCCTGCCATGCCTGTGCCCCAGGGCAGTTCTCTGACCAGCACAGAGCTGCCCACAGCTGCATTAAAAAGTCAACTGAGGCAACAGAACATGAAATAAAAAAGCACAATGGAAAGTCACAAGTTTCTTGGCACAGCTTCTGTCTAAGTAGGCAGCTGGACTGACTTTGAACTTCTTCAGCAGATCAGAAGTGGTAAATTCTTTAGGAGAAAATGTCCTGTTCGTGTCCTGTCTCTGTGAAAGCAGCACGGGAGCTGTGCCCAGCTGGCCTGGTGGGCTGTGCTCCTTTTCAGGGTCTAAAGAGCAGCTCAAGGGGATTTGCAGCCCCAGGTTGGGGGGGGAGTGATGCTGTGGGGGCGTCCCAGGCTTTGTGTGCTGATGGAATGGTCTCCTTCCTTGGCAGCTGGTGAACGCAGGAGAAGATGTGCTGGTGTTCTACAACGACAGAGCCTCCTTCCAGACCCTGGTGCAGATGATGAGGTCAGAGAGGGATCGGATGGATGAGAACAGCCCCCTCATGTACCACATCCACTTGGTGGAGCTGCTTGCTGTGTGCACTGAGGGCAAAAACGTCTACACAGAGATCAAATGCAACTCCCTCCTCCCTCTGGATGACATTGTGAGGGTGGTGACCCACGAGGATTGCATTCCTGAGGTGAGGGCCTCCTGGGAGAATTGGCCTATTTCTATTTGTAATGTGCTGATTTTGGGTCAGAGAGGTTTGATATTGCTGAGTCTGGCCTGGGAAGGGGGTGGTGCAGGTGGGCAGTGAGCTGGGAAACTGGATTCCTTTCCTGCTTCTGCTGCCAGCACCCCCAGTCAATCTGGATAGTGAAGTGAATTCCTTTTATACTTATTCCTTACCCTTAAAATGGGAATGTGATGCTGTACTTGGTTATTTTGTAGGGTTTTTGAGGCAGAGAGGTTTATGGATGTGCTGCTAACCTCGAGCAGATGGTTCTGCAGGTCTGGAAATTATTACCATGCTGACGTTTCATCTGCAGTAATCCTGGTGGCTTTTCATTGGATGTGTCTTGCTATTCATGGCATTAAATTTCACCAGTGGTTAAAGAAAAGGAAGAAGTAGAATTCCAAATTACTGATGTAGCAGTTTTAATGTGCCATTATATTCATTCATACCACCATTCAGCTTTTCATTCTTTATTGATTTTTTCCTCTACTTTTAGGTCAAAATAGCCTACATCAACTTCTTGAACCACTGCTATGTGGATACAGAAGTAGAAATGAAAGAGATTTACACCAGTAATCATATGTGGAAGCTGTTTGAGAACTTCCTGGTTGACATCTGTCGGGTAACGTATCTGTACGAAGGAACTGAATTCTGAAAACTCAGAAGAGCCTGTTTAATGTAGAACAGTAAGAATAAGACACATCAAGGCAATAAGTTCCCTGAATTCTGTGTTCCTGCAAATTTATGTGTGCCTTCTTTCCCTTGTGCCTGTGGATTTCATTAGTCATGTTCCATGGAACACATGAATATTTTCCTTTTTCAAAGAAAAAAGCCAACCACCCCAAAGCTCCGTGAAGCCCCACGCCCTGCTCCTTTGCCCAGTGCCTTTCTGTCCTGCCACCTGGTTTGCTTACTCTGGCCAGGATCACTGAGCTCCTTCCTGAGCAACACTTTCTGGCAGGCCAGGGCAGATTTCTTCCGAGCTTGGCATTTCTTTGGCTATATGGCTTTTTGCCTGGGATTCCAAGTATTTCCCCATACGAAAGCATTACACCTCCGTCCTCCCTGCCCCACTCCTGCTCTCCTCCAAGGCACTGTGGTTTTTTCCCTCCCCTCAGAGGTGCTCTGTGCCGGCACCTTGTACCATAACACCCTTGGCTTTGCTCTTGTGGGTGCTGGAGCTCCAGAGTCATTAATCTCAGTGTGGCAGGGAATTGCTGGGGCTGGAACAGTGTGAAACCAAGTCAGTAAGGATGGTTCATCTGCCTTGGAGAACTGTTGCTGAGCTAAGGGTGGTTTGTCCTGCAGGCCTGTAACAACACCAGCGACAGGAAACACGCAGACTCCATCCTGGAGAAGTATGTGACGGAAATTGTGATGAGCATTGTCACCACCTTCTTCAGCTCCCCCTTCTCTGACCAGAGCACAACCCTGCAGGTAGGAAAACACAGAGACAGAAAAAGGAAATCATGTTGCCAAGGCAGTTCTGTCCCTTCCACTTCAGTGCCATTTTCCAGTTCAAAAGAAACTGTGTTGTAATGGGGAGCAAATATTTGACTGCTCCTTGTGACCTTTTGCTGTAGAAATGGAAAGATTTGTAGATCAGAGTACAAATGTTCTAGAGAAGCTGAAGTGTTGCTTTCCTTCATTAATGGATTCAGCTCTGTGCTCCCACCATGACCAGTACAGGTCATTTGGAGAGAGTTCCTGGGTGTCACAGTGTCATGGAATAGTTTGGATTGGAAGGGACCTCAAAGCCCATCCAGTGCCACCCCCTGCCATGGGCAGGGACACCTCCCACCAGCCCAGGGTGCTCCAAGCCCCCTCCAACCTGGCCTTGGACACTTCCAGGGCTGGGGCAGCCCCAGCTTCTCTGGGCACCCTGTGCCAGTGTTGTGTCCTCCTGGGTGAGTCTTGTCCAAGTGTTTGGGCTGAGCAGCTTCACTGGGGTTGTGTCTCACCTCAAGTAAGTCTAAGCAGTACAGCAGCTGATTTGCTCCTCATGTGACTTCAGCTGGTCTTGTGTATCACCCTCGTTTGTTGAAACTTCATCAAAGAAATGAGAAATTGAGACTGGTCACCTTGTCCTTGGGCTCTGCCCTTCTCTCTTCCCTCTGTACCACATACCTGGGCTGTCCCACTCTTGGTTGTCATCTCTGAGTGCACAGCATTTGAACACACTCCTTGCCATCCTATTTTAGCCATCTGTTAATGTTCTATCAGCAGTTTTTCCTTAGCGTCTCCATCTCCCCCTCTGTCTAGCAGGATGAAGTCACTTAGCTCACCTCTTTTCCCATCTCAGTTGATAGATTTGTCTTGTCCTAGATTCATCCTTCTACATCTTGAAAGTTAAAAGTTGTTTTTCTCCCTTTTTCTGCCCGTTAAGACTCTTGCCCATCCCCAAGGATTCTTATATCTGAGGTGGACAGTTGGAACTCCTGGCTGGTGTCCATCCCTCCTCCAGGTGGGATTTTCTCTCCCACCTGAGATGCTGCAGCCCCTGCTGCCTGATCCCATGCCTTGTCTCCATAGGTGAGGGATGTGGCCCCTCTCCTTTGGGCCAGTCCTTCCTTGTCATCTTGTTCCTTCCCGTGCAAGCCTCCTCCTGTCTCCTGCTCCTTCATGTCGTGGCTTGTTTGACTGAAATTGTACCTCCCTCGTGTCAGGACCAGCCTTGCTTGTTCAGGGAACACCTTGTACATCTGTCATGTGGTTCAACTGATATAAAATTAAGAGAACATAAATGTCTTTGCAAAGAACAGCTGCCCAAAACGCCTCTTTAAAAAGCACTTTTTGCCTCCTGGCGTGGCTGCTGCCCAAGGCTTTCCTTCCCAAGTGGAGTTGGAGACATGAGGAATGTGGAGTAAATTTCCTATTTGATTTATTGACCTAGTTTAGGCAAATGAAACATCTTGGAGGCTTTTTAAGACTAAAATGTCTTTAAGCAGGAGCTGAAAGGAATCTGTGGGTGGTTTAAATGCAAACATGCAGGTATTTTCAGAACCCTTGGTGAAAGCTGCCGTAGGTTTGGTGTTTGACTTAGTTCCAGAAAGGGTAATAGGTCTTTGCCTCTTAGCAGTTTTGGGGGCTTGAATTTTGGTTCTTCTTTTGTACTTTTCATAATAGCATTTGATTAATTGATCTAGTAATTTTAATTACCTAATAGATTTGTCTTTTTGCTCTAACTCCACTTTTTTCTTACTAACAGGCATTACTGTTGTCCAGAATAAAAGAGGTATTTTTTCACTGGTTCCTAAGTTCTGTGGTCTTTGCACTGTGGTGTAGTTCCATTAGCTGATAGAAGCATTCCATAGTTTGTAGGCACAGGAACATGTGGTATTCCCTCTCACCTTGAAATAGCTAAAATCTACAGGTAAAATGAATTGTTCTGCTAAGTAATCACTGTACAAAAGCAGCCAGGGAGTTTTGGTCACTGCTGTTGTGCTGGTGCAAAGATGGAAGAACAGAGCTCATGGGCTGTGTGTGTTGGAGCAGCTCAGCTGTGTGCAGTGGGAGATCGCCTGGTGGAATTCAGGGCTGAGAACACACCTTGTTTTTGGCTGGGCCATAGCAGCCATAGCTTTGCCACTAACTACTACCTGTGTTGCAAATAACAAACACACAGCTGGCTCCTTAGTGAATGAGATACCAGCTAATAGTGCTTGAAATGAGTTTTCAACTCTGGAGCTGTCCTGGAGCCAAGTCCCATTTTCCTGTGGACTCTTGAGTCAGCCACTGGTCAGTGCTAAAAGAAGGATCTCTGTGTGCCAGGGCTGCTGATAGCTCTGATTAAACAGATGAAGGTGGCTGCTTATTTCCTTTGCTTAGTCAAGCCTCAATTATGGAGGCTTTATGCTGTAGAAGCTCCTTTTTCATGTTTCCCTTCCAGCACTGGTTCCCACCCTTCCCATCCAGTTGTGATCCATGTGGTAGATTTGCTGGCTACAACCTGGAGTTGCCCAACAAGTGGCTGCAGACCAGTTAGAAGTGACTGGTGTGCAGAGAGTTCCAACTGGAGCTGGAAGAGGGGGTTACCTCGAGGTGATGCTGACCCATCTCAGGGGGATGAGGGTCATTCTCTCTAACCTTGTGTTCCAGACTCGCCAGCCCGTGTTTGTCCAGTTGCTGCAAGGGGTGTTCAGGGTGTACCACTGCAACTGGCTCATGCCCAGCCAGAAGGCCTCCGTGGAGAGCTGCATTCGGGTCCTCTCAGATGTGGGTAAGGAGTGGGCCTGAGCATCACTGACTGCTCAGACATGGCCATCCACAGTTTGCTGCTTCCATCTCATCCTTCCATTAACAAAGTGCAGGTTCCTTCCCCCAGGTGCCACTTGTGGGTGACTCGTGGCCAAGGTGTACAAAGCTGGGGTCACGTTGATGTTGACTGTGGTTGAGCAATAGGTGGTGTCACTGTCACATGAAGGGCTTTCTCTGTTCAACCTCCAAACTCTGCAGCAGGGAGATAATTTTGTATCACTCCTCACTGTAGTTTGCTCCACTTTTAGTAGCAAGAGGAGTATCCTGTGCTGGATTTGAGGCCAGGCTCGTTGGGGTGGGTGTACACGTGTGCAAGCACGAGCTGTTGGCAGTGTGTGTGTAGGGACAGATTCCTCCTCCCACACCCGAGAGACAGTAAACAGCTCCGAGGTGGGAAAGCCTTTGAGCACAATCCTGCTCAGCCCTGACCCATTGCACAGGGCCTGAGCACTGCTTTGTTTCACATGCACCCATGGAGTCATTAAGGTTGGGAAAGACCTCTAGCATCATCAAGTCAAACTGTCAACCCAGCACCACCACCATGTTCACCACTGACCCATGTCCTCAAGTGCCACATCCACATGTTTTTCTGGGCACTTCCAGGGATGGTGACTCCACCACCTCCCTGGGCAGCTGTCCCAAAGCTTGGCAACCCTTTCCACTAAAGGTTTTTTCCTAGTATCTACTCTAAACCTGCCCCTAGTACAAGTTGAGGCAGTTTCCTTTCATCCTGTCCAGGAGAGATTGTAGAAGGAATCGCAAGCAGAGGTTTTTCTTGTTCTCACGTTGGTTTGTGGGCTCAGGGACTCAGTCCTTCCTGCCTTTGCTCGTTGCAGCCAAGAGCCGAGCAATTGCAATTCCTGTGGACTTGGACAGCCAGGTGAACAACCTGTTCCTAAAGTCTCACAACATCGTGCAGAAGACTGCCATGAACTGGCGCATGACGGCGCGGAATGCCGCCCGCCGCGACTCGGTGCTCGCCGCCTCCCGCGACTACCGCAACATCATCGAGCGGCTGCAGGTACTGCCCCCTGCTCCCAGGGCACTGCAGGGCTGGGAGTCCCCTCTGACCAAGCCCCCGGGTCTCCAATTTATTCAGGCTGCATTGTCCTGTCCCTCTTCTTGTAAAACTCTCGTCCTTCCCTCGTTTGTCAGATGAGTTTACCTCTAAATGTGTACGCATTTAATACCTGTGTCAAACGTGGGTATGGTTGTCTGCAGGACATCGTGTCAGCCCTGGAGGATCGGCTGCGGCCACTCGTGCAGGCAGAGCTGTCGGTGCTGGTGGATGTGCTCCACAGGCCAGAGCTGCTCTTCCCAGAGAACACGGATGCCAGGAGGAAATGTGAAAGTGGAGGTTTCATTTGCAAGTAAGTTGTCTTGGAACTCTGACTTGTTGGGAGGGTTTGTGTTATATGTGGCTTTTTTCCAATTTTGCCATACCCTGTGGAATGGTGCTCTCGTGTCCAGCTTGGGAAATGCTTGATGTGCTTAGAACCACCTGTAAAACACAGGATTGTGTGGTGTGGTAAATGCACTTTGTCCTTGGAGGGGAACAAATTGCTCATGGGACTGGGGGAACATTGTTTGATAAGCTCTCACAGCTGATGCTTAAAAATGCCTGTTTGCTGCAGGATACAAATGCCACAAGCAGTGGTATAAAAGAGCTGGTCCCAGTTATTTGATACCTGCCCTCACCCCAGTAATGTTTGTGAGGTGCCTGGGAGCAGTGGCTGCCATGTGAATCACCCACAGTTAGAGGGAAGGAAAGGCAAAGATTACAGGGTCTTTTAGAGGGCAGTTTGAGCAGATCCTGATTCTCTGGTCACCTCCTGGAAGGGTGAGTTTTGTACAGGCTTTATGGAAACTGAGTACTGAGTAGGTCCTGAGTGCTGGGTGGGATGGGTTTTGGATTGCACTATCCAAGGCACTCAATGTGGATTTTATCCAAGGAGTTACATGTGATAGTTTTCTTCCTGTTTAGTGCTTGTCCTAAAGCCCACTGAGTCCTTGCTGCCTGGAGTCAGGGGTGTTTTGGGCTCTCCTGCCCAGGCCTGCAGGTTCCTTCACAGGTCCCCTGGTAACTGGTCAAGTGTTGCTGTGGAGAGACTGCTCCCAGAAGGGTTGTGTAATGGTGTGATAATAAAACTTGTCTGCAGCATAAACCAGTTAAGATAATCATGCATGTTTACCCCATTTTTGAATATTAGCACTAACCTGAGCTGTGATTGATTGTTTTTTTCAGGTTAATTAAGCACACAAAACAGCTGCTGGAGGAGAATGAGGAGAAACTGTGTATTAAGGTATTGCAGACGCTCAGGGAAATGATGACCAAAGATAGAGGCTATGGAGAAAAGGTAATGTGTTTACAGTCCCTCACTCTGTGTTAAACACTGGCTTTGTTCAGTAAAGGAAAACAAAATTCCTGCTCTTTCAGCTGTTTTGTGAGTGTAAGCACTTCTGGGCTGAAGCAGGAACAAAACGTTTTCAGTCAACTAATGCCTTTCAAATCATATTTGAAGTTAAGCTTGTTTCTATTGCTCTACTATGTGAGACTGGTGAGTTTAAGTCTAATTCCTGCAGCTGCTGGCACTCCAAAAAATCAATTTTGCTACCTTTTTTATGAAGGATATAACCCCTTTATCTACTTTCTGGGTCTAGGTGGCTCTTCACCAGGTCATGTAACCTTGCAACAAGAGAGTGTTTTGTAGTTTATTTGAGTTTGTAAACAACTGAGTAATCTTGTTGTGAATTATAGATGGAAACTATCTGTACACCCACCCATGGGTTTTTTCTTTCCCTTTCCTACATACAACTCCTTTGGTTGAGAAGAACATTTGTCTGTATGCACAGACCTGTTCTTTATTTACATCAGGAGAGTGTGTATGCACCCATATGTTTGTGTGTCTAGACATTGCTCCAGTCAGCTGAGACTAGGCTTTGGAGATTATCTCGTGGAATTCTAATCAGCTGAGGTTCTTCCCATGCCACACAGTAGGTACAGAGGAATCCACCCCCAGTGAAGGTGTTGGGGAGCAACTGGGAGTGGGGGAAGCAGCCATGTGGGAGGACACTCAGTGCACCTGGAGCAGGTGGTGGGCATGTCCAGTTCTCCTGTGGAGATGGTTTGGAGTTGTTGCCTAGTGCTTGACTCACAGCAAAAAAGGCCAAAACTTCAGAGATCAGAGTTTCATAGCAGCAATCATTGTGTGTAGCAGAGTGAGGGAGGGAGATGCTCCAAAGGCAGGGGAACCTGCAGCCTCCTGGCCAGCTGGGATGTCTGCAGGAGCAGAACTGCTGCTGTGGAGCCAGGGCAGGGGCAGCAGAGCCCAGGGCCTGGGGAGGGAGCCTGGCACATGTGGGTGTGCACGTGTGTGGGCTGGAGCCCAGCACACCCAGAGAGCACATGGCAGTGCCAGGGCAGCGGGAGACTCCCAGGAAAATGCCCCAAGGGTTGGGATGGCCAAGGGTGTGCTCCCTGCCCTGTCAGGGACGCTCTTCCCACGTGCTGCCTCCCTGCTGCCAGAGCCCAGGCAGCTCCTGCTCTGCCCCTGCCTGGGGATTCTTTCCTTTTGCAGTGGCAGTATTCTGGAACAAATTGATTGACTTGCAGGAATGCCCTAATGGGCTGCAGGGAGGCAGCACATCCACGGGGGGTGAGGAGGGAGGCAGGGTCAGCAAGGATAGGCAGCAACTGCAGGTGTCAGCTTTGGCCTTCTCTGCTGAAGTGGCAGAATCCTGGGCTGGGCCATCACAGCACAAGGTGAAGCCCTGTGGGGACCTTCTGTCCTGTCCCCGAGCTCACTTCACTGAGACATCTGGCCTGGCAGGGGCAGCTCCTGGGAAGGGGAGCTGGGCTGGGTGATCCCCTGATGAGTGCAGGGTGCTGGTACTTCTTTTGCCCAAGGCTGGGGGTGTAAGAGATTAAGTGTAACCATAAATTAAATTTTACACTTGGTTAGCACATCAGTGCACGTTCTCCTGTTAAAGGCAGGCAGGAGACGCTGTCCAAGGTCACCCTAAGTCATACAAACAGTGGGTGATGTGCACTATACATACACTGTCCACCACTGAAACCCACACTAGAGCTCTGAGGGCTTCTCTTAAATGCAATCTGTCACTTGGGTTTTCCTAAATGGAGATTAATTTTCAAGAGTCCTTAGACTTTATTCACCTAAATTGGGTGAAGCAGCATTTCTAGAAGCTGCAGTTCACATGCACCACTCAGACCATGGAGAACCCCACAGGATGCTAAAAATCTTCAAAGTGTGGCAAATGCATTAATTCCTGAAGCAGTAGCTCAGTTACATAAGGGATCAGAACAAGCTGCCTGTGAAGTGGATTTCCAAGTCTGAAAAAGCAGCTGATTGCTCACAGATAGACTGGGAGTAGTACTAGAACAGCTTTTGCTGTCTGGCTCTGAGCAGTGAAATCGGATTTATTCTCCCTTGTGACTCACAGAACTGAATTTAGGCACCACCTTAAAGGCAATACCTTTTGTTTTTAAAATCATTCCAGAGTGTAACAGGGAAAAAAAAAAAAGGAAATACCTCTTATGTGGCCATTCTAATTCCTGGAGTCCCTGCATGAGGGTGGGTTCCATACATAAAGGTGACAAAACTTACCCTTATGACCAGCATATTGATCTCTTACAAGAGTATAGTTTGTAGGACAGCTGGGCACAGAATCATGGAATGGTTTGGGTTGGAAGGCACCTTAAAGAACATCTCAGTCCACAGGCAGGGACACCTTCCACTAGCCCAGGGTGCTCTAAACCCTGTTCGACCTGGCCTTGGACACTCCCAGGGCTGGGGCAGCCACAGCTTCTCTGGGCACCCTGTGCCAGGGCCTGCCCACCCTCTGAGGAAAGAATTTCTTCCCAACATGTACTGTAAGCCTTCCCTCAGTCCCCCCTTGTGCTGTCCGTGTCTGCCAGAGCTGCCAAGCCCCTCCAAGGCTGTGTTGAGCAGCAGAGCACTGTGGAGGTTTGGCATGGCCTGTGACTGTGCTGCAATCCCATGTGGTGCTCTCTGGAACAACCTGAGTTACATAAGCCCAGTGCCCCTCCTCTCCTGCCTAATCTTGCAGCCCCAGCGATAAGTGCCCCTCCCTGCTGGCCCCTGCACGTGTCCCTGGCGTGGGTGGAGAGCACGGTGTGTGCTGCTGGAGGTGAGAGCCTTGGCCCCGCAGCTGGGGCTCCTGCAGCATGCAAAACCCGTGGGGAGAGCACAGATGTACAGAAGCCTGTGGGAAGGCTCCAAATTTTACATACTGCTGAAGATTCCTCTCTTGGCACGCGCTCAGGATGCCTCAGTGACGGGGAGCAGACTGTGGAGTAGTTAATAGGCACAAAACTGCACTACATTGACAGTGTAGGCTAGACCCAAGTTTTTTACTTTGCTGAAACATGTCATTCATGCACGTCTCTCCGGGTGCCTCCCAGCTGACTTGCCTCAGTTCTGCGGGGTGCATGTTCCAACTCCCTCTCTCCTGGCTGAGGTGGAGCTGCAGCCCCTGCCCTCCCGCTGCTCTCCCAGCTCCTGCTCGTGACGGCTCCCGTGCCCGGGGGTGAAGGCCTTGGCTCCCTGTCAGCCAGCCCGCGTGCTTTGGCACAGGAACAAAGCCAGGGCACATCCTGCCTCCCAAGCTCCCTGGCACAGCATTGCCAGCAGTGTCTGTTCCCTACCCAGGCGCTGGCAGATGTTCCTCATGCCCACTGTAAAACAGAGTGTTGGCTCGTAGCCTTTAAGCGTTAAATGATTTATAAAGATCCTAACATGAAATCTGTCTAACTTCTCTTACTAATCCTTGCTTTCAATTCTTCCCCTTCTTTCTTTCCCGGCAGATTACCATTGAATTGGATAATGCTGAGGTTTTAATTTTATTTCTTTTCTCCAGTGTTGTTTCTATGGTGTTTGTTTTACCAGTAGCCCTGTGATCTGTCCTGTCTCTGCAGCCCTGAGCATTCTGGTTTGTGTGCCTGTGTCAGTGAATTAGTGGAGTTTGCAGTCTGCCTGTGTCTGCACTGGGAATGGTTATCATAACTAATTCCGTGTGTCATTAGTTGGAATATTAGTCCAAATGCAGTTTCAACATTTGGTAGCCTTCCATCACTGGTGCCATGGTGGATCCCGTGAAGTTTGGGATCAGACCTGGGGGATGAGCATTTAATTTAGCACTTGGCCACCCTTCCCATGTCATTTGTGAGCAGGATGTTTCTTTTTATCTGTAAAACTAAATCCTGAGGTTCCGTGGGGGCAGGGCAGGGCCAGTGCTGGTGCACAAACTGTGTTGTTGGTTTTACCAAAGAGTTGACAGTCCCACAGTTCATGCCAGCCTTTCACTGCCCTTCCTGTTCCCTCTGCGCCGGGTTTGGGGTGTGAAGCCACGTCAGGCGGTCGGAGGGTTGTGCAACCCCTGTGCTGTGACCCCATGGAACGAGTGACTCCGGCAGCTATTTCTGTGTGAGAAGCTTCCTGCTGCCCGTGGGGCTGTGCTAGAGGCAGCAAAGCCCTGCTGGGGGACAGCTTGGAGTTGCACTGGGGTTCGGCTTCCCAAGGACTCGCCAGGGCCGTGTGTCTGGTCAGGGCTCTGGGTGCAGGCAGGGAGCTGAGCTGGCTCTGCTGCTGCCACTTCCTCAGCAGCTCAAAAAAACCCTCGTGTGGGTGTGCAATTTGCATAAATGTATAATACTGAGAAAGTGATTGACTGGCACCTTATTTTACTGAAATACCACGGAAAAAAGAAATATTTCCCTCTCGATGCTTTGTTTCCTGCGTTCTCTCCCAAGCCAGCCTTTTATTTGGAACAAAGCTCAGCCACTTAAAACATTTCAAACGTTACTGCTCTTCATTCAGTGGAGTAGATAATGAAATAGGCCATAAATTGCCTTCTGTAGGACTGAATTTTGATGTTAACCACCTGAATTCACTGTGTAAACTTCATTCTGAAAATGAAATAATACCGGGGACCTTGCCTGGTGAAATAGATTTCAAATCCAAACTGTTTGTGACAAAATCAGACAAAAAAAAGTGTCCACGTGGCCCAGGGTTGGGTTGGAGGGTCTTTTCTGTTCAGGAGAGCTTTCAGGGGAGGGAAGGAGCAAAATTCCTCACGAGAACAAACTGGAGTTGTGGCTTTTTTGGTTGTTTTTTAACTGAGTCTCTGGTTGGGGTGCTCAGGCCCTGCTGTGCCCTCATTGTCATCGCTCCCTGGGCTGGAGCAGAAGCTCCAGTGAGGGTCTGAGATCCCTTCCCTCATTAAAATGTCATGAGTTTCCCATCACTTGTTTCAGCCAGGGGCTGATTTGGGCCTGAAAGACAGAATTTCATGTTGCATAATTTCCTTTACTGCCCTGCCATCACCTCTGACCTGTGACGAGGCATCTCAGGTGTGTCTCCAGACTTCTCCCTGCTTTGGAAGAGTTAATCTGTAGCACATAAAGGTTTCCATCAGGCCAGACCCCTTGGCTGATGTGCTGCTGCAGCTTCCCAGAATAGCATGTATATATATAATTTTAGCTTGGAGAAACTTCAGAGAGAAACTTGAATTGTTTAATTGCAAATTAAGTCATAATATGAAACTCTTTCCCCTTTGGTTTCTGGCTGTAATGTGCTGTGCTTGCCTGCAATAAATCAGCCAGAGCGTGCAGAGCAATTTAGGATTTGGTCTGGAGGCTGCAAAGGAGGAATTTTATTGCTCCTTGATGGAGCAAGTGCATGGAGGGAACAGGTGTGTGTGTAACCATCGCACTGGGAAAGGGATTCACATGATTTGAACCTCTGGCAAGTCTCACAAATCCTGGGGTTTGCTGGTTTTCTTTTTTCCCCCTTGTCAACCCTGGAAATTATATAAACATTTAGGGCAAAGAATAGAAAGATCTCCATTATTAGTAAAATTATGAAATTTCTTTTCGATCAAACTGTGCACAACTTAATGGTTTTGAGCAGCTGAAACTCTCCTTGTTCCCTTGGGGAGAACTCTGTTGCAGTAACTGTTTGTGGCATGATTTCATGGTACTGCTGTGATTGTTTGTGGAGGTTATCTAATTGTGGACTGTGAGGTCATTCCCGTGAGCAGTGGGCCCAAATAATACAGGATATTAAACACTCCAGGAGACCCATGCATTTGTTGGTGAAAGTCGTGCTAGGAAATAGGTGTTCCAGCCCCCTTAATGTGTCTGAGTGCACAAGGGGGTGTCCTTGGAAGTGGGTGGGTAATGCTGGAATTCACCCTGATGGGAGGAAATCCCCTGCAGAACAGGAAGGATGGCGAATGCTGCCACCTGAGCTGAGCCTTTGGGGTGCTGGGGAAGTGGAGTGGGAGGGAAAAGGATGGGCAGTCCTGTTGTCCTAATTCACATGAGTTTTCAGCATCCATGTGCTGTATTCGAGGATCCAGCAGAAATACAGGGAAAGCATCTTTAAGCTCTTATACACGTGTTCTGATTTTGAACTCTGCAGCAGCTGCTGCTGTGGCAGGATTTGTGTAAAAGGTTTTTCTTCTGGGGACAGAAATTCACGTACGCTAAGAATGAGAGTCATCCTGCAGTATTTCCAAAACATTCAGGTTCCTGTAGGCTTGTGAAAGTGCACAGACCTTCGGCATAGGGCCTGTGTAAGGCTGGTATTAAAATAAGGAAAGGGTGTGCTAAGGAATGGAAGGGAAGCACAATTTGTTTGGAGAGACAGCCAAACCCACAGGGATCTGGAAACCACGTTGTACCACAGTGTGTGTTGATTGTGCCCTGGTCCTGGGCAGCTGTGTGCCCGGAGCTTGCCTTCTGGGGCTCCTCCTTGCCTCTCCTGGAGCATCACACGGGCAGCAGGAGCTGCAGGGTCTGGCTGGAGCTGGGCTGGACGCTGGCTCTGTGCCGGTGTAGGGTGGGAGGGTAGAGACTCCCAGGGCAGGGTAGCGCCTTGTCCTTGAAAGCCCTCGTGCTGGGTGTCTGGAACTGCTGTAATCCTGTTCCTGGGGAGTGTTGCCTGTGCTGCTGTCTCAGGGAAGAGGTTCAGGGCCGAGCTAAACCTTCCCCGAGTGCCCTCAAGTGCGAAACTTCACACAACAGCGGTAACTAAACCCTGCTTGTAATTAGGCACAACAGCTTGATTAACTTCTAATTGAATGCCCAGCCCACTGCAGGGTCGAGGTGTGGAGCAGATGCAGGTTTCGTGGTGTTTCCCCCGGGCTGACCCTCGGAGCTCCACCACGGGCTCCCTGAGCTCCAGGACGGCTCCGGCGGCAGCGCTGCCTCCCTGCCGAGGCGTCTGGGCTTTGTTCCCAGCCGTGCTCGGGGACACTGTGGCCCAGTTTCCACCTGCAGAGCGAGTCCTGGGCACGGCGCACAGGGCCTGGAGCGGCCGGGGCTGCTCCCGTCGCGGGGAGCTCGGCGCTGACCTGCAGGTGGCACGCGCAGGATGCCGAACGCGCTGCCACATGGCCTACTTTGCTTTTGGTTGGGTTTTTTTCCCTGCCTTTCTCCCCTCCCAGCCACATTGCAGTGAGCTGTTCCGCTGGGCACCTGCCAGCACTGAGGCGGCAGTTACATAAGAGGAGGTTTTTTTCCTGGAATTTGGGCCCGCTGCTGCTGTGTGACCTTGAGCAGGAATTGCCAATAAAGGCGCTGGGGATGTTTCCAGGCTCTGGAGCGCAGCCCGTGCCGGTAGCGGCCGAGCCCGGGGGCTGCTCCTGCTCCCAGCACTGCTCCCAGCTCCCACCCTCCTGCTCTGGAGCTCTGTCCCCCTCTCAGGGGCAAAGGTGGGTGCTCTGCTGCTCCCCCACCCATCAGTGCTGGGGCAGGGGCCAGCAGCCACCACGGCAACCAAACCCAGCAGAACTCTGCGAGCACACGGAGCTTCACTTGTAATCAGCTATTTTTTTAGGATTGTGTCGGGTTTTTATCTTTTTTTTCATTCAGTAATGATGCTTTTGATGCAGCTTTACCCAGCAAAAAAAACACCTACAGAGCCACTCAGTGGAGTTCAGGTTGGGGGTTTTTTTCACCTTTTCCCTTTGGTCTTGAGGTTTCAAGTAGGTGAAAAGAGAACTGAAAATGCTGGTTCAAAGGGGTTGCCTGAATTAACCTTCCCAGTGCTCTTTACCAATGATAGAACAGAACTACAGTGGCTGAATAAGGTGCGAAATAGGTGCTATTTTATGCATTTTTGTTTGGAGTTGGGAAATACATTAACCTCTTCAGAGCTGGAGAGCCGCACTTAGGAATTACTTTGCTCGTGGAGAGCTCACTCCAGTCATTTCTCTTGTGTATTTTGCACTTAGACAGTGCTTCACTTGTTATGTCTCGAGCAGAGGAAATGCAGGCTCTCATAAATTTTTGTGGGCTGCCTTATTTTTTTTCCCCTTGAGAAATCCTGCAATCTTTGGACCGTTTTTATTGCACGAACTGGAATTGGTGAGCTCTTTGGAAAAGGAAACTGGAACGTTGTTTGTAGTTACTTGTCATGAAAAACCCCAGTAATAGTTACACCATCCTCCTAGTTAATTAAAACTGCTGCTGTGAAATGTGTTGTGAAGGTTTAGTTATTGTAGGAGTCCCGTAAGGCTGAGGGTTGCAGGAGGAGGAAGTGGTTGCACTGGCACTGAAGGGCAGAGACTGAGGTCTCTGGCTCCTGGAAAGCCCCGCTAAAACGTGCTCTCTCCACTGAAAGCTCTGGAAAATGAGGGAAGGCGTTCCCGGAGGCAGATCCCAGTGACCTTTGAGTTGCAGGCACTGATAGCCCTTATGCCAAATCTCCCACCTCACTGTCTGGCAGTCTCTGCAAATTCCCCGAGATAAGGGCCAGGACGTGCACCACGTCCCCAGTGTGGGAGCAGGAGGCTGCTGCCCCAGCACATCTGGGGGGCTCTTTTGCCCCCCAGAAATGCCACACGCCTTCTGGGAGTCCTGTGCCAGGGCAAGGTGCTGCTCCACATCTGCTGCTTAATTCATGCATTGCTGGGGCAGGTACAGGGGGAGATGTGGGAAGTTCATCACAGCAGTTCAGAGCTCCTGGTTCCCAGCTATGCCCCTCTGCCCTGAAACCTCACCACAGCAAGTCAAATGCTTGTTTGACAAACACCTACAGATCATCTGCAGGGGCTAGAAATTTCCTGTCCCCATCTTTCCTCAGTTCCACAAGGTAATAGTGTTGGTCTCACAACTCGGCAAGGAAGCTGCACAGTTTTGTGGTATTTTTGAAGGGTTGTGAAGGACAGCAGCATAACTTGCGTTCTAGTCTGCTGTCATGAATCAGATGAGGTGATACTTCTGCTGTGTCTTTCAAGGAAGAACTGTACTGACTGTGCTTCAAAGAGACAAGCAGAGAAATTCAGAAAAGGGAGGAAAAAGTGGAGAAGGGACTTTGGAGGACTCAGTTTGAACAGCCATTCCCAGTGGAATTCCAGCTGATACTGGAGATGGCATTGCAGGAGCTGAGGCAGAGCTTTCAGAATAACACATATCTGAGCTCTGCACTCTTGTTTCCTTGCAGCTGGATGTCCAACCTGGCTATCAAAAGCTTAGTGTGGTATTTGGCTAATTCTGTAGTTGTGTTTTCCCTCCTTATTTCCTCCTCTCTGCCAAATCTGTTCCCCCATCACCCCAGTAATGAGATGCCACGCGCCTGGAGTTGAGTTAGTTCCCGAATTCACAGATTTTGGGACCAGAAGGACCTCTCAGTGGTTGAACCCAAGTCCTGCACAGCTCAGGGCATCCCCCTCCTCACCACTGCTTCTCCATGGAGCCAGCTCAGTAGAGTTTGGATGAGCTTCTTCCAAGGACTCAGTGTTGAGCTTGAAGTCCTCCTGGGGCAGGTGTGACTTTACTGTGGCCTTGCCCCAGCCGTTCACCTGCCTGTCTGATTTAGAGGGAGGTTTGGAGAAAAACCTGAAGGAATTGTGTGGTAGTTTGGAATATGGCAGCAATTCAGCAGCCTGAGGTTTGTCACCTCTCAGTCCCTTGAACGTGGAGATGGCCTGAAGTGGAGGAGATTTGTGCTTGGAATTGTGCTGCTTTGTCTGTTTTTTTGTTGAAATTCTGAAGTTTGGTCAGGCTGAAGAGAAAAGGATCAGGTTTTTGAAGAGTCTGTGTGTGTGGTCACACAAACGGGGGTTTTCTGGTAAGGTTATTTCCCAGTCATTTATTTACAGTGGGGGATGTGTTCCATGCTGTTTTGCTCCCCTTTCCAGAGCAGACCCAGTCTGTGAACTGGAACCTCCACCAGCCTTTTAAATGCATTTCAAGCCCTTTGCATGCTGATCTGCATGTTTACTACACAGCTGAGGTTAAAAAAGAGAGAAAAGTAATCCTGAGGCTTCAGACCTGAATGGAAGTCTTTCTGCTTTTCCTCAAACCATTTCCACTCTCTGTCCACAGGAGTGGTAGTCTGAATTTTCTGTGAAAGACACATTAAGTAGCTTTAATCTTGATTGTTATTTTGAAAGCAAATGAAATTTTTTTTACCTTCCTCAACACCGTAAAGAAGGATGGAAAGCTTATCCCTATCTCATAATTTGGGATGCAGTGAACTTCCATTGGAGCTATCCCTTTGGGGGTTTTTGAGGGGGATACATCCCCTGTGGAATGAGGTAAAGGGCCTTCTGGGCAGCACACGTAGCCTGTGGTGGGGAAATGGGTGCTGGAAGCGTTTGGGTCACCAGCAGGTCAGAGGTTGCACTTCTGTTCTGGCTGATGATGTGGTCTATTGGCCAGCCTTGTGGGAGTGCAGACTTCAAAGGAAGAGGGGGTTTTGCATAAGGTTGAAAGCACCTTTCCCTACTGCTAACAAAAAGTACAGATGTGCTCTGTCCTGGCCACCCACTGTGCTCCAGTTTAAAGGCTGACCACAGTGTCCATGGCACTCACCTGGCTGTTTGGGACTCCACAAACCTGCCCCTCAAACCCTCTCTTTTTTGGTTGGAGAGCTGAAGTATATAGAGAAATCTTCCAAAATTCCTACTTCAGGCTGCTCTCCCACTGTGTTCAATCCTCCTTGTAAAGCATAAGCTGATACTTTGCAGCACAAACTCAATAATTCTTTGCTGTTTGAACTCATTTTGACTCAAAGAATTGCAATTTCAGTATTTGGAGTTTATATTTTCGGTGGAAGTTTGCTGGGGGCTGTGCTGTTTTGTAGTGATCCACCTGGGCATTGCCCAGGGCAGTGGCTCTTGCTGCCAGGTGAGTGTGTGGGACTGGCCCTAATGTGCCCTCTGTGCCACAGGGGGATGGCACAGGAATTTGTGAGCTACAATATATAATTTTTCTTCTCCAGTTAGGGTGGGAAAGATCAAACTAATTTCATGATGATTCTTCATCTGTGCTGCTTTTCAACTCCAAAATGTACATGTATGTTTGGTTAAAATGGGGTTATGGTATAACCCAAGGAATCCCAGAATTGTTTGGGTTGGAAAGGATCTTAAAGCTCATCTGCCATGGACAGGGACACCTTCCACTAGCTCAGGTTGCTCCAAGCCCCGTCCAGCCTGTCCTTGGACACTCCCAGGGCTGGGGCAGCCACAGCTTCTCTGGGCACCCTGTGCCAGTGCCCAGCAGGAACCTTCTGTTTGGATCCCAAACCCCCCACGTTATCTCGTGACAGTCGTGTCCACTCCACGGGCCAGCTTGCGTGCCCTTCCGTGGCAGGAAGGCCCCTCGTTTCCCTGCAGGGCAGCAGGCCTGGTTTGCTGGCTGCTCTTGGCTCCCTGAGGCAGGAGGAGCTGTACCTGCCCCGGGCAGGCTGTGCAGGCAGGACCCTGTGCCGGGACTGGTGTTCCCCTGGCCGGCGGGGCAGGAACGGCGTGTTCCCCTGCAGCCATGAGCGGCTTCCTGTGCACTCCACAGGAGCAGCACAGGAGGCCTTTGCACGCTTGAGAAGGTTCCAAGAGCAGGGACAATGCAAGGAAGGGCCGACCAGAGGCCGTGAGAGCTGCCAGGAGGAAAGTCCATTAGGAGGAGAACAGAGCAGGGCCTTTCCTGGCCAAGGAGCCCCTGCCTGTGGAGCCCCACAGGGGAAATGCTCACTCCTCTGGCTCCTGCCTGGGAAGTGCAGTCTATTTTGAGTCCTGGATCTTGTGGCCTCCCTCTCCCGTTGAGGAGCATTCCCATCAGGTGCTGGGTTAAAGCTCCACGGTGCTCCCTTTGTCTGTGTGTCCTGGGCAGACACAGCCAGAAGTGCCTGACTCAGTTTGGTACTTGTATCAGCAGCATCTGACTTCTGAGTGTCTGCTCGGAGGAGTTAAATCAATTTCCCCACGATTAAAAGGCAGCTGCATTTGAATGTTTAGGGTCTTTGTTGTGTGTCTACGCTCGACTAGATAAAAGTTGTTTGTCTTCATCTGTTTCGGTGTGATGATCAGCATTTTAAATTGGAAAAGCTGTCACCGTGCAGGCCCTTATTTCATTGCTCCTGTTTGGTGCTGCATCACGTATCTTTTATCTCAAGGAAAATGTTTATAGATGAGAATCCACTGAAAATGGCTTTTTAAACTAAAATGATAAGGCTGCTGCCTTCATGATACGCAGCCCTGGCTTCCTCATCCTGCCCCTGGGGTGGAGGTGCTGCCCTCCAGTCACACCTGCCAGGTGTGTGGTCCCAGCACTGCTGTGGGCACTGCAGCTCAAGCTTTTGCTTGTGCCTCTGAGCTCATGCAAAGCAGTCGGGGATGTTCAAAGGATTCCTGCAAAATGTTCCAAATGTGGCCCTTTCAGGGGCAGGGTGGGAGGGAGTAAACAGTAATTATGGCTATAATTCATTTGTGATGATTCAGCTGAAGTCAAGTGCTTTGCCAGCTCTCCCTTCCCCTCTCTGTTGACCACTGGATTGCTGTTGGGATGAAAGATGATTCTGGGAGAATGACTAATTTCTCTGCATTTTACTTTCAACTAGCTGCCGCAACCTCCAGAAACGGAGAGCCCTGTAGAGGTGTGTCACCACCTATATTTGTACAACACACAAATATTGGTGTTCAAGTAGTCCTAGTGGAGTGTCGTGTTGGTAAAACCCCTGTGCACTGTGTGTTCCTGCGTGATGGTAGACAGTGGAAATACACAGAATTGTTGAAGTGGTTTGATCTGATGCACATTACATGCTAGTCTGAAAATATAAACCCCATGTAAATTAGTCCCAAATCTTGGTTCCTCTCAGCCATTTCCCTTATGCTGTAAGGGAGGCCCTGTCAGAAGTCTCCTCTCAAATTTCCCTGTATTGGCAAAATGAGACTTTGTTTCCCTGGCTCCTCGTGCAGAATTTGGTTTTCCCTTTGCCTCATATACTTAAAGGAAATGGAGGTGTGAGAAGTTGTTAGTGGAAGCTTCATAAGCCCAGAGGAACTGATGAGCTTTTAAAATGCCCCAGTGGAACAGCTCATGGTCACTTCACATCTTCAGAGTCCCTGGCTCTGAATGAATGGGACGTGTAGGAACATGTCCTTTGTGAGGTACCCCAGCACCAGTTTGCACAAAACAGATTATTTGCCAAAATGAAGCCATGAAAATTTATGAGATCTCAAATTCTTCGGAAATTCTTGGGACGTCCAGAGATGGCACTGATAGATTGTACAACTGGGTGCTAAATTAGTGCAAATTTAAGGGAAACAACATGAAAAATAAATTGAGGACAGTGTTGATTCTCTGAGCTATATAGACATGAAGATTATAAAAATATTTTGAAATCATGAAGGAAGGAAATGTTTGTGGTGGTTTAGACCTTTGTACTTGTAGTTCTCGTGGAGTAGTGTTTAAATGTAAACTGAAACTCTGAGTGGTCACTGAATGCCTTTGAGGTGTTTGGGAGATGGCTCCTGGTGGAAGATGGGTCCCTGTGCAGAGCAGTTGTTCTACACATGTTCAGATGCTTGAAAGCAACAAAACCTCATGGTTTTCAAAGGGGAAGTTCCATTCCTGAAAATGAATACCTGAAGTAAGAGAGAGATTGGATTTGGAAACATGCACGTGCCAAAGGACTCTGTGCAGTGCCACCCCACTGAAGGCCCTGGCACTGGAAGGGAACCCCCCAGGTTTACCCAGTCTCAAATGAGCTTCATTGACCACGGGGAGTTGTGTGGAAGCTCCTCCCGTCCCCAGAGGTGTGTGTCCAGTGGGCTGTGGGGGTACCTGTGTGTCTGTGCATGGGCATGTGTGGGCTGAGCTCCTGGGGACTGGAAAACGGGGCAGACTGACTCTGACTCCAGGGGAATGTTGGCACACGTGCATGCCGTGGTGGTGGGGAGGGTGGCAGAGAGAGGGGTAGGGGCTGCCAGGGCCAACTGAGGGCACGTGTCCTGTTTCAAAAGCTTGCCAGTCCATCATCTCCCCCCTTGCATTCAACTGTGACCTCTCTTACTATTCCCCCGAGTGCTGAGATGTTGGTGTCTCTTGAGTGTTGTTCTGCTTTAAAATGACATTTCTGCACGCACAGCAGGAGCTTGATCAAACTCTCCCACAGAGGCAACTGGAGGATCACAGAAGGGTATGTACAGCAGCTGAGCACGTTCAGAACTAACCCTCTGCCTTTTCCTTTTCAACAGCGAAGCCTAAGTCGTGTAAGGAACTTGTGTATTAACTGCTCTTGGAAAATCTGAAATGATGAGCCATGTTTGGAGGGTGGTGTTGGAGCCCCTTCTCTGGTGTTATATGGAAGGGGCAGGGGCTTGGCTGCTCCCCATGAAACCTCAGCTCCTGGCCTGCTCCATTCACACTGTCCAAAGTCTCTCCTTTGGTGGTGATCACTCAGTTATGCAGTGAGTTAATGAGGCTGGGGAGTTGGCTGCTTTGGCCACACCACCCTTCGTAACCAGCCACGCTGCAAAGTCAGTGCCATTAATGCCTTTCTCCATTTCTTCTGCTCCTGTAGCTGGAACAGAACAGCAACAACCTACAACCTCTGCACTGTGAAATATTATTTGAGATTCTCTGTTTTAAAGGTTGCAACAGGTCTCTGGTATCACTCAGAGTTGTGTGTTGCATCTGCATTACTGGTACATGTGCAGTAATGTTTGTATAGGGCTGACTCTTAGTTTACCTGTTGGTGAACACAGATGAAACTGGACTGGTTGGGTTTTTTTTAGGTACCATATTTGATTTTTCTGATTATTGCCAAACATCTGATATTTGTTTGCATATTGCCCACATTGAAGTGGTGCACAGCACTAGCAGGATGGTTAAGGAACTGTTCTGGAGCCAAGCATTGCAGCTGAATTAATTGGAACGTTTCTTAAATACCACTGATTTTTTTTTTTCTCCTCTCCGCTTTGGTAACATACTCGTATTTCATTAGCTAATGTGGTGGGTTTGGATAAATTTATAGGAAGCAAAGCTTTTCTTCCCAGTCAGACTTTGAAATGGTGGTGAATGCAGGTTGCCAACCCTCCAAACCCGTGGATCACCATGTTCTCAGACTGGAAAGAACTGCTTGACATGTGTTCCTACCTGTATTTTTTGGTGATGTGTCTTGTTTTGGATATAGACCTCCTACAGACACCAGAGGTACTGCAGGTCTGTCCTCCTGGTCAGATGTCTCCACTCACCCCAACTATTCTGACCATGGATTAGAAGTCACCTCCTGCTCCCCAGCGGGCCAGGAGGAAAACCTGGAGGCAGCTGCAGGAGCTTTAGTTACCCCTGGGTTCAGGAGGAGGTTGAGTTCACTGAGCAGCCATTCTTGTGGTTGGATGTGTGTTATCTCTGTAGTAAGTAGTAGAAATGACTGGTTGAAATGCCAGCTGATGACTGACAATTAGTTCTGCAGCAGAGGGAAAGGGTAATGTGAGAGCTCCCTTGTAACTTCATTTTTGTCTTAGGGCTCACATGGGTATCAGGTTTCCTTCCTAATCGGGCCATGCAGAGGGAAGGTGTAGTTCAGGGCTTTTGTGTCTGGCTTGGCCTTGTTCTGTCATGTTGCCTTCCTTACCTGCCAGACTGGGAGCAGGGGATGGATGGAGCTCTACATCGTGTACCCGATGCTCGCAGGTCGCTGTCAGTCACGGCAGCTCCTCAGGGCAGGACCTGCTCAGCTCCTGGGCTGTCTCCTGCCTCTCCTACGTGTTCTCTCCTTGGCCCAAGTGGTGATGGGAAGGGTATGCCCCTTGGGAAAGTGCTCATCTCCTTCTGCTCTTGCTTCCACAGGAATTGTCCTTTTTTCTGGGTTTTTTTTGGGACTTTGGAAGCAGCTCTTTAGAACACTCTCCTCTCTCCCTGGCACTTGCTCCCTCCCCATCTGACTCCACAAAATGCAGCTCCCGTGCTGCAGCTTCCACTCTGGCAATCCATGGGAACCATTCTTAAGCTGCGGGGTTTGGTGACAAGGAGCAGGGGTGGGAGCCCCAGCCCTGCAGGGACGGCAGTGCTCCCTCACCAGCCCCAGGCACGTGTTGGGCTTCTCCCTTTGGAAGAAATGTCTGAAATTTGGTAAAGGACTTAATTTCCAGGCAGGTTTTTGTCTTCTTTTTTCTTTGGGGATTTCAGAATTTCCTGAAGTTACCTTTGTGAGTGCCAGCTTTGTATCAAAGCAGTGTGACTGCAGTGGGGCTGGAGCTCTGTACGAGCCAATTCATGCACATTTATGTTGCTCCATTTACTTATTTGTGTTTTAAGGGCCTCTTGTGAAAGTTTAAAAAATAAGATTTCACTTTTATGACAGCTAATATATTGAATGACATCTTGACTCTACAGTCAGACAGCTAATTTCATTTGAAATACAACCGAGAATCAGTGCCAAGTGCGTGTTTTGTGAGTGGAGATAAAGATAAGATGCTTTCGTTCATCTTGACATATTTTTAATATGAAATTATTCCTGGTTAGACTTGGTTTAGTTATTATTATTTACTGACTCCCCAGAAAAGCCCTTTCCTCTCCAGCACTGTCCCAGGGTGGTGCTGCTGTGACGGCACTCCCGGCGACGATAATCCCATTTTCCTTTGTGCACAAAGACCCTACAGAACTGCATTAATCCCACTGCGGTGTCTGTGTGCCCTCGGTGCTCTGTCCAGCTCTCGGAATTCCTGGGAGTTCCTGCCCAGCCTGGCGTGGGAGCCCGTGGGCTGTGTGACCGGGAGGTGCTTTGCTCGTGCTGGGGGGCGCTCCGGGACTCGGGGTTATATGAGGACCGTGCCCCCGGGCTCATGTGCCTGGATGCTGACTGCCTGCTGCCTGGGCAGCTGCCAGCAGGGAACAAAGGGCTGGGATTCGGCGGGATCGCTCTGGCTTCCGCTCGGCGGCCGCTGGATCCCGTCAGCTGCTCGGGGAGGGAGGGAGAAGGGAGCACATCCCTGCCGTGCTGGGGAAATGGCAAAGCAGGATGGGTGTGGGAAGATGGGACTTCTCCTCACCAGATCATCCCTAATGCTCCTCTTGCTCTAATCCACCTCTGAATTTCGTGTTGGTGCCATACAGATGCAACTCTTTTCCATTTAAGACTGAGACGAGAACTTATTTAAGAAAGCAAACATCCTTGAGAATAAAATTTGTCTAGAGAGCTTTACCCAAAGCCTGACCTGCAGCTCTCTCTGTGCTGGGAGCCCATAATCTTACTTAAGCCCCATGAGCCCCCCCAGTGTCCCAGCCTGCCCAGCACAGCAAGGGATGCTCAGTGGGTTTGTCCAGATCTCCAGGGTTTCGGTTCCCCTCCCTCTCTGCAGGAAGGCAGACAGTGATAGCAGGGCCCCTGCTAGTGACCACCAGTGGGTTGGTTATTGCTGAAGCTCACCTCTTGCTTTCCCTCTCCTCTCTGACTGCAGGGCGAGGCGCTGAGGCAGGTGTTGGTGAACCGCTACTACGGCAATGTGCGGCCGGCGGGGCGGCGCGAGAGCCTCACCACCTTCGGCAACGGGCCCCTCTCGGCCAGCAGCGCCGGCAAGGCCGGGCCAGGAGGTAGGACCTGCTCCTGCTCGCCCTGGGGCCTCTGCCCTGCCCTGCCCTGCACTCCGGGGCTGTGTCTGCCTCACACATCGCTGCCTTACATGTGAAATAGGGATTTTCCCCCCCCCCCTTACTGTCCTCTTCTGTGAACTCCCAAAAAGGGGAAGCTGTCCACATGGGTGACTGCCTTTCAGACAGCAAAACGGAGCAGACACAGCTTTTTGTACTTTCCAGGGACTGCCTTGGGTTGGCTTAAAATTTGAGACATTACTTTGAATAAATGTACTTAGAAATCCCAGTCAGTTTAGCACTTGCAGTAATAAATGAGGAACGTACTTATGAGGATGCCAGGTTATTAACTATACCTGGAACAAAACCTTTTCATGGCATTGCAGAGACATTGGGGGGTAGGATGAGCAGAAATTCTGTTTGAACTCAGTTATGGAGTGCAGTTTATTTAATTTGAGACTATGGCCAAAAAAGTCAATAGTCATGGAATCACAGACTGGTTGGGTTGGAAGGGACCTTAAAGACCGTCTTGTCCCACCCCCTGCCATGACAGAGACACCTTCCACCTTGGGGTTGCTCCAAACCCCCTCCAGCCTGGCCTTGAAGAGAGGTGGCATCACCTCAGCCTCAATGCCAACCTGTCTCTCGTGATCACCTTTGCAGGAGGAAGCTCCGGATCGAGCTCGATGAGCCGAGGGGAGATGAGCTTAGCAGATGTCCAGTGTCATCTGGATAAAGAAGGTGCATCCAACCTGGTCATAGATCTCATCATGAATGCCACCAGTGACAGAGTCTTCCATGAGAGCATCCTGTTAGCCATTGCCCTGCTGGAAGGTGGGAACACTACGATACAGGTAGGGAAATGGAAAACTTCTCATGACCAAACCATGTCAGGAAGGGAAATGTTTTTATGGAATCCAGGAAACCTGAGGAGTTTAAGGAGATGGGAGGGGAAATGACTAAGTGATTTTTGACCTGCAATTTTCGGAAATATTAGTGTCTACCAGGCAAAAGTGAACTTATTAAATGTTTGCATGAGCGTTGGGTAATTGAGGCGTTCCCCAGACAATAGAGAGGAATGTCTCATAAAACAGCTCTGTAGGTAAGTCACTGGCTGCTCTTACAAATGAGTTTAAGCAACTGCAGCATGCTCAGAGACTTCTCCATCGAGCTGTCAGATTTCAGACTGGAATCTTGCTGTTCATTTCTGTGTTTTCAATAAGGATTTGATTCCCCTAAATGAAAATTGGGCGTGGTGTGGATTGCAATGAGCACACACCGATGAGCTTGGCCAGGGTTCTTCCAAAGAGAAAGTAAAACCTTACTGCAGCAAAGCTTGCTTACAAAGATGATTGTACCCATGATACCTTCTTCTTTTAGCTTTGCATGTGTTGTGTTTGCAGACTGTCTGTGGGGCTCAATCCTGACTGGTTGTAGTTGATCAGTGTGGTTCAAATACACGCTAGATCCCTGCAGCAGCACTTCTTGTGTCCATGCAAACCCCCCTTGAGAGGACAGGCAATGTCTTCGGGCTTCTTTGTTTGTCTCTGTAATCAGTATCCCTTTTTTGCCCTGTGTGTATGCTCTGGAGTGAAACTCCTTTGCAAAAGATAAAGTGGGAATTGAGTGTTGAAAATCCCATGTCACCTTAAACTGCAATGACAGTTGTCCTTGGGGACAGTCACTCCTTTAGATTTCTTGCTCTTCTCTAATGTAAAGGAAGCTGAGCTTTCGTATTCCCAGCTCTCAGGGAGCGTCAGGTAACCTCACACTCAGGCTGGAAGATAAAACAACCTGTACCAGCCTGATGTGGAAAGATCCTTTGCTTGTGCTGGACCCTGGACTGATGGACTGAGCAAAGTCACTTCCTGCTGTGCAAGAACCTGCGCTGGAAGCAGGTCCCTTAGGTCACCTAGTCAGAACAGCCAAGGACATCTGCCATCCACACCTTTTCCACCAGAAAGGCTGGTTGCCTGGTTTGCCTGTGCTGTCTGTGGCTGGCAGGCTGTAGGGCAGCCCTCTTGGCCTGGGGTGCCCAGAGCAGGGGTGTGACACCTCCACACACTCCTGCCTTCACACGTGCTGCTTCCACAAACCAGAGGAACTGTTTTCCATCCCTTCCCACCCAGGACTAAGTGCTTGGCAGGTGTCTGTAGGACGTGCTCCGGGCAGCCAGGAGTCACTCAGTGCATGTACGTGCTGCAGCGGGGCGGGCCGGGCTGGGAGGGGGCTCTGCTGTGGTGTGGGCTGCTTTTAAGTACACAATGTTTTAGGAACCAAATGACTTGTGGTGCCTACAGCTAATGCTGTGAGCTCTGAGGGCTCGGACACACCCAGGAGCTCTTACTCATGCATGCAAAGCACAGATGAGATGTTATTGAAAATATCTCATGGAGCAGTTGGGATGTAGATGTTCGGTGCTAGAACGTTCCACAGGCTTGACAGCAAAAGGCAAAAAAGGAGGTTTCTCAGGGCTCAGACATGTTCTCTGGCTTCCCTCTGCACTGGTTAAACTCCTGGTGGTGGGGAGAGAGTTTTCTGGTGCCTTGTAGTGGCTCCAGCACAGTCAGGGCCCAAGGGGACGATGGCAGTGGCACTTGGGAACAGCTTGTACTCAGCACTCCGATCTCTCAGTAGGGTTTTAGTCATGAAAGCCAAGTGAGTAGAACTTCAGTGGGAAAAACACCAACCACAAAGCTTAACTTCTGGGAGAACAGCTGGGAATCAAAGCGAAGGTGGAGGCTTGCTCTTTAGTAAAATCACCCGTTTGGGTCTGTATCTCCCCGAGTAATTGCTGAGTGATGTGATGGCCAAGTTAAACTGGTCTCCTGAGACGGTGAACTCGGGTAATGAAGCTTTGCAGGCTCCCTGTGGCAAGGGTGGTTGAGCTGCTCAAAGTGCAGAGGGCTCTGGTGCAGCCCAGCTCTCAGGAGAGGTCTGTGGGGACTTGGAGGCTGCACATCTGCTGGGTTTTGAACAGCAGCCCTGGCTACAGTGCAGTAAAGGTTTACTGGGTGCAGCAAAGCGATGGTCTCCCAATTAGTAGGATTGCATTTTTACAAGACACACAATTGGCCTGCTTATGGAAGGCAGGTGCACTTACAAATATGAACCCAGTACTTTACGTATCTTTTATCCTGATTTTTCTCTAGTCTGTGTTCTTTTGGTGAGTTCTGCAGAGGAGGTAGGTAGGGCTTGGCAATTTCTGCAACGTGCAGGGCGGATTTTCCAAAGTTCTTCGGCGGTTTCCAGTAAGTGCCAGTGGAAGAGTCATCTGCAGTCTTTGGACTAGTAACTGTGTTCATTTTGCATCACATCCATTTGTCATTGTGAAAGTTGACCTAGCCAAACCAGCCAGCTTTGTCTTTGAGGTCTAACACAGTTTATCTTCATTTCACAATTTTTTTTTGCTATTATTAGCAGCTTTTGATTTATCGTATTCTGAGCAAGTTCGTTCTGTGCTCAGTTTGAATAATTTCTAATGAACTTCAATTATTTCCATCTACAGGCCTTTGAAAATAGGAAACTAGTGGGATAGGGACAGGTTATGTAAAAAAGGCTTTTTGGCAGCAAAGCCAGAAATGTGTCACCCCTGCATGGCATTTTCTTAGCTCCAGGTTTTCACACGGGAAATTAATTCGGCCTGAAGTGAAGCAGAAGGTTTGTACCAACACACAGGGACTTGCACATGATGATTGTAATATGGTTAATAATGGGAGTTCCCGGGTAACTCCCATGAGCTTCAGTGGGAGAACAGATCCCCAGGATGCTGGGAAGGGATAACTGGAATAGGTGTTGCTGTTTCATTAGGTACAGGCAGGGCCAGTAGTAAGGGTAGGCAAAGTAGGTGGTTGCCAACTCTTGCAGAAAAGCAAATCTAGAGGTGTTCCTTATTGTAATTGGCAGGAGGGATTTTTATTGTATTGTTAAGGAAATTAATGTGGGGGAGAAGCAGGACAAGAGACGTTTCTCCTGGTTTCCCCCAGGAAGGAGGCTGAGCTGGTGTGAGGCACAGTGAATCCCACACCGCTCCGTGTTCTGCCGGAGGGGGGAATGTGGCAAACGAGCTGTTCTGGGAAGGTCTTTGCCCACTTATGGCTCTCTGGATGGGAACTTCCTGGGCTTTAGTTTTTGAAACTCACTTAAAAACCCTGTCAGGTTGCTGGGTAGCAGGGCTGGTGATGGCATTGTCGTGGCTGTGTGCAGAGAGCTCTTGCTCAGCAGGAGCCCTGGGTCTCGGTGGGAAGCCTGCCCTCATTTATATGGGCACAGAGGAGGAGGTGGAAGCTCAGGGTCAGCAGCGGACAACAAATTAACCTGACAAACAGTGCAGCTCACTGAACTGCAAATTACATCAACCCCTTTATTAATTTATGTAACCCTGCCATCCACCCTGGCAGCGCTGCAGTCAGCGTTCTGCACGGAGCAGCCCTGGGAGGATGCCCCACACTCCCCTCCCAGGGGTGGGCATTCCCTGCATCCAGGGAGCTGCCAGCCAGTCTGCCACCTGTGCTTGGGCTGCTGCTTTGGGTTCCCTGTGCCCGAGCTGGCGTGGTGGGTCCCATCGCTCATGGGATGCAGAGCTGCATCCCTTGGGAAGGGATAAAACTGTCCACTCCCTGCACAGAGAGCAGCACAGAGAGCTCTCCCCTGCTCAAGCAGCCTTGGCAAGTGAGTGACAGCGGAGGAAATTGCCGAGGACTTGTCCTGTAGTGCTCGTCTCTCCTCTGCTAAGTAAAAACTGCGGGTGCTGTTGCTGTGCCTCACCTCTGCGAGGCTCGGGTTTCCTGGCCGGGGGAAGGTAATGGCAAGTGGAGTCCCTTACGTAACACCTCTCCATGGAGACCCTGCGCCTTTAATTAGGGAGCTTCTCCAAAGTCGGCTTGCGTGACAAATTACCCACACGCTCCTGGTGGTATTTTCAGCAGGGGAAGGTAAAATGAGGTTGATGACATTAGTCTTGTTTCAGGCGTTTTTTAAGTGCTGCCCCAAAGTGCCACGAGGCGCGTCTGCCACTTCGAAGGGCAGTGTTCCTTCATTCCCCTTCACCCACGGCTCTCCCCAGGCTGGGCTCCACAGGGGGGTAAGCACCCAAGGGAAAGGGTGATTGTTCTTCAGGAAAGAATGGGATTTGCTCCTGGTTCTGAGGCATCTGAGCAGAGTCGCTGGTTCTGCACAGAGGATGGTGGTGGGATGTTCTCCACACCCCTGTGTCCACCAGCAGCTGAGTATGGGATGGGGACCAGGGACCACCCTGGCTCGAGGTAGCACCAAGAGATGGGTGGTGGTGGACTGGAGAGTTGTCTCCATCATGACATGGCAGGACTGAACCCATGTTGTGTGGGATTATGGCTTGGAGCTCGTTGATGTGTGAGGCTCCTTTGAGATGTGACTGTGCAAAAATCCTTGTGGCTTGAGTTGCTTAAACCTGCAGAGCTCTTTGGCTCATCCTGCACAGAGGAGCTGAGTGTTCTGTGTGCCTGTCAGGGCTGTGGCTGGGGGACACCACTGCCCAGCAGAGAGATACCATAGGCTGGAGCAGGTACAGAGAGCCCAGCAGCCACCTCAGTGCTCAGGTTTGGCAGGGAACACTGGACTGGACTAACACAACTCTCCTGTCTCCAGCTCTCTCTTGTGCCATACACAGAGTCGGACTCAGTTGACATTTCTCCTTGTGCATTGCCACCAGTGAGGAAATTCCCCCATGGTGAATTGTGGTCTCCTTTTCTGTGCCTCAGGCTGTCCAGAGGTGATCAATAGTTACTAAATAACTACAGGATTGATCACAAGAGGACTTGAATGCAGAGCTCTCCAGTTCTTGTCTGTGTTTCTGGCACTTAGGAGCCCCATGGAAGCCCTTTGGGCCAGGGAGGGACCAGTGGTACAGGTCAGCTACAGCCCCTGGGCTGGGAGAGCACAGACCTTGACACCAGTTTGTGTCCTTGAGCTCGCTGTAGTGTTCCCTGTGAAACACCATGACAAAAAGGTCTTGTTTGGTTGCCCAAACCCATTGTTTCTTTTTCTCTGTGGCTGCAATTGCCCTGCCAAATAGGGGTACAGCTTTGCAAAACGTCACAGAAGTGTTGGTGGTATAAAATGTAGGTTTAGTGACGTGATGGTGCTTCAGTGTTTGTGGTTTGGACTTTTTCAATCAGATTTGTTACTTCCCAGATTTGCAGCAGTGACAGATGGGGTGAGCACGGACAATTGTGTGTGATGCTAAAACCTTTGGAGGCAAGAACATCTTTGGGTCACTAAACTTCTGTAAAGAGCACTTGAGAACTTTTGGTCGTCGATAAACAAGTACTTTAAATTTATGTTTGTTTATAGCAGGCAGAATTCTTTGATTCCATTTAAGTTACATCTTTTTTATATTGTTTTAATGATACCTGTTTAGGAAACTACTGCACAACCAGGAAGCTCTTGGCTTGTGTTAAGCCATCATCTGTGCCTTTCGCCATTTAAACAAGTTTTTCTCAAGTTATAATGCATCATAATTCTTTTCACATTCTGAGTATGTTCCTTCAGAACATGACATAAAAAAATCAAAGTTGGTGAGGACCTGCTTCATAAAGAACAGCTGTGTCCTTTGCTGAATGAGCCCTCTCCAGAATGAAACCTGCAAATCCTGACCTTCTTGCAGTTGCCTTCCAAACAAAGCACAGGACCTGCACTAGCCACAGAGACAGTGCTGAGGACCCTCTGCTGCTCCACAGGAGTCTCAGATGCCAAACCCAAAGGAGCTTCATCTCCTTTCCGTATATTTTAATACATTTAGCAGGGGAAGTCTCTCTCCCATAGCTGTGAGACACCACCACCTTCAAAACAAACAAGCCCCACTAACAATGCACTGAGGAATCCTTCCTGCACAGGTGATTTCATTTGCATTCAGGGCAGTGAGATGCAAAGGTGAGACGGCCCAGGGTGGAAGAGGGGAGATGGTAATGGCACAACCTGGTCTTTCCACCTGAGCTACATCTCGTGCTGCTGTCTGAAGGATATTTGGGCCATCAGTATCCCTGTAGCAGAGCATCTTCCAGTCTGTTTGCCCAGAGGGAGGTTTTGTGCTTGGATTTTGAGGTGCCCATCTGCGTGCCTGGGCAGTGTAGGTGGAGGGGAAAGGAGAGGTGCTACCTCGGGGTCCAGCTGTGTCTTGCTCTCCGGCCTTGCTTGTCCTGTGCTGTTGGTACCACCCCCTGTGTGTCAGCCCTCTCAGCACTCCGCTGGGATCCTGCTCCTGCAAGCAGCAGGGGCACAGATCACTAATTCTCCCTGTTCCTCTCCATGGTATCCAGGCCCAACCTAAACTTTTAAGATGATCCCTAGCAGGATTAAAGTCCTCCCCGAGCAGGCAGAGGCAAAGCTATTCAGCAAAACAAGGTCATGCTGCCTTTTTTTTTTGGTAAGCACAGGAATCAACAAAGCGCTGTTATATAACTTCTATTTATATCCCACTTGCTCACTAGCTGCAGGCACACAAGAGTGGCTGAGAAGGGAATTTAATGAGCTCTCAGGGCTTGCTCACCTTCCAGAGCGGGTTGGAGCCAGCTTGTTTTTGAAGTGCGTCAGCAAATGAAACTGGTGGTGGGTGGGTGGTTTGGGTAGGTGGACTGACTTGTTGCTATGGTTTTCTTTAATTCCTCTGTCTCTCAACAAGATCTTACACTTTTTTTTTTTTTCTTTTGGGGAGTCTGCAGACTTCCTTGTTTCTCACACCTACACAGCGCTCTCCGGCTCGGTGGGGAAGTGGGATCTGTGCTCCTGCCCCGCCGCAGCCTCAAGGATGAGCCAGTGACCTGGGGCGTGTGTCCCATGGGGCAGGAGGAGCCCAAATCAGGCTCCCTGGTGACAGCAGGGCAGGCCCCGAGGCCAGTGTGAGCACACAGCCCAGAGCCCACAGTCACACTGCTGCCTGTGGTTCCCCAGGGTGCCTTTACCTCCTGGGGTCACCTGTGTCACCTCACAGGGTTGCAGTGGCTCTGGAAGGGCTAGAGGGAGCCCTGCCTTTGTGAGGTTTGCTCTTGCTTTCCTCTGGGAAAGGCCTTGAAATTGCAGCAAGAGTTTGGCTGTTGCAGTAGGAGAACATGTAGGATATAAAGGCTCCTGCTGATGTAATTCTGCTGCTGCCCCCATTTAAAGCTCGTGGGGACAGATGAGCATTTGCACAGGTCAGGCTTTGTCCAGTCATACTCACCAAAAAACCCCACACCCCATAAGGTGGACCAGAACCTCCAGAGCCATGGAGGATGGTGTGTGGATGCCCATGGCAGAGAGAGTTTTGTCTTATTTGTGGAAAGCAGTGCTGGGAAGTCCTCCTTCTGCTTTCAGGACAAAGTTTATTTTACAGTTTGCAAAAAAAACCAGGCAATTGAGGTGTTCTGGCAGATTTTCCTTATGGGTTTATTTCAAACTGTGAAGTATGTTCAGCGTGAAATATTTCAGCTGCAGTTTCCTTAAGCTATGAAAGACTAATGATATCCATCACTCACACCCAGAGTGATGGATCTGCAGTGAGCCAGGACGTATGAGAGATCTCAAGAGAGAGGGATTAGTGATCTTTTAAACAAATAAATGAGGAGGGAGAGAAAGCAAAGTTAGGTGGGAATTTTCTGCAGTGGAAGCCCTCGCAATGTGTTTAGGCAGAATGTAGAGGCTTGGCATTTATGCTTAATTCAGTGCTTGTGTTAGTGCAGTTCCCCTTAGAATGTGTCTTTTTTGAAGTAGTCCAGCTCTAAGAACTAGTCTGGGGGTGGCAAACTCTTCCTGCAGGGATGAAGTAGCACACAAGTTTTGCATTAGTCCGTGCTGGCAGCCTGGCTGGATAGCCCGAGCGAGCTGAGGGCCCTGTAATAATTTCTCTCTAATGCTGGAATAAAATGTCCTGAGCTGGAGCCAGATCGCTGATCTTTCTGCACTCTCTGGAGGGACTTTCCTCTCTGAAATCTCCCTGGCTCGCCGAGTTCACGGCGTGTTTTCTGCTCACTGGCACTGGGGAGATGGGGAAGGAGATGACAACAGTGGGCTTTAATTGGCGAGGGGTTTGCTGGGGCTTTGCTTTTCCTTATTGCTGGTAATCAAAGGCTTGTTTTCCTGGGGAATTCTTTGGGATCTGTGGGATGGTCTGGCAGGGCTTAGTGCTGTGGGGTGGTGAAACAGCTTGGAGAGGGTGTGGTCCCCAAAGTGCTCTGGGATCAGCAGCCAAGGGCTCCAGTCAGGCCACCCCTTCTTGGGAGGAAACACAGCTGGGCAGATGCTGCTTCAAGCCAGTGCTTGCTGATGGGTTTTGGTTCCATTTCTCACATGATCATTCAGACAGGCCAGCCTGGAACTGGAGTCTGGGGCAGAAAGTCAAGCTGTTCCATAGAAACCAATCCAAGGGCTGTTCCTCTTCTTGGCTGGCAAAACAGCCCTGACTTCGGGGTAGGACCAGGTAACAGCACAGGGCAAGGTGTCCCCAGGAGAGGGGACAGCACACACAGGCCAAACTGGGCCAGGCTTTCAAAGGCAAGTGCTAGAAATAAGCTGCCTTCAGCTGGGTCCTGGTTTTTTTCCCTTTTAACAATCCTACGCTGGGCACAGACTCACTGATCATTAAATTTATTGTGGATTAGTTCCATTTATAGTGGATTAGTTACCTGAGTCTGTACTCTGTGCTTCTTACACAAAGGTACCAGCCTGCTGGGGTTTATGGCTTTGTTCTCCTAAGGACAGATGTCGGTTCTGCCGGTTAAAATCCACTTTTTTACCAATTGCTGATACATGAGTCATGTTAAGGAGCATTTGTCCCTGCCCTGGTTATCCTGCCTCTGAAATCCCACTCCCCTGAAGTGCTGGGAATGAGCTGAGCTTCTCTTCCACTCATCACTGGAAGTTACGTATCTTACATGTGTCAAAGGTCTTGGAATGAGATGCTAATGCTAGGAAATATGCCACTTCTTAGCTGATTTATTTTTTTTAAAATGTGGTTCTTCAATCCAGTTTGTTAATGATCTGCAATATTTAAGAACATGCCAAAAAAATAACCACCACAGAAAATGATATTAAAGCTGAAATAAAAAGCCAGCAAGCAAAAATAGTATTTTCAGTTTAGCAAGAAACATTAGATAAACATTTCACAGAATATGTAAATAGTCAGAAGGGGAGAGGAGACCAAGTTCCTGGGAATAACTACAGAAGAAACACAAAAAAATATCAGTGATTGGAAGTTAGTGACATAAAAAGGAGCTTAATCCCATATTTCTAACAGTTCTTTACCAGTGGAATAGACTATAGACAGGCATAGTTCATAATCTTTGCCTTCTAAAGAAAGACAATGCTTTTTTCAACAAAACACATTACTTCAACGTGGCTTTGGCTGAGGTGGTGAGGGAGAGTGAGGGGCTGCTGGTGCTCCATGGGGGACAGGCTGTAGCTGGTCAATGGGCTGCAATTCAAACTTGGCCTTCAATTCATTTTAGGCCACTTTGGGTGTCAGGAGAAGGAATGGTGTCACTGGCTCTGCAGACTGGATGCTGTGCTGGTTCTTCTCCTTCCATCCCCTTGAAACAATGGATGAGTTTGTGCAGGTGGTGGTTGCTCCATCATTAAAGGTGATGGAGAGTCCTGTGCTGATGTCCTTGCCCATGGTGAGCATAGCTGTCCTGGTAGACCCTTGTGCGTGTCCCGTGTCCGTGGTTTTGAGTTTCATTCCGTGGCCTTGCAATTGATTGCCATCACATTATCTCGGGTGTTGTCACATCAGAGCAGCTGTGGTTCATTCACTCGGCTGGGTGATGTGCTCTGGAGCAATCTGGTGTTTTGTTGAGCTGTGTTTGCTGAACTTGGAGTCCCTGGGGAAACCTCAGGGGCTGCTGTGTCGTGGCTCTTGTTCAGTGGCAATGACTCGACAGTAACAAACCAAGGCTGGAATCAAGTGGTTTCATATGGCATGACTTCAGCACTCTAAGAATCCCAGAGTGGTTTGGGTTGGAAGGGACCTCAAGGCCCATTCAGTTCCAGCCCCTGCCATGGGCAGGGATACCTTTCCCTAGCCCAGGCTGCTCCAACCTGGCCGTGGGCACTTCCAGGGCTGGGGCAGCCCCAGCTTCTCTGGGCACCCTGTGCCAGGGCCTGCCCAACCTCCCAGGGAAGGATTCCTTCCCAATATCCCGTCCATCCCTGCCCTCTGGCAGTGGGAAGCCGTTCCCCTTGTCCTGTCACTCCAGGCCCTCATCACAAATCCCTCTCCAGCTTTCACTGGCAGTGTCTCAGGGAGGAGATGGAGCTTCCATCTCCCCTTACCCCTCGGGCAGCTTTTCCCCTGGTACGTCACACCTGGCCAGCCACACAGAGCCCACGTGTGTGTCACGGGTGGCAGTTCCCTGCCCTGCTGTGGGTTTTCAGGAGACCCCCAGCCCCAGCCTGGTGGTGGCTGAATCCTCAGGGATGGCTGATGTCGGGGTATGTTTGGAGCTGTGTTCTCCAAACACGAGTAGGAGTGTGGAGGTTGGCTGCTCCTCCACACTTGCTCTTTCAGCAGCCTTGCAGTGGGTACGGCATGTCTGAGTGCACAGCAGACCCCAGCAGACGGTGCTCGAAAATGGCCACTCGATTTCCATTTTAAAAAGGGAGACTTCGCCACTTTTTGCTTTGAGGCTATATCTGTAAATAAAATTTTAGGATTTCTGTCATAATTATCACCACCCATTACCTGCTCTAGCGCAACTTGCAAGATCACACCTCTTAAAATACTGTATCTTTGATAGCTGGCATGTGGTTGATTCATATGTGTGAAGGTGTTAGGCATCCTGACCTAAACTGAAACAATCATTTGGTGACACCCCTTGAGTGTATGCACAGCACGCACAGAAAGCCTTACTGGAAATGCTCCTTTCACTTGGGTTTTTTCTGTGAAGTGCAGTGGAAAGTTGGTTAAGAAGCTTGAAAGGACAACAAAAATCAAGTCTGTCAGCAATAATTACTCTCATACAAGGTATTTCCTTAGTCTGGTTCATCAGAAAAAGCTTTTCCTTCGCCATGGCTTCATCACAGGGAAACTCCCCATGTGCAGGCTCTGGAGAAGGGCAGCCAGGTGACAGCAGGTGACACCCAGCACTGCCTGACAGACAAATCATGGCATGTTTCAGAAAGTGGCTGCCCTTTCTGTAGCCCATGGTCTGTGCTGCTGTATTTGTACAGTATTATTAGTATTATTGTCATTATGTGTAATACTGGTAGAGTAGAACTTCCAAGATGCCCCTTAGATGCCAAGTCTTCCTCTGTCTGTCCTTGCAGGCACCACATAACAGACTTAGATTAGGCTTGGCTGCCTAAACAGCCCAGTGATTTTTGGGGTTTGGTTACTGGTCAGCAGCTCAGGGCAACCAGTTAATGCATCTCTTGGTTCTGATTGTAGTTTGACAGTGTTCTGTCCATTGGGTCTGGTCAGGTTAAAGAAACAGCTTAGAAAAATAAAAAATCGGGATAAGTGAATTTATTCAGGCCAAGGATGTTTTCATTTGGGTGTATTTTATAGGATCTTAAAATCCCAGAGTGGTTTGAGTTGGGAGGGACCTCAAAGCCCATCCAGCCCCACCCCTGCCATGGGCAGGGACACCTTCCACCAGCCCAGGGTGCTCCAAGCCCCGTCCAACCTGGCCTTGGACACTTCCAGGGCTGGGGCAGCCACAGCTTCTCTGGGCACCCTGTGCCAGGGCCTGCCCACCCTCACTGGGGAGCATTTCTTCAATTAATCTAATTTGACCCTCTTTTAGTTTAAAACTGTGACAAAATATGTCGAGAAAACATTAAAATTCTTGATATAAAGTCTTGGGTTAGAGAATAATTCTGCAAATGCAATTGAAGGGATTGGCACCCAGGTGACCTTCTGGCACCTCACAGGCTCAGCACTCTTTGGGCAGAGGGCGTGTTGTGCAGGGCTCTCAGCTGTTTGACTGAACTCCTGAGGAGCTGTTAGGGTGGGGGTACTGGGATGAGTGGGTTTGTGCATGTGGGAGGCCTGTTCTGGGTTCCTCTCCTTCCCCTCCTCTCCGTTAATCACTGAAAGTGAGAACAACCTCTTAGGAGTTTACCTGAGCTGCTCTGGGTGGGTGGAAGGTGTCACAGTGGTGGGAGGGCTATTGTGAGTATTGACCAAGTTCTTTAAATAGCCCAGCTCCTCCTCTGCCTGTAATCAAAGACACAACTTGAGGAGTGTTCAAAGTCACTCGGTGTGTTCGACTGCAGCTGCTCGGGAGTGATCAAAGGCAGCCCCAGCCACGGCCCCGCGTGCTCCACTGCGAGCGGAGCGGGCAGGAGATACTGCTAGTCCCATTTTAATTTGTTTTTTCAATAAATCAGGCTTCATTCCTATTCATCATGTAAAGCTGTTGGATGGCGAGCCGCTGCAGAATGCTAACTAATTTCATAATGCTCTGCATAAGGTGACCCACTTACAAGTTCATCCTTCAGTCGTGTTTAAGCTCTGGTCCTGATTTATGTAACAGCATATTGGTTTCATCAAGAGTTGTCTGATCACTCACTGTGTTGGCTCCTTTTTGACCTGTACATGATTTGTATTCCCCTCGATTTTAGGAAGAACTTTCTGTCTCCGTGCACATATGGGCAGAGGAAGAGTAATAAACCTTCTTAAAAGTAGTCAATGCCTTGAGTTTTTCTGTCACTTAAGATATATTAGGATGGGAATTCAAAGGAGTTTTAAGAAGTCTGCTGCAGGCAGGGCAGTGGAAGCTCAGCACGAGATGTCCCTCACGACATCACCCTGTTTGTACATTTTTGGACTGTGATTAACATTGGCTGTTGCGTGTTATGACTCACAGTCCCTTGGATTTGAGGGTGGGAAGGCAGGACAGTTCTTTTTCCACTGTATTTTGCTCGTACCCTTTTGATTCTGAACTGAGAATCAAATTATAGGGAATTCCATCTTCCTTACTCTAATTCATGGTACTTCCCTTAATTCCCTCGTTGAGGGAGGTGTGCTGCCCAGATCTATCAGGGCTGCTGTGATTTATTGCCCGCACTTCTCTTTAATGATGTATTTGAAGTCGTTAATAAGGGACTTAAAGCTGAGACACTGGGGCTTCCTTAACAATAAAGTACGAGTTTCCATTGCTCTGGGTTTCAGTTGCTGGCAACTAATTAACCTCCCAGTCCTCCAGGGTGCCAGTCAGAGCAGAAAGGTGGGAGAGTCTGGGTTCAGCCACAGATCCTGTTTGTTTTCTCTCCTAGCATTCCTTCTTCTGCCGCCTGACGGAAGACAAGAAATCCGAGAAGTTCTTTAAGGTTTTTTATGATCGCATGAAAGTGGCACAGCAAGAAATCAAGGCAACTGTCACAGTCAACACCAGTGACTTAGGGAACAAAAAGAAAGATGAAGACTCAGACAGAGATGTACCCAACAGGAAAAGAGGTAATCCCCAGTGGTTCCCTTTCTGAAGCGACCAGGGAGTCAAGTGTGTTCTGATGCAATAATGCTCTGATCTCTGATCCCACAGAGCAAAATTCAGAGATCAGTGGTGCCCTGGCTCGGGATCTCAAGAGCTTCACCCCCCTTCATCCATTTGGGAGGTTGTGCTATTGAAATGATGAAAAGTGTTTGAGATGAGACTCTGCCTCTTTGTCTCTTGTGACAAGCTGCCCAAATCTGATCTGTAGTAACGACCCTGGACTGTAGGTTGTGGTCAATGCCTTCTCTAACAATACCTGGAGAAATCCTAATTTTCTTCTAAAGCAGGTCTTCTGACCATAACTCCTGCTAGCACTAGATGTGAGTGCCTAACCAGTTAATATCTGGGTGTATAACGTTACTGTGGTTGGCATCAAGTGCAGAGCATGGCACGGGACCCTCACTCCACACTAAACACACTCACCCAAGAGCTGCTGGTGAGCAGCCAGCCTGTGTGTGGAGCTGTGGCAGGAGTGTGTGCACTGAGGCTGTGGTCCCCCTGAGCCAGGCTCCCTAAGGAAGGGCTGCTGGGTGTGTTGCAGTGAGGGAGCCGATGACGCAGATCACGGAGGAGGTGCGGGACCAGCTGCTGGAGGCCTCGGCCGCCACGCGCAAGGCGTACAACACCTACCGCAGGGAGGCTGACCCCGAGGAGCACTACTCGGCAGGGGAGGGCGCGCAGGCCGCAGCAGACAAGAGCAAGGATGACCTGGAGATGAGTGCTGTCATCTCCATCATGCAGCCCATCCTGCGGTTCCTGCAGCTGCTCTGTGAAAACCACAACCGCGACTTGCAGGTACCTTCTGGGGCCTGGGCACGTGTGCTCGGGTCACCTCCTTCTCCCTAATCCCGAGTTTAATGGAGTATGTGACCAACTGTCTTCTTTGGCCTTGAAATTAATCTCAAAAAAAGGTATTTATATCTTGGAGGACTGATAGAAGTCCAGTTATCCAGGGCTCAGTGGTCTTTTCAATGTATATAATTAGGATCAACATGGGTGGGGTTTTTCATAAAGTGTGTGCTTATATCAAGCTGTAAAGTTACTGATCTGCTTTTCAGAGGGGAGGGAAAGAAACCAAAATCATGTAGGAAAATAAAGCAGCCCTCCAACTTCTTTCCAGTGAACAGGTTCTCCTGGGTTTTCATGGGTCTGTTCACCTGTCTGGAGTTGAACACCTGGGGAATGGTGTCAGGAAAGCCTCAGCTGGAGTTGAATCTGGGGAGGGATATGCAGGGCAATGAGAAGAATTTCTAGGTTGTATTTACAGCAGAGGGAGAGTGTGTGTCTGCTGCAGGATGGGCAGAAACCCTGGTGGCAGAGGACACAGAGAAGTTCAGGGTGCTCAGTGCCGCCTTCACTTGGCTCTTTACTGGCAAGATTGGCCTTCACCAGCCCTATGTCCTCAAGACCAGTGGTGAGGTCTGGAGCAAGGAAGAATTCCCCTTGGTGGAGGAGAACTGGACTAGGAAACATCTAAACAAACTGGATGCCCTGGGCTCCATGTGGAATGCTGGATTTGGTCCTGGGCTCCTGAGTCCAGCAGGGAGTCTCAGAGATGATCAAGGGACTGGAGCATCTGATGGGCAAGGAGAACCAGGGAGAGCTGGAAGAGAATCATAGAATCCTGGAATGGTTTAGGTTGGAAGGGACCTTCAAGATACTTTAAAGCCCATCCATTCCCACCCCTGCCACGGGCAGGGACACCTTCCACCAGCCCAGGTTGCTCCAAGCCCCATCCAACCTGGCCTTGGACACTTCCAGAGCTGTGGCAGCCACAGCTTCTCTGGGCATCCTGTGCCAGGTCTTCTGCTGAAGAGGAGAAGGCTCGGGATATCTCAGTGTGGGTGTAAATACCTGACAGGGGCTGCAGAGAGGATGGGGCCAAGCCGTGAGAGGGGTTGGAATAGGCAGACTCCGAAGGTCCTGGCAGCCCCAGCCATCCTTGGTGCCCTGGGCTGTGTTTGCTCAGTTGGAGCAGTGAGCCCAGCACGTGCCCAGGCAGGCCAGCACATCTCAGCCTCACAGGGGCTGCAGTTACTGTGGTTTGTGTTCAGCACTGCCACTGCTGCTGGGCTGGAGCCCAGCAGGGCTGGGGAGACGCGTACAGTGTGCTCAGTGCCCTCATAAAGAGGCATAATTGCCTTGATTGCACATTGTTCCCCGGCACGGCAGCAGTGGGGACCCTGTGGGAGAGCTCTGCAGACCTGCCAAGGCTCTTCTGTGTCCGGGAATGCCCCTGGCTGAGCAGGAGGGATCCCAGCCGGGAAGCATCCCTGTGCTCGCAGCCTGCTGCTCCAGCGGCCCCCTCGGCTGTGAGTGAGCACCAGAGCTGGGTGCTGGCTGGGCTGGGCTGGGCTGGGCTGTGCTGTGCAGGCAGCAGCCCCATGGCAGGGCTCCAAACCACAGCACTGCTGCTGCCCTTGGCCAGGCCCCGCAGCTATAGGAGCAGGGCTGGACTCAGGCCAGGGCAGGGACTTGGCCTGAGCTCTCCCCATCCTGAACAATCAGATTTCCCAAGCAGTAGGTATTTGTAGTCAGCTTGGCCAAAAAAAGGGATTTTTATTTTTTTTTTAATTTTTTTTAAAAAAGAAAGGTGGAACAATTATTCTAGTCTAATCCTCTTAGTGCCTTGAGGCTTCTCCTTCTTCAGCCCCAGAGCAGAAGCAGCAGTGTCTGATCCTCCAAAGTCTTGTGTCTGCAACAACTACATGTAACTGAGCTCCTTAAACAGTGCCAAAGGACTCCCTGCCTAAAGGGATAAGGAAGGGCTCTTCTGGAAGCTGTGCATCTCCCAGAACTGCCCGGGTTATATTGGAATGAGCAGTGAGTGGGGATCACCTGGCCAGGGCTGGGCGGGGCACCTCAGGCCTTGGGCACACCCAGGACAGTGCCAGCCCTGCTGTGAGAGCTGCTGTGTCTGAGGAGGAGGGGGAGGCTCAGGCAGTGCTGTGCCCTCTGCATCCCTCACTCCCTCCCTTCCCACACACAGCTCCAGGCAGGATGCTGTTCCCTCCTGCTCTCTCCCGGGGCTGGAGAAGCTGCAATACCTTCTGCAGATGAGTGCAAGGACTGGGAGGAATGAGTGGGTGCATGTTTGTCCCGTGTTCAGCTGAATGGTCCTCTCTGGCTCCTCATTCTGGCTGCAGGGTCTTTGCGATGGTCCCTCCTCAGGGTCATTCCCGTGGAAAGCAGAGGGATGGCATGCTCAGTACTGAAGACTTGTGTTCCCACGCTGTACCCTGTGAGATGCTCTGGATGACAGAAGATGAAGAGCTCTCCCTGTACTGGCTGGGACAGCAGCAGACACTCCCTGGGGCAGTTTCTCACAGCGCAGCACAGTCTTGTTTTCTCCAGTTTAGTTCTTCCCCTTGTTTTAGCCCATCTAACAATGTCCTCCTGTGCCTCATTCCTCCTCCCTCCTTTGTGTTTATTGACTGTGGATCAAGCAGCTAAGGTACAAACCCAGCTATAATCACAATAAATGCTGTGCTGCAGCCAGGGAACATTTTATTTCACCACTTCCAGTATTATCCTTTACTTTTGCTTTTTCTCCTGGAGGGAAGACACGAGCTCTGATTTCTGTAGCATCAACCTTTATATTCTGACAAGTTAATCAGAAGTCAGGATACCAAATGAGCAATCAGCTGAAATGTGCTGAATCACTGTCACCTTTAGTCTGCATTCATAGACAGCATTTTCCCTTTTTAGCTTTTGCCTTCTATTGAATGTGCAGTTTCTCTCTCTGCTGAAAAGACTTGCTAGTCTGACGCAGACACCAGGGGCAGTCAGGGACCAGTGCTGCTCTGGGCTGGCAGAGAAGACCCTGCTGGCCCCATAGTCCCATGGCTTTTGTTCTCTAAGGGGTTTTTCACCGTGGAAGTGTTGTTACCTGCTAGAATGAAGAGAATTGCCTGCTGCAATAAGAGTTTTCCTGCTGAAATTTCCAGGAAAAGAAAGTGGTAGTGGCTGTCTTGTCTTTGCAGTACTGCTGGGAATGCTCAGACAAAAACATCCAAGTCACTGGGAAATTAGTTTTTGTTAATTGTCCTCTAGTTTTGGTTGGATTTGGTTGGGGTTTTTTCATTTGGAATACAGGAAAGCAGAAACCTGTTAAATCCACAGCAATAAATACAGTATTTCATTAGAGGAGCTGCTCCTAATCAGCAGCTTCAAGCAGAAATGACAACAATTATGTGGGAAGAAATGCAGGGGAGAGGATTGTGTTTCAAGGCTCCTTTCAAGGTGTGCAGTCAGGTGCCTTTGAGCAGGTGGAGCTGCTGTGAGGCCACAGCCAGGGAATTGCTGCTTGCCCCTTGGAGCAGGGTCTGGGGAGGAGAGGGCTATGAGTGGTGGCTGGCAGTGAAATGGAGCAGGTAGAAGGAACCTTTCTGATCCTCAGGGCAGTGTTCTGTGTTGGGTTTCAGGCTCTACTGGGTGCACTCTGTTTATTGGATGCACTCAGTTTATGGCTGCTTGGTTTCTGTACAGTGTGAAGCCAACAAGCTGCTCAAGAGAGCAGCACGTTGCAAATAAGCCCTGGAAGAGACTTAACTGCTTGTACAGTGAACCCAGAGCAACTGGGGATGGATGAACTTAATAAATACTGTCAAGCAAACAGCAGTTTGGATGCTTTTTCCCCTCTTCCCTCATGGCTTTGCCACTCTCCTCACAGAATTTCCTGCGCTGCCAGAACAACAAGACCAACTACAACCTGGTGTGTGAGACACTGCAGTTCCTGGACTGTATCTGTGGGAGCACAACTGGTGGCCTTGGACTGCTGGGCCTGTATATAAATGAGAAGAACGTGGCCCTGATCAACCAGACCCTGGAGAGTTTGACTGAGTACTGCCAGGGGCCCTGCCACGAGAACCAGGTACCACATCTGAGGCTGGAAAAAGCATCCTCCTTCCCCCTGACCCCCAGCTCTGCTGGTGTTGTCTTACGTTGCTGCCCACTTTATTTGCCTTACAAGTTGGGGTGGTTTTCCTTTATAAACTCATCATAATCAACTTGCCTTTCTCAGGGCCTCCTCTGAGGAGTCAAACCTCTCAAGCAGTAGAGATATTGCTGCTTTGCTGGGATTTAAGCTGTTTTATTGCATTTGACAGACAAGGAAAGTGGAGAATTTTTGTCCTTCTTAGAATCATAGGATTGTTTGGGTTGAAGGGACCTTAAAGCCCATCCAATCCCACCCCCTCCCATGGGCAGGGACACCTTCCAGCAGCCCAGGGTGCTCCAAGACTCATCCAGCCTGGCCTTGGACACTTCCAGGGCTGGGGCAGCCACAGCTTCTCTGGGCACCCTGTGCCAGTTTCTGCTTATTTTCTCCATTTCCATGCTATTTGAACCATAGTATTGTCCATAAAGACTGGGATATTCCAAAAGTCTTTGAGTATATCTGTCCTCTGAAGTGCCTTTTCTTTGTGCACTCCGAAGGAATTTGGAGCAAAGCTAAACAGAGTGGAGGTGACCCATGGTCAGGTGAGGCTGTGCATGTCAGGTTGTGACGGTGTCTCTGTTAATGGACCAGGTGGAGTAAAACCCTCTAGATACAGGTGTGGAGCTCGATGACTGAGCAGGGCTCTGGATTTTGAAGCCTCAAGCTGCTGTTGCTTTGTACATTGTAGTTCCAGAGCATTCCAAAAGCAGGGCTAAAGGGTAAGCAGAGGGCTATGGAAATTCCCATTCTTTGGGTAGGCAGGGCTGAAGTAGGTGTTGATTGGCACATCTCAAATAAAGAAAACTCTCCCTAATCTCAGTAAAACACTGTTTTTCTTGAGCTGCATGTTCAGCCTGGGCACTTAGGCATGGAAATGCTTCATTTATCAGCTGTGGTGCTTCCTGAGGCTGGGGGTTCCAGCAGGACATGGCTGAGGAGAGGAAAAGCTTGAAACAAAATGCCTTAATCTTTTATTGTTCCACTGACTGGAGCTTTCTGTCCAGTTTATCTATCTCGAGGTGATGACAGAGGGGACTGTGCTGCTCTGGCGGGGTCACCAGCCCGGGCTGTGGTTTAGTGTAGACAGTTAGTGAAGTCTGATGAATTTTCTTTGGCCAGAACTGCATTGCTACTCACGAGTCCAACGGCATTGACATCATCACAGCATTAATTCTCAATGACATCAACCCTCTGGGAAAGAAGAGGATGGACCTCGTGCTGGAACTGAAGGCAAGTCAATGTTTTGTGCAATTCACGCAGTAAGATGAAACATTATTTTATTGTTGGAATTATGTGGGTGTTTATTATATCCCAATATTCATAAGGGCCAAAAAATTATATACTTCAGAGAGCTGGAGGCAGTGCCCAAAGGTTGTTTGTTCCAGGTATTGCATCTTTTAAATGATGACATGGAGCCACCAGTTCTCACGTGGGGCACGCAGGCAGTCAAGATAGGCTGAGGAATCCTAAAATAACTTCCTGTTAAGAATTTAAAGCTGATGAAAACTTTTCTGTTGTTGCAGAGCTTTTACATACACAATGGAAGTGAAATTTCTCGTGTTACAACTAGTTTCCTCATACTTTATTGCTCTTGTTGAATCAGTTGATGTTAAATCATCAACAGTTCTTCAGGGCTGTTCATATTAATGCCGAAATAATTAGCCCTGGTGCTGGTTTCAAAATACAGGAGCAGGTTCCCTTCTAGCAACAGCAGTCCCAGAGCACTCTTGCTTCAGCCTGTGCCTGAGAAATATTTCCTTTTTGACTTACTGCCCTGACTGACACTGCACTGTCTCCTTGTTTTCCGTTGCCGACTCACACCATTATTATGGGTAATGTGGGTTTTTTATTATTGTAAATAAAAAATGCTTTTAGACTCAATTAGCATTATCCTTCAAAATTAAATACTTTTATTGGGTTTTATTGTCAGGCCTGATGGATTTTAATCTTAATTGTTCGTATTAAAGCAGTCTGGTGCCTTGTGGTAGTTTCCCATTTCCTCCTGTTTCTCGGCGTGGCGAGGCTGCAGAGCGAGCTCAGTTCAAAGCAGCAAAGCACGTCTGTGTCTTCAGCCCTGCCTGTCCCTTGATTTAATCAGCAGCATCTTCAGCAGGGCTCAGCTGCACCACTTGGGAGCTCAGAGCTTGTGGTGATGCTGCAGCATCCGTAACACCAAACCAAAGAACACGAGCTCAAAGTAGCAGCCTTTGGGAAATTGGAACTGAGAGTTGGGTTCAGCTGGTGGCTCTCAATAAGTAGGATTTGGGAAATAAACTGGTAAAAAATCCTGTCAAGTTGTACACGTCAATAATGAGGAGAGGGAGGGCCTGGCGAGGTGAGGCTGTAGGAGCCCTGTGGGGCTGGCTGGGACAGTCATGCTTTGCTGTGGTTCCCAGCTGTAGGACCCAGGTTCTGAGGGCCCTTCTTGGCCCTGGGGGTGGTGGCATTCCAGCTGGGGGCCCCCACTTTTTGGCTCCTGGCAGTGATTGATGTTTTCCCTGCCCTCAGAACAATGCTTCCAAGCTGCTCTTGGCCATCATGGAGAGCAGGCACGACAGCGAGAACGCCGAGAGGATCCTCTACAACATGAGGCCCAAGGAGCTGGTGAGACCCCGGGTCACTCCCAGTCTCCTGACCCTGTTTAATGCCAGTACTGCAGCACTGGGGAGACTGGGATGAGCATGTCCACCCCAGAGGTGCTGTAGGAGCTCACTGGGAACTGGAAAGCCTTTCAGAGTTGAATGGGTGCAGTATCCACAGGGGATGGCTCAGCCCAGTTCCCAGGTATCACAAGTGGTTGGGGAAGTGCTGTGGGGGAGAGATTCATTATCCTGTATAGGGCAGGGAAGGAGCATAATCTGATACTTTGGAATCCTAGAATCTCAGAAGGGTTCATGTTGGGAAGGACCTTAAAGCTCCCTTTGTTCCAGCCCCTGCCATGGGCAGGGACACCTTCTACCACACCAGCTATCCACATGTGGACATTATTTGCACAGGAGGCAGAGAAATGAAAATTTCCTGTGCTCCAAGAGCTGTCCAGGAGACCATAGGAGAGTTTGGGGCTGGTTAGTGTCTTGACTGGTGCAAACACAACCAGGAGATGCCAAGTCCCCCTGAAGCACTGCTGATATGTTGGTGCTCGGAGTGGCAGCGGAGGTCAGGATGTGACAGAGCATGAGGAGAGGGAGGCCCAGGACATGGGGAACCAAAGGCTTAGTTTCTTGTGTCATTGAGCTGGGCTGAAGCTGAGCTCAGGCCTCCTGTTTATCCTGGATGTTGAGAAACCCACTGACCTTCCTTTGAATGTCCACGCTCTGCTCCTCTTGACCCTCTTCCACCCTTTGCCTAAAGCTCCTTTTCCCTGGCCTCTGTGTCCTTTCCTAGGTGGAAGTGATCAAGAAGGCTTATCTGCAGGGAGAAGTGGAATTTGAGGATGGAGAGAATGGGGAAGATGTTGCAGCATCTCCAAGGAACGTGGGACACAACATTTACATCTTGGCTCATCAGGTAGAGTTTCACCTGCAGCTTTTGTAGCACCTCAAGTCACAAAGTGGGAATAGCCAGTCTGCTTTTCCCTGGAACTGGTTTCCTGACTCATCTCTGAGACCAACTCACTGCACGTTTCCCTGTTATCAGGGCAAATCCCAATCCTTAATCAGAAACAAAAATTCTATAATACAGGAAAATGTGGGGAATTTTCTTTTATGATGGGGAGCGGGTGGGCTCTGGACCGAGTTTCTGAAGACATGTGACTCAGCTCCTGGCAGCACTGAGCAGCAATGTATTATTTTTCAGCTGTATCAAAGGTTACTTTATACTCCCATAGAAGTTCTACTCACTGATCAGTTCAAGTGTAAGGAGAAATCTTGGTCCTTGCCATTTTCTGCTGGACCAGGCAGGGCTGTTGTATTGGGACAATGTGTGTTTGAAGGTAAAAAACCCAAAGGTTGTTTTTTTTACCAAAGGTAAAATGTATAAAACAAAAAAGGGGGGAATATATCTGATCTATTTAATATATTGATGCTACATCTCTCACTGCATTAGAGACTTCTTATTCTTTTAGTATGAGAGCAGACAGCCCATCAGTGTGCTGCAGGAGGGATTTGGAGCATCCAGCAGCATTTTTAGAACACTTGGCTGTGCATCTGCTGTTCAGTGGATGTGAATTCTCTTTGTCCCTGCCTTGGGTCCTTGGGTGACGAGCATCCCTTTGGGTTAGGGTGGGTGGAGAAGGACAGACCCAATGTGAATGTTCAAAAAGATTCCCAAGCCAGGCAAAGGGTAGGAGAGGATGGGGAAAAGAGGAATACAACACTGGTATTAAAAAAATACATATTTGAATCATTCTGACTTGCTCCCAAAATAGAGCTGCAGGGTGTCTGGTTGGAACAGAACAAGCCTTCTGTCAACTTTGCCCTTTCCTAGCAGCTGACTGTGTACTATTTCTTTTTTTATGCCAAAAATCAGAAATTTAATATCACAGAGAGACATCTGGTGTCTCCCACTCCCTGTGCATTCCTTTATTTCAGTTGGCTCGTCACAACAAAGAGCTGCAGAACATGCTGAAGCCGGGAGGTCAGATCGAGGGGGATGAGGCTCTGGAGTTCTACGCCAAGCACACGGCCCAGATCGAGGTAGGGGAGCGGGGGACCCCCGGGCACAGCCCCTGCAGCCAGCCCTGCCTGCCTCCTGTGGCACAGTGCCCTTGCAGGGGTCCCTGTGTGTGTGTGTGTGTGTGGCCTGCTGCCCTGCCACAGGACAGCCCAGCCTTTCTCGCTGTGTTGAAGGTTCTGGCAGCGGCGGGGGGAGCCGTTCTGAGCTGTCGTGTGTGGGCTCTGGGATGGAGCTGAGCAGAGCTCTCTTGGCAGCACAAGTGTGGCTTCGCTTCTGTTACAATTTGGCCGGTGCTGTTGCTGAATCCATGAAGTTTGTCATAGCTCTTGCCACTCTTTCTGCATTCTGATGGCAGTTTGGCCTCATGTACCATCTAAGAGCTTTATAAAAGGAAAATGCTCACAAACAGGGAGATGTCTCAGGGAAGCTGTGGCTGCCCCATCCCTGGAAGAGTCCAAGGCCGGGTTGGATGGGGCTTGGAGTAACCTGATCTAGTGGAATGTGTCTCTGCCCATGGCAGGGGATGGAACTGGATGATCTTTAAGGCCCCTTCCAGCCCAAACCATTCCATACTTACAGGACAAAACCCTCTAATAAGCAATACACATAAAACTATTATTCCTCGTACTTGCATGTGACTAAAATTTGCCACCACTCTTGACCTGGGTGAGCACATTGCTCTGAAATCCATCCCAACCTTGGTGCAGGATTCACTGGGCCCCTTGGAAATGCCAGCTCAGACAAGTACTGCCAGGATAAGACCATGGCATAAAATTAGTCGTGGGACTAAACGCAGACCTGCTTTGAAAAGTCAATTAAATGAAGCCTCTCTCGAGCTGCCATTGTACAGCATTGTGTCCAAGTTTTTATGTGTTTGAAAGGGGAGGAAAAAGGGCAGCAAATGAAGAAATAAAAGCGTGTAAGAACTAGGCAGGACTCAGGAGGCTGCTGTTCAGATTGTCAGGTCGGACCGTACCATGGAGCAGATCGTGTTCCCCGTGCCCAGCATCTGCGAGTTCCTCACCAAGGAGTCCAAGCTGCGCATTTATTACACCACGGAGAGGGACGAGCAGGGCAGCAAGATCAACGACTTCTTCCTCAAGTCAGAAGACCTCTTCAACGAGATGAACTGGCAGAAGAAGCTGCGAGGTAGGTTGGTGTGGCCAGCACGGTCCTGTGGGGCGGCACCAGCGGGACGCTGGGGTCGGCATTCTGGGATCTGAAACGTTGCCTGGGGAGCAGATGGTTCCCAGTGTGGCAACAACCCTGATAATTGTTTGCAAGAGCTGCTCCTGTGCATGATGGCAGGATGCTGAGATGAAGGCAACGAGTGCTGGAGCAATATGGACCCTCTGGAGGGGATCCAGGGCAGAGCGGGAGGGAGGAGCACAGGTCGTCTTTTTTAAGATCCAGCAGGAAGGAACAAATCTGTGGAGGCTTTGCTTAAATGAGAACCTGGCAGGGAGAAAGGGAGCAGTGGCCTATTCTCCTTCCCTGTGCTGGATTCCCACCTGCTCCAGGGAGGAGTGATGGGTGATGCAGCGGGGTTGGACTTGATGGTCTTAAATGTGTTTTCCAACCTTAATGATTCTATGGACTTTAGCATCTCCAGCAATGGAGGTGTTCAAGAACAGGTTAAATATGTGTTTCCCAGTAACAGTGAAGTAGAATTGGTTCTTTGGGCAAGGAATTAACTGGCTGACAGGTTTGATAGGTCCCTTCCAGCCCTGTGATGCTAAAACATCTGAAAGCAAGAATTTTCCAGCGCTGATTTCCCTGTGAGATTCCCACTGTCAACTAAGAAATCCTTTAAAATGATATTTTAATTCATGCAGTGCCACCGTGTCCCCTGTAAACTTTCTAGCTCATTTGCTTTGTGGGTTTTTTTCCTTTTTAAAAGCTTATTTCTTGTTTTACTAAAGGGCAAATGTTGCAGCTGAGGCTCAGCCTCAGTGGACAGTGGTGAGTGGTTAGGGTTTGCCAACAGTGACCCTCAAATGGGAGAGAGAAGGCAGGAACTTCCTGCTCCACTCAGCCCCTGCCATCTGCTACCACTGCTGTTCCCTCCTTTGCATCAACTCAGCTCCAGCTTTTAGTTAAGAGCACAGACTGGTCTGGAACCCCCTCCTAGGGCAGATGTGGGAGTGTTGCCTAAAATCTCTTAAGAGCTCTGCAAGGAATATGGGAATATATGACATCCTAAACCAACTGGCAACTTCCACAGCATCCAGATACTGTGTTAGATTTTGTTGAGTCACTTTGTCTCTGCTGCTGTTCCAAGCAAGCTGTGAAGACATTCACCATTAACAACAGGCCACAGGTTAATCAAGATCCACCTGCAGCAGTGGAGAATGTTTTTTCTTTAAGAAACGTTTGCTTTTCCTGTGCATTTCAGCTCAGTATAATGAGAATTACACTCAGTATCATGTGGGATTCCTTACCCTGTTTTGCTCGGGGTGCTACAAGGGGTGATTTTCTGGGGTGGCTGTTGTGAGGCTCAGACTTGCTGCATTCATTCAATTACTCTTCAGCCCCCGAATCTGCATTTGCAGCTTGTTTCTGAATTCTGTGAGCTTTCTCTTTGCTCTCTGACACCTAAACACGCTGCTTCCTTCCAAGGGGGGGGACACAGTTCTGACCCTTCTTTGGGACCATTTTTTGCACCCTCCAGATTTCAGGAGGACACAATTTGCTGTGCAATAAGCCTGCAGGAGCTGCAGTCAGGGGGATTTGGCCTGGATGCAGAGGGAATTACTGCAGGGCAGCTTCTTGCCTTCCTCATTGACTTATGGTCCATGACCTCTTCAGACAGGGAATCCTTTTGCTTCCTGCCTTTTGGTTCTGCCGGGATCATTGAAATCAGGAGTCTTTTTGGAAAGTATTTCTGTGTAACATCAAGAATTTCAGTGTGCAGCTGTTGGTACACTGAGCTCTGTGCAGATGTGCTGAGTGCTTTGCCCTGGGGCAGAGGGAGGGTCAGGGAGCTCAACCTGTGATGATTCTGGAGTTGTTTTGGGCTGTCCTCAGCAGGAAATACATTTGTAGGTGGGCACTGCAGGTGAGCTGCTGGCAGCAGCAGAGCACACAGGGATAGGGCTGGGCCTCATTGTTTTCCTCCTCCTGATTGTTCTTGGTGTGACTGTGAGTACAAAGCATGTTATTGGGGTAGCCTGAAGCCCTTGATCTCTGCAGTTTCTCACCTTGTTCTCTTGCTGCTGCTAAACCATGTTTGAACCAGGAATCTTTTGCCTTAAAACACCATCTAGGAAACTTGGAGTTACCCTAAGAGGAAGAGTAATCAAATAAACTTCAAACCAAGCCATGAATATTGTTACTGTGGATTCTGTGCTTTTGGGCAAACTGAAAAGAAGCAGAAGTTTTGGTGGAGATCATTTTGTATACAGGCTTTTTTGTTTTCTTTTAAACACTTCATTAAAAAGGGTTCTTTTTGCCTTTGTAGCTCAGCCTTTCCTGTACTGGTGTGCTCGGAACATGTCCTTCTGGAGCAGCATTTCCTTCAACCTGGCTGTGCTCATGAACCTGCTCGTGGCGTTTTTCTATCCCTTCAAAGGAATCCGAGGAGGTACCAACCTTTAACATACAAAAATATCTGAGCTAAGAAGGTATAATGAGCCAAACTCTGCCCCCCACTCGTGTCTGTGCATCACTGTTTACTTCAGAGGGGACAGGAGAACAGAAATTGGCTTTTTGAATTGCCTTGATTGAAATTGTGCTGTTGCTACTCTTTCTTGAGGCATTTGTAAGGAAAATACAGAGCCTTGCTTTTTCCTAGGGGAAAAAATTATCCAAGACAAACATCCACCTTTAATTACTTGAATGTTCTGCTTTGGTTTAAAGCTCTGCAATGAAGTATTGAACTAAAAATAGGCAAAATGTTAAATTTGTTGTTTTCCTTGAGCTTGCATTTTATTAATGACATTTTGCACAGTTTTGCTGGTTACATGAGGCCTCTGAGTGCTGGGGGTGGGTGACAATGCTCTGCTTTGTCAGGGGAGGTGTTCAGGGGTGAGGTGACCTGCCTTTGCCATTAGAAATTGGTGGAGGATATGAACAAAGAGCCCATCTCCAGGATTCCCTCAGCCCCAGAGGCATTCCCACAGGGAATGAGGAGCAGCCATGTCCCCTGACTCAGGACCAGCGTGCTGCTCCGAGCTGCCTTGCCATCAGTGGGCAGCAGCAGGGCTTGCCAGCATTTCTGACAGCAATTATGGGATAACTGGTGTGGCTCCTGTGGGGTTGCATCCTGCTGTAACGTGGCCATGGAAGTTGCCTCTGCTCCAGCCCGGGGGTCTGTGTGACATGGGTGGCTCTCAGAGCCAGCTCAGTAAACCCTGAGGAGATGCAGCTGCTCATCCTTGGATCCAGCCTCTCCCAAGAGCTGCACCCCAGGGCAGGTCCAGGGCTGGAGTCGTGTCAGCAGGAATGGGGAAATCTGCAGAAATACTGAGGTATTCTGGTCAGTCTCTGTCCTGTGTGTTGCTTACAGAGTGGTGTAAAGGGAACGTCTAGCTAGGAGCTTCTTCCTTGTGTTTAGGGCTTTGCATTCTCATAAAGCCCGTCAGAAGGATATTTTAGACCAAAATCCAGTGTTCTTGAGAGGGGGACGAGAATAGTTTTACCTTCTACCCTTAGTGCCATCAGGCTGTGGTACCTCTGCCCAGATCCTTTCTGCCTGGAGGGTTTCAACAAGCCCCAAGAGCAACTGGGTTTTCTCTCTCTGGTTTCAAAGATCACAAGTTAAAAGGTCTTTATTTACGGCTGCCAGGAAAGCTGCTGGTTAAAGGAGTGCATTGAGATTACAAGTTGCAAGACTTGGGGGGGGGTCGTTTGGCAATTTGAAGGTGCACTACCCTACATATTTGAAATTCTTTTTCAGGTAACATTATGGTAAAATCCGTTCCTCTACTAGTTAGAATCAAAAAAGTAAAATAAATAAATACATGTGCATCTTATATTTAGCTTAAAAAAAAAAGACTCTTCCAAACAGACTGTTTGGGGGAAGTTGTCAGTGTCTTGAGTTGCTCAGACACGGTGAACTGAGCAGCTGATGAGCATCTGACAGTAGCAGAAGCTGTAAAACTTCTGACTTGAGGAGCAGAAACAAGACTGGATGCCTGGAATTCGGTACTGGAATGGTGAGAATTCCAGGGACAGGGAGAACTTCCTCCTGGCTGCACGTTCCTCCTGCCTGTGGTCGTGGAATGACCCCACGTGCTCCCAGCAAGCCTTTGGTGTCAGGTTGGGTGCAGACAGTTGTGAGGGCCCAACCCTTGGCTTCACATGCCAAAGGCAAGGATGCTGCTGCCAGTCTGTCCCCGGCAAGGAGAGAGGGGCCTGTGCCCCCAGCCCTGCTCTGAGCTGCAGCTCACCTGCCCTGCACCCACTGAGGTCCTGGCATGGTCCTTGCTGGGCAGCCTGGGGTTCTGGGCCTGGCCCAGGTGGGTGTTCAGGCAACCCCTGGGCACTTCATTAACTGCAGATATTTCTTCAGGCCTGCTGGGAACTGCTGTAACTCATGACAGCAAATATGTCCCCATGCTGGGTAATGGCTGGGACGCTCAGACACCTGTGCAGGTGGGATCCTTCAGGATGTGCCCCTCCTGGCAGTTCCCAAGTCATTCCTAGCTGAGCTGCCTCCCGTCCCTGCCCACAGTGTTGCTGTGCCCCCTGTGCAGTGTGGCAGCTCTGCTGGCAGTGCTGCCCTGTGGTCCCAAACTCCCTGCAGGCAGCACCAGCAGCTGCTCAGCGTTACGCTTATTGAGCTTTAATTGCCATCCATCCTCGGCTGTCTTTATTAATCTACAGTGATTTGGGACAAAATTAAATGGCTGCTCATGGTAGTCGGATGAGAGCAATATTTCCTAAGCTGCCTGAATTTGGGAGGGGGAGGATAAAGCCCTCGGTGAGGATCCTGCCAGTGAGACAGAAGTTCTCAGAGTACATGTTTGCAGAAGGGCTTGCAAAGTGCTGTGAAATTTGGGAGGTCTGGCCTTTCTGTCTGTTGAGGAACAAGTTGCTTGAAGACAAAAATTATGTCAGTTTTAAGAAAGAGGTGTCGTCTTCTGCATAAACCCAGGGTAAATGGTATTTTTGGCTGAATATTTTTTATGGCTCTTTCAGGGAAGTGTATTTTTAGCAACATGGGCTCGATGTTATGTAAGCAGCCAGTCTCATGGGACAGTCGAACTAGAACCAGGAATAGCAAGGGATGACAAAAACTGGTACAAGGGTTTGTCCCCACCTGCCCAGGCAGGGCCTCTGCAGGACACCTGCAAAAGGCCTCTCAGCATTCAGGTGTACCAGTGACGAACATGAAAATGAAGAATCCTGTAATACTTCTCATTTATGTAATGAGTTAGTAACAAGTTTGTAATTAAAATCTGCTGAAGGCGTTGGGCTCAGATGTCCCACTTGCTGCTTTGAAATCAGTGATGGCCGAACACGAGGCTGGATGATGCTCTGCCAAAGATGAAAGAAATGGCATTTATTGGTCAGTTTGGTTGCAGAGGGTGCTGAAACGGGTTTGGTTTTGCTCCCCAGGTACCCTGGAGCCCCACCTGTCGGGGCTGCTGTGGACAGCCATGCTGATCTCCCTGGCCATCGTCATCGCCCTTCCCAAGCCCCACGGCATCCGGGCCCTCATCGCCTCCACCATATTACGACTGATATTTTCAGTTGGTTTACAACCTACTTTATTTCTTCTGGGTGCATTCAACGTAAGAACTGAGTGGGCTTTGTTGATGTTCTCTCGCACGTTATGTAAGGGTTCCTTACCTGCGCGTGAAGACGTCAGGCAAAAATAGCCTGGGACATTGTGGTGGGACTGGTGGGAGGAGTGATCCCCCTTTGGGCTGTTCCTGGCAGAAGAGCTTTGCTGTTGTTCATTTAGTCCTGGTTCCCCAGGCTGGAGACAGAGCTCTGAGGTTTTGCTCAGTTTAGAAACAGCTCCTACTCCAGTGAGAAAAGGGAGGAAGTCTCTGTGACCTGAAGCACACGGTTACTCCCCCAGACCTATCTCTGTTCAGGGACATTTATGGGGTTGTGTGAGATTCACTAAACAATGCATTGTATTTCATAGGAGGGGCTGAGGGAGCTGGGGGGGCTCAGCCTGGAGAAAAAGAGTCTCGGGGGGGCCTTCTGGCTCTGCAAGTCCCTGCCAGGAGGGGGGAGCCGGGGCGGGTCGGGCTCTGCTCCCAGGGAACAGGGACAGGAGCAGAGGGACCGGCCTCAGGCTGGGACAGGGCAGGGGGGCCATGGGGAGGAATTTGTGCCTGGCAAGGGTGGTCAGGCCTTGGCAGGGGCTGGCCAGGGAGGGTTGGAGTGCCCAGCCCTGGAGGTGCCCAAGGCAGGACTGGCCGTGGCACTCAGAGCTCTGGGCTGGG
>JAWWEW010000023.1:1469595-1510726 GCA_035583185.1 Anabacerthia variegaticeps | reverse complement strand
GGGGCTTGGAGCACCCTGGGCTGGTGGAAGGTGTCCCTGCCCATGGCAGGGGTGGGGCTGGATGGGCTTTGAGGTCCTTCCAAACCAAACTGTTCTGGGGTTCTGGATGATTCTGTGATCTGAGGCTGTCACTCCTAAAGCCCCTTCGGGGCCCAGAGGAACAGTCTTGGTCAGAGCAAATGCTTTTTTGTTTCCCTTGCAGTTTCATAGTGTTTTCTAATATTTAGCCTTATTTTCAGCTTACAGAGTTATGTAATTCTTAATAAAAGTTGGATATTTGGGTACTGAGTCATCCAGCTTAGTGTTCATATACATGGTTGGTAGCTCAAATTAAGTGAGTGGTGATAAATTCCAGTAAAAGACTTTATGGCCCACACTGATGCTCTGTTGAGATACAGCAGGTAATATAAGGGTCTGATTTGGATGAGCCTCAGAGAGGGGTGAGAACAAATCTCAGTGTGTGAGAAGAGGTTTTCCTCTTGTGCAAGTGAGAGAAAAAGTCCAGAAACTTGGGACACAGGAAGAGCAGTTCTGTAGAGATCCTGTACTGGCAGTTGATTAATTTGGCTTTTCTTTCAGTGATTTTGGATTTTAATTTTGCATTTTCGTTTCACTTACTGGTTTGAGTTGTGAGTTACCCTTGGAGAGCATCAGCAGTGGAGACTCAAGGGAGGGTGTGTGGGGCAGTGCACTGGTAATGGTGATGGGACCTATTTGGGTCATTAGTAATTAAAATATCTACCTTGCAGGAACCTCTCTTTGCTGCTAGAGTGATATATGATCTGTTGTTCTTCTTCATGGTCATCATTATTGTCCTCAACCTGATTTTTGGGGTGATCATTGACACTTTTGCTGATTTAAGGAGCGAAAAACAGAAGAAAGAAGAAATTTTAAAAACTACTTGCTTTATTTGTGGTAAGTGTGGAGCCACACTTAAGAATGAGGGATGACTGTTCAAGCCAGGAGGAGCTGCAAACTCCCAGGAAGAAAGTCCCGAATTAGTGGCTGTCCCCCCTTGCATTCCCCGGCCAGTCCCTGGCACCTCAGGCACTGGAGCCTGGCAGCAGCAGGAGATGAGGAATGCTCAGGATACCCTTTCTCCTCAAATGTTTGCTCTGTGTTTCTGCTCTGCCTCAAAGAGTAGTTTCCTATTGGAACAGGAGGGATTTGTATCGAGTCACTCTTTCCGAGGGTACGGAGTGGTGCCTGTGCCAGTTTTTGCCACGAGGAGACTGGGAATGGAGGTGCTGTGGTTGACTGACACGGTCCTGCCACGTTACATAACACACAGCCTGACAGGAGTAACCTTTGGAAGATGCTGCAAAGCAAACGTTGCTTTTGCTATCAGCTTGCCTAAAAATAGAAGAAGTGTTATGAAATCCAACAAACTGGTTGCGTACAGGGCTGCTACCTTTTTTAACCAAAATTTTTCTGTTATGTATAGTAAATATGAGCAGTTCTTGTTGTACCTTCTTTCTGCTCCTTCTCTCTTTCTCTTCTTCTCCTTTCTTTTTCTCCTCTTTCTCGTCTCCTTCCTTCTCTTTCTCTTCTCCTTCCTTCTCTTTCTCCTCTTCCTGGGCATTTGTCAGAGTTTATCCCTGCTGTTCAATGTCCATTCTGGAATGGTAGTGACTTTAACAAGTGCAGCAGCCTGTAAAAGTGAGTCTTGTCCTTGGAGCTCCTTTTGCTGGTCCCCAGCCATCAAACACTAAGGGCTGTTTGTGTGTCCCTCTCGTAGGTCTGGAGAGAGATAAGTTTGACAACAAGACAGTCACGTTTGAAGAGCACATTAAAGAGGAGCACAACATGTGGCACTACTTGTGCTTTATTGTGTTAGTGAAAGTCAAGGATTCCACAGAATACACAGGACCAGAGAGTTATGTGGCAGAAATGATCAAGGTGAGTTTGGTGCTTTGCTGCTTTTCTCTAGATTAGGCCAATCTATTGGAGTATCTGGTAGATACAGTGATTTTTATGGTGTTTATTTTGTAAGTGTACCTGTGACTTCCCAGCCTCCAAGACACTATGTGTGTGCTGGAGCAGGGGACAGTGAGTGGTGACAGCCAGGTAGCCTCCCTGGTTTTAACTCGGGTGAAGAGGGGCTGTTCTGTCTTATATCCACCTTTGGAGAGAGGATTTCCAAGCTGGTGGACGTGTCTGAAGCACAACAAACAGGTTATAACCTGCCCTGGTATAAATACCTCCAACTGACTTGTAGGATTTGTTGTCATATGATTTGAGCCTATTATTGGAAAAAACCGCAATTAATATCTACTCAATTGGAAGGGCTTTTAATGAGAGAATTAAAAGCCTTGTCTCTGCCAAGTTCAGAGCTCGTGGAATTAGATCTGAAGCCCCACTCACTAATTTGTGCATCTTCTGGCTGGGGAGCAGAAGCTGTTTGATTTATAGCATTTCAATTAGTGATTTTTTTATAGCAGAGCACTCTTGCTGCCTTGCCTTGAGCTCTTTTGCCATGAGGTGCCACCAAGCTGTGAGTGGGCGACGCGTCGTGTCCCGGCCGGGCTGTAAATCCCCCGAGACCTCGGCGAGGTCAAACACGTTATTTTGGGTCACTAAAGTGCCCGTCCTACTTTTGGGTTTCTGCCTCAGTAATGAGGGCTTAAAGAAATCTTGTGAGCAGTCACCTGATAGAGGATTAGCACAGTGAGATAACCAAGTGCATCACTGCTGCTTTCCAGCCTGGCTCATTAGAGTGCTCCCTTCCTTTATTCCCCTGCAGCACACATGACTTCAGGGGGAAGCACTGCCCTTCTGAAGTGGTTTTGCTTAGAAAAGACAATTCTGTGTTGTGTTTTGGCTTGGAAAAGATCGTTGCGTGTTGTGTTTTTGCTGCTGTTAAACCAGTTTACAGTTTCAGTTAACTGCCAATTTATTATTGCAGATTAATAGTTCAAATTAGGTAAGAACCAGAAATTAGTCATTGAATGTGTTTGCATGAAATACAAAAACTGGAGAACTTCTATCAGAGTTCCTATTCATTAAGTGTCAGCAAGGGCTAATTATTGCGTGTGGATGGGAATAAGGATAAATTATGCATAGCCCAAGTGTCTCATGCAGATGCAGTTTGCTGTAACCATGTGCTCCAGGTGGAGGTTTGGAGTGTGTCTGTGGCTGGGGGTTCTTTGGGCACTTACCTGAGCCCGTTTGCAGTGGAGAGCTGACAGCAGGGTCTCTCTGAGTGCTGTGGGTGTGGAATGGGGAGGGCACTTGGTTTGCACCTCAGGGGTTGGTTCCAGTGCCTGCCCAGGGCTCAGGGAGTGCCCTGACTCCAGAGCCCTCAGCACTCCTTGCACTCCTTAGGAGCCATTTGGCAAAGCTTACTCTGAAAGTCAGGAGCAATTTCTTTCCATTATCCTTTAACATTAAAACCATCCTTTTCTGCCCTGGAAGATCAAGGTGTAAAACACAATGACTCCATTTCCCTACCAGACCTGTTTCAGGTGCTTCTGGAAGAGTCAGAAATGTTTTCTTTTTGTTTAAGGTGTATTTAGGGGTGACTTGGGGCCTGGGTCATCTGGTACTCAAGCCTTCTGTCTTCACAGAATCCCAGGCTGGTTTGGGTTGGGAGGGACCTCAAAGCCCATCCAGTGCCACCCCCTGCCATGGGCAGGGACACCTTCCACCAGCCCAGGGTGCTCCAAGTCCCGTCCAACCCGGCCTGGGACACTTCCAGGGATGGGGAGTCCAAAAACTCAACCTCTCTGGGCAGAATCCCACAAATCCAGAGGGACAGGCCAAGGGAAAGCCTTAAATATGTGGATGATTCCCAGTGCTGAGATTCCCCTGTGGAGGTGATGGGATCCAATGGGGACCTGTGGCTGGGCCATGTCTGCAGCCACCAGACTGTCCTGGAAAGCCTCCTTAGGGCATGGCTGGGCTTTAAAGGGATTTTCTTCCCGTACTTCAGACTGAAGGTGGCACTGTAACATCTTGGATAGTGACAAAGATGGGGCATGGCTTTGCCATGGGCTGTTAGGTGGGGCCATCCTTCAGCTGCAGTTTATTCCCATTTTTAGGGGTGGAGGGCAGGAAACATCTCATGCTCCATCATCCTGTGGCGGCACAGCACACCTCAAGTGTTTCACCTGTGCTCTGGCTCCCAACAAAATACCTTGAGAAAACTCTTGGATTTGTGCCCTTTGGTAATTGAAAGGAAAAACAATTAAGAAAATACAATTTAAAAATTCCCTTTGCCATTTAGTATTTGTGGGTTGTTCCAACACCACAGAACAGTAAAAAAAAACAAAAAAAAACAAAAAAAAAAAAGAATTTAGGACTCTAAAATTATATCCACCATTAGTTTGTGAGTTGCATCCAGTGCTGCATGTACAGTGCTTTAAAGATATTTTAAGCACTGTGGTATCAAAAGAATCCTGGACAATTTCATTTATGCAGGTTAGTGAATATTCAGGAGCTCTGAGTGATCTCGAATTTTGATGGTTTTTTGACTAAAAATATTGTGTGTAGAAAGGCAGTTCTGAGGATTCCCACTGTACTGGGTATGGCAGAGCTGGATCAGGCCCATGTGCTCATCCTGCACTCTGCAGGAATCTGACCCCACATGAAAAAGTAATTGTAGCCTTGAAAATCAATGATTAACTACAATTCTTCAGTGAATTTTGTATTTCTTCACAAACAGAAGCTCATCAAGTTAAAACACAGCATGGGGAAAGAAGTCAACAGGTACCCTTGGAAACAGATCTGAGGGTTTAGAAGCATTTTGAGCACTGTGAGACTGACCAAAAAATCAAAATTAGAAAAAAGAAAAGCAGTGATCTGCCCTGAGCACCCTGGGCTAGTGGGAGGTGTCCCTGCCCAGAGCAGGGTGTGGGACTGGAGGTGCTTTAAGGTCCTTTCCAGCCCAAACCTCGCTGGGATTCTGTACAATCAAATGTAATGCACTGCCTGGCAGTGCTGATTTGGGGCTGTGAACGTCCAGCCCTGCAGCTCTCCGGCCCATAAGGGTGTTGTGGTCCCGGTGTGGGGCTGGGGGTGTCTGTGATCCCTGGTTTGGATCAGCCCATGGGCTGGGCTGGGCTGCTCTGGGCTTGCAGCTGCATGTCCAGGCTGCTGAGAGGAGGCTGGAATTCACTGCCAGCTTTTTCCCCCTCTAAATGGGGATAATATTCCCTTTCATCAGCAAGGTGAGCGTGTGCCTGCTGTGATAGGTGATGTAAGACTTGGGATATCTCGGGAATCTTTGCTGGGAATGGCTGGAGCCCTGCGAGGGGGACTGGGGAGCTGAGCTGTGTTCACACCCGAGCTGCTGCCCTGACTCAGCCCTGCCCTGGGAACCTCGGGGATGGCACCACAGGGCAAATGCACTGGAGCATTTGCAATTGGCAATGCATCCACCTCCTCATACTGACTGAATAGCACAGGCAGTGCTGCAGGATGGGGGGAAACATCTCATGGTAGCAGAGATGCTCTTTAATTCCTGGTGTTTATAAAGCTGTCCTGACTGAAGGTCCCTGTGGCTCCATCCCTGGAGAGGGGCACTGCAGGCAGCGGGATGGGTCCGTGTCCTCTGAGGAGTGTTTGTGTGGGAAGGATGCTGCTGGTGCTGCAGAGCTGGCAGCCCGGTGCCTCCTGTGATTCCCAGGAACAAAGGCCCCCGATTCCTGTGGCTTTGTAGTCACCAGGGAAGATCAGGTGATGTCTGAATAACACCCTGTGTGTGGGAGAGGGGGATCCACTTATCGCCTTGGCCAGACATTGACATCCACACCCAAATGACTAATGTGAACTCGGTGCAACTCCCTGCAGATTAGTTCATTTAAAGGGCTTATCTTCCCATCCTGTCTCGAGAATTCCTCCCGGAGTTTTCTGCCTTGGCCTGCAGTTGCTGTGGCAGCCCGGCCAGCACAGCTGTCACCGGGGCTTGGCACAGCTCTGCCACAGCCAGCTGTGTGCAGGCATTTCGAATATGTAACATTTCTCACTCTGCAGCTCGATGCATAGAAAACCACAGCGGCACTCGGGTTTTGTGTGCATTCCTCGGCTGTCTGCAGGCAGCTGCACGGGCTGTCACAGCACAGACAAATATTTGCATGCCCAGCTCTCTCCCAGCACACCCTGAGCTGCACCTCGATCCTGTGGGTTCTGCCACGGCTGTCGGGGGCTTTGTGACACAGATGTGCTTCATAAAAAAAGGCTGCTTTGGAAAAGTTTTTAGCACAAAGCTTCCTACCAAGCTCCTGCAGTTTCCCCAGGCTTTTAATCCATGAAGGATCTGTGTCACTAACAGCCTTTATTACAAAAATGAGGCAGAGGTGTAAGGGTTGCCCAAGCTCCAGCATCCAGGTTAAGGGTGCCAGGTAAGTCCCCAGTCTGGGTTGTGATGTCATTTGAAAATGAACCGTTTACAAAGAGGAGTGATGGCACAGATAGCCTTAAAGGAATTTGGAATGGCAGTGAAGGCTACAGACTCTCTTTTGTGCCCTGGTTCATCTCTGTGTACAAACCTGGAGATTGAAATACATTATTGGGCTTTTCTCCTTGTCTCTTGAGCTCTGTGCTGTAGTGGAAGGTGTTTCTGATTCCTGCTTAGAGTGTGACTTGTGCCAAGGCAGAGCCTCCTGATAAGCAAAGCCAGGGTTCCATCAGGGTCAGGCTTTTTAAATTACATCCCTCCAGAAGTGCACGTTTGTGCTGAGACCTCTCCTAATGAGTTCAGTCCTGGCCCTGACAGTCGCTGTGCTCTGAAGGAGCAGGTGTGGGATTCACGAGGCTCAGGCGGTGGTGGCTTTGAAGGGTGACTGTCCTGGGCTCTACAAGAAATACAGTTCAGCAGGAGATGGCCAGGACTGGGTTTGGACTGCAGCACTTACAGCAATGGCAAGGGTAGGCCATGATGCTTGAAATCTGGGCCATTTCAAACGGGGCTTACTGACTCCAACACTGGTGAGAGATGTGTATACATGACATTAGAGCCTGAGAAAGTGTTAGAAATGTAGTTATGTTTGTCTGTCATTTGTGCCTGGAAATCCTGTACTTTGGGGCAAAGTCAGATAGGAAAGATTTGTCATATCAATACTTTGCAAAGCAGTAGAGACCAACCTGTGCAAATAGCTCAGTTGTAGATGAGGAAACTGGGGGTTCGGGGCTCCCAGTCACAGCGATGCTGGTGCAAACTGGGAGAGGAGGAGGAGGATTGAGGAGGTCAGGATCTGAACTGGAGCTGACAGTGCTGAACTTGGTGGTGTCTTCTCAACAAGCTGCATCTTGAGGTACCTGGCCAAAGTTAGCCAATGTAATTATAGGATTAAACAACAGATCATGGCAGAGGCAGGAAGAGCCAAGAGGTGTGTTTGGCAGCAAGCCCTGGCTGCTGGAAACACTGTGTCATAGGCACGGTCTGGGCTTCGTGTTCAGATAGTGAAGGAACTTGTTCCACCTTGGAGCTGCACAGGGAGAAGTGCTTGGTCAACCTCCTCCTCCCCAGCCCTGGCACAGGGTGCCCAGAGAAGCTGTGGCTGCCCCTGGATCCCTAGGAGTGTCCAAGGCCAGGTTGGACGTGGCTTGGAGCACCCTGGGCTGGTGGGAGGTGTCCCTGCCATGGCAGGGGTGGGATGAGATGACATTTGAGGTGCCTTCCAACCCAAACCACTCTGGGAGTCTCTGGAGGTGTGTGAGCTGGCTGCCCTGTGGTGGGCTGCAGGACACCCTCCTGCTGCTGGCAGTAACCTCACATGGCCCTGGGCTTGGTTTTCCCTCACAGGTCACCAGGTATCCGTGCTGGGAATCTCAGGCATCCCCAATGACCAGGCAAAGGCTGAGCATGTGAAAGAAAAGGGCCAGTTCTGGGGAATGGGACATTTGCATAAGGTGCTGGGGTTTGGGTGGCAGGGCGGGCTGAGCCTGCCCTGAGTCAGCACTGCTCCCCATGTGGGTGCTTTGTTCAGGAGGAGGGGGTGACAGCCATCGCCACCAGCACTGCCTGCTCAGCCTTTGCCTGGCTCACTGTTCTGTCCTGCCCAGCTGTGCTAGTGGAACGTGGCCCCCTCCACATGGGCATGGCCTTCAGGGATCCCCAGCAGGGCCGTGCCCCACAGTCCTTCAGGCTGGGTGGTTCTTGGCTCAGCTCGAGTGAGTCACACGCAGCAGAACACACAGGGACGTACAGGGAGGATCATTTCATGTAGGGACAGGGTCATCCTCCACCTCTGGGAATGGTGTGTCTCTTCCAGGTTCCCTGCTCTGCACCAGTGTAAGTGGCATCTGGGTATTTAACCTATGGCAACAGTGAAAAGGAGGTTATTACACCATAAACCTTGTGTCATCAGCCTCCTGTTTAATGACACAGTGCATGTGAGGAGTTGAAAATACTCTGAGTGTGGAGGAGGGACAGCATCAAGTGCTGGTTTTCATGGGGAGCGGAGAAGCAGCTCGGTGTGGAAGAACTGATGGTGAGCCCTTTGCAGCAGAGAGAGAGCCTGACATGGGGCTTTTTCCAGGAGGGACAGGAGAGACCCCAGAGGATTCCCATCTCACCACAAACAAACAGCTTGATTTTCAAAGTGCTTCATAGAAGTGTTTATTAGCTGTGTGGGTCTGATTTTTTTAACTTTACATGACAGAAACTGAAATCTGCTGCTGCCACCTTCTCCTACTCGTGTTCAGGAACAACTGGACATGGCACTCAGTGCTCTGCTCTGGTTGACAGGGTGGGGATCACTCACAGGTTGGACTCGATCCTGGAGGTCTTTTCCAGCCTGAATGATTCTGTGGTTCTGTAAGTGATGCTGCTGGGCAGCCTTCTGCTGGCAGCAGTAGGGATTTATTTTGGAGAGCATTGAACTAGCCCTTAGCACCCCATAACTGTGAGGCAGAGGGGATAAAGGCAGACCCAGGAGAGGAGCGGGGTGAGCCCCAGTCCCTGCCCCAGGAGCAGGAATGGTGCTCTCCTGGCACGGCTCACGCCGAGGTTGCTTCAGAGCCTTTCTTAGAACCAACTCTTCGGCAGAAGCCGGGAGGAGCCGGCGCTTCTCAGAATGAATTGCATCTGCATCATGCAGCACCGCTTCCTCTTTTCCACTCTGCCAGGCGTGGACGGTCAGCATCACCCCCGTGTCTGAGATTCAACGATATTTGCTTTACAGGAGGGACTTTTCCAACTTTACCTAGAAAAGAGCTAACCCGAAACCCGGCCCTTGCGGTCGGGGCCTTCCGGCCGTGGCTGCGCTCGCTCGGGCTGCTGCGGTGCCGTGAACGGGGAGCAGGGGCACCCCGGGGCACGACCGGGCACACAGCACTGTGGGTGCATGGGGTGCCAGCAGCCCACGGGGGTCACGGGCAGCCCTGCCCCTCACGGCTCGCTCGGTGCCTCTGGAGCGCTCCCAGAGCCGCCGTGGGGCCGTGTCTGCACAGGCAGCCCCGCGCTGAGCTCAGGTTCAGCAGAAACTAGATCGTGGAGATAGGAATCTTGTATGGACCCTGGGATGGCAGGAGCTGGATCCCCCTGACCCTCCAGCATTGCTGCCTGGTTCTGTGTGCACCGGCTCTGCTTCAGGCATCAGTGTGTGTGTGTTTGTTTGTTTGTAAGAGAACACCCCCCAGCAGGGAGAGGGGCAGGGATGGAGGCTCAGGCTGCAGTCTGTGTCAGCGTCCAGGCTCTCCAGCTCCTCTCTGCAGGGCTAGGGGAGGCTGAAGAACAGGCTGAATGTTTCCCATGGAAAGGCAGAGTGGTGGGATAGCAGGATACAGTGCAGGAGGAGGGGTGTCCCCGTGTGCTGGCAGCTTCCCTCTCCAGCACCAGCGTGGGCCAGCAGCACTGGTGCCAGTGTTACCTGCACCCCTGTCCCCTTGGGTCCTCACCTCAGCGTGTTTTCCCAGGCCCTTTGGGGGGACTCCCCCTGATTTCTTGCCATTTCTAGGCTGAGCAGTGAGCCCTGTCCTGCAGCTCAGCAGGTGCCCAGGAGGGTCTGTCTCCTTTTCATCAGCCTTCGCATTCCTCAGTCTGTGGAGTTCACATGGGGTTTGGGTTTAATCTGTGACCACTGGCGTGAGAACCAGAGAGGTGCTTTGTTGGTTTTTTCAAACCAAAGCCAAGATTTACTGACTTTGCGAGCTGGGGCTTTTGGAAGCCCACAGAGTCTGAAACCTGTGAGGAGCCTGCAGGAGCTGTGGGTGCTGGTTTGGTTTCACCAGCCAAGACTGCCCAGCACCTTCTGGGCCTGGAGTGGTCGAGTGGCAGCTGCTGCAGCAGGAACAGCTTTTGCTTGTATTGCAGAGTCACCTGGAGCATTGGGGTGTTTGATAATAAAACAGTGCAGGTGGGGAAAGCTGGTGCTTCCCTCATCCCCTTCATCCTTCTCGAGGATGGGGCCTGGGAGTGCGCTGGGGATGGCCTTGGAAAGCTCATCTTGTTAGGAACAAAGAAAAGAGTAATATTTCTGGAGCAAGAAAGGAACTTCAGAGCTCTTGTGTCTGCTTAGAAATGTCAGGACATGGGCCCGAGGGTCCAGGCAAACCTGCAAATACAAATTGCATTTTAATCTAATTTGCCTTGTCCTCAAAAACCTCCAGCCTGGAGGAACACAGGGCTGGGAACAGCAGTTGGTTTAGTTTGTTTTCCCTGGGTGGGGAGCTGCTGGACCCAAGCACGAGTGTGAGCTGCCCTCTCCTCCTTAATGAGGGTTTTACTACAGCTGGAAGAATGCAGTGAAATGTTGCCTGTTCCTACTATTAAACCTTAATTGTGGGACTGGCATTCCCTAAAGTCCCAAATATTTTGGCACTTGTCTTGATAAAGGCATATTTTTTTTGTACATAGATGTTTTTCTTTTATTAGCAGAAACCATCTGCCCTGTAAACAGAGATCAGGAGCGAACAGCCTTCCTGGCAGTTCTGCGTCACGTGGGGATGCTGTGGTGCCTGCATGGGAAAGGGCCTGCTTTCTGCCTTCTCATTCCAGCTAGAGGAAACTCCAGGCACATCAGAAGCAGCTAATTTAAGCTGATGAGTCTTGGCATCGCATCTGAATTGCAGAGAGGATGTGACTGTAGCTCTGTGTAGAGGTGCACAGCCCTGCTCTAAGCAGGATGGATGTTCCTGGGAATAGGGGAGCGTGCAGGGGGAGGAGCAGGTTCTTGCTGGAGACTTAGACTGGGAATGGCAAAAGGCCAGGGAGTTTGCAGTGCCCTAAAAGTGAGCTGAGCCCAGTGAAGAGCCTGGGCAGCCTAGTGGGGTGAGCTTTGGTCGCTGTGGCTCAGCGAGGTGATGATTTTTGGTTGCCAGCATCCCATGGCATTCCTGCAGTCACCATCAGCGTCTCTGCTTTGTTCAAAGCCCTGCCAGCTGTTGCAGTGTCACCTGTGAGAGCACACACAGCCTCGTCTCAGCCAGCCCCAGTTTAGCTTCCATTTCAGAGCATTTCTCCAGCGTGGGAGGAGAACCAGACTAGATGGGAAACCAGTTTGCTGTTGCACTGTAAGGTGTCAGGACGCGGCGTGCACCCCTCCTCCTCTTTTGTGGCTTTCTGTTCCGCTCCTGCTTTTATTTTTAACATCTCTGGCATGTACACGAGTGCATGTGTGAGCCTCTGAACATGCCATCATGACACTGTGTGTGTCCGTGACATTCCTGACTGTCACTGTAACATGGAATGTTACAGGATCTCTATGGCTGAATGAAAACTTTACTATGGTCAGTGCAGTGTAACGTATCTGTCCCATCTTTTAGGCTGAAACAGTCAGAATATGATCTTCCTTTTCATTAAAAGGGAAGTATTTCAAACATGGAAGTATTTCCAGGAAGACCATGGTTTCTTTCATCAGAAAGCACAGCCAAGCTTGACCAAAAAAGCACACCAGCTTTATCAGCAGAAAACGTTCCACAAACACAAGTTAAAAGATTGCAAGATGGCAGTGGATTTCTAGCAGTGGCAAACGCTTGTCCAGACGTGAAATCTGGGCTGGTTTAATGTCCAGTTAGTGTATTTATAGTGAAGTGTATGTGGAGGGGAGAGGGCTGGGGAGGAGAAGGCAGCAGGAGCAGCCTGCGTTTCCACAGCTGCAGCGACAGCGCCTCATTGCCTTGAGCAGGCGATTTTGCAAACTTTCCAGTAAGATGCAAATGCAGATAACACAGATAACTGCAGAGCTGCTGTATCCAAGGAATGGCCCCGTGTGCTGTCAGAGCTCTGTCTGTGCTCAGCCCTGCATGCAGGTTTTCATCCGGCAAACACTAACTGTGACCTGGTGTGTGATTCCCAGGAGCGAAACCTGGACTGGTTCCCGCGGATGCGGGCCATGTCCCTGGTGAGCAGCGACTCGGAAGGGGAGCAGAACGAGCTGAGGAACTTGCAGGAGAAGTTGGAGTCCACCATGAAGCTTGTGACCAACCTCTCTGGCCAGCTGTCAGAGCTGAAAGACCAGGTAAGGGAGCGCACGGGCGGCCTCACATCCCTATGGGCAGGACACAGCTCCTGCCGCCTCACACACCGAGGGGTGTCTCACGGCTCCACAGCTTCTGCAAACCCCAGGGAGAGCTCTTCTAGAGCAACCTAGGGGAGAAGTGAACAAACCACATGCCTCTGCAGAGCCCCGTGCCCCAGCTGACCTGCCTGGTGCTGACCCAGCCAGCATGTTCCTAAGTGGGCACCTCTAGAAAGGGAAAACTTGCATTGAAAAAATTACCACTAATTAACTTCACTCAGCCCTGGCTGGGGCAGGGAGCCCGTGTGTGTGTGTGTGTGGTGGTGGTGTTTTGGGTTTTACCCCAAAGACCCGAGCGCACTGTTGTCAGTCAGAGGGTGTGACAGTGATAGGAGGGTGTGTCACTGCACGGACCTCAAAACCCACCGAGAAACTGGAGAGGCGCTCGAGTGGTTACTGGTGCTGGTCCCCTGTGCTGTGGCTGTGCTGCCACTGCAGATGTGATTTGGCTGCTGCCACATCCAGCCTGCAGCACAGACGTCCCTGTGGGATGTTTTGCACTGCACTGTGTGCTGCTGCTGCTGTGACACGTGAGAGCTCCCCAGCCCTCCAGTGATTGGTTTTCCACAGCAGGGGTTTGAGGACTTGTGTTGGCTCCTGGCTTGGCTGGGCTCTAGGGCATCATGGGGCTGGTTCCCAGCCCAGCCCCAGCGATGGCTTTGTCAGAGCCACAGAGGCAGCAGGGCTTTAGCTCGTGTTGTCCACAGGGATTACAGCCTAGCGGGGAGGAACAGGGAAAACGCTGCTGCCTGCACTGGCAGGAGCTGTTTGTGGTGGCTGCTTATCTTTGTGCATTAATAACCTGAGCCAGATGGTTCAATTAGTTACATTTATATAAGTATCAGCACTGGATAAGATTAATTGCTGACTTGCACCCGGGGCAGTCGATGGAGCTGCCCGGGGAGGAAAGGCCCGGCAGCTCTGGGGTGTTATCTCAGACGTGCCCTGCCTGCCCTGGCACGGCTGGCACAGCTCTGCCCATACTAATCCGAGCCCTGCTCCCATCTCTGCCCGGGCTGCTCCATAAGCCAGTTATCTTTGGGGGGACGTGAGTGTCTGAGCCAGTCCTGGCAGAGCCCGGCTCGCTGCCTTCCGATCACGCCCTGCAGTGTGGATGGAGCTGGGCCCTTTCCCGCACACCCCGTGGAGCACAAGGAAGGGATTAGCGGGCGGGACTGGGAGCAGCCAGCCTCGCTGCTCCGGGCTGTAATTAGTTCCCAGGCACTGTGCCACAGAGCCCCTTGCTCCACTTGGTCTCAGGATGGAGGGCAGAGGCAGTTGCTCTTTTGTCTGGGCTTTAATACTTGCCGGGCAGTGGTTTTGCTGTTTTGCCTGGAAACAATTATCTTGAAACATGTGTCTTGTGTCTCCCCGCTGAAGGGTCTGACTCAAAGTGGTCTGCAGTCACCAGGAGTCTTTCCACCGGCCGCAGCCAGCGCTGGCTCACGGCACATTTATTTCTGAAGCTTGCAGCCCTCTTGGCTGACCAAGCACTAAAACCCCTCCTCGCTCTTTGTGAAAATAAGAATGAAGGGTTTAGCTTTTAGAGAGCTATTTGACTGTAAAAGCAAGAGAGGAAACCAGCTTCATTAGTGTGGTGATAGCTTTTAGGAATTCCCCTAAGTACCATTATTGAGAGCCCTGCTGAAGATGCAAGATGCTCCAATTATGTTCCAAAGCCAGCATATCCCTCCTCCTGATGAGGAACTGTCTCCAGGAAAAGGAACTAACTCGGGGAACTTTTATTTGTATTTATTTTCTTGTAATTAAATAAAGGGAAAACCTTTCATTCATTTGCTCCTCAAGCTCGTTAGGTTTTCTGGAGACTGTAATTGTTAGAAGCCAAGCTCCAGCCCGCCTGCTTTCCCAAGGTGCACCAAGAGCCATTAAAATCCTGATCGCTTTAATTCTGTGCAAAAAGATTACCCCCTAATTGTCTGCAGCAGCAGGGGATTAGATGTAATCACCCAGAAATCCTTCCCAGCGCCTGCTCCGGTGTCGGAAGGTGTGAGGCATCACTCCTGGCCCCTGCTGGGGACAGTGCCCTGTCCCTGGGACCCGCAGGTGTGCCTGGGCTGGAGCAGCACATGGGCAGGCCGTGTCCAGCCGGGATCCTGCTCCCCTGTGCCCCCATCCTGGAGTTCACTCCAGCTCCCCGTGCCCTTTGGAGCGGGGCAGTAGTCACGGGCAGTACTGGGGTGTCCAGCCTGGCTCAGATGAACCCAGCCCCGGGGTTGTGTTTGGATCCTGTCAGCACAATTCCAGTGGCTGGCAGCTCCCTGGAGATATCTGTGTACAGCTTTTATTGCCTGTTAGCCCAGGCGTGCTGTCCCTGGAAAGCTTTCGTTAGAGATTCCCCCTCCAGGTAAATGTGATGGCGATCAGTCGCTCCCTCCCACAGCCCTGTGCCCTTCACGCCAGCACATGTGTCGTGCAGGATTAATAATGCTCTGAATTTACACTAAAATTGCATTTCTCCCTCTTATTTATGCTTGGTTGCTTTATTCTTCCCTTTTTTTAAAGCCACATCTTCTACAAACGACTATATCAGGGTCCCTTTTCTACACAGCATGAAAAACACCTACTACAGTCCCTTTTCTTTATTCCCTTCTCATTCCCATTTTTATTCCATGTGTCCTCTCAATCAGTTTATTGGTGGTGTGAAATGGTGACTCTTGGTCTGCTCAGTGAAACTAATTAATGTAAATGGACATTTTTACACCAAGGCCTTGTGGTCTCTTTGCATTCCCACTCGTGGGTTACCTTAGGAATGGTTGAAGGTCCCGGCAGGTTCGGCAGGGAGTAGCTGTGTGTGTGTCCAGAGAGCTGTGGGAAGGTCCCTCTCCTGCTACTCCTGTTCCCTGTGAAGCACTGGGAGCCTTCTGTGGCAGGAGAACTCTGGGAATGTGGTGCAGAGGAGCAGGGGGTGGCTTTGCCTCCCCTGGGTCAGGAGAGAGCAAGGTGCTGGGCTGAGGTTGAGTTTAATTACGGTTTCAAGAGGAATGATGGTATTTCAGCCCTTTCCCTGGTGGTTCAGTGAGTGTCACTGGACACAGGGTGAGAGCCGTGGGGTGCACAACATTGCCCTGCCTGTGGCACATGGAGGAACCTTCTGGAGGTTGCCCAGAACTGACTGTTTGGACCAATTCCATTCCCCACAATGAACTGCAGAGCCCAGATCAGCCACCCTGGCATGCTGGGGTACCCTGCCCCACATGGGACACTGCTCTCCCTCACTGAGGGTGGGGATTTTAAACACTCTGGTGCTTTTGTGGTGAACACGGTGGTGGTGCTGGGTTGATGGGTGGACTTGAGGATCTTAAAGGTCTTTTCCAACCTTAAAGATTCTATGATTCTAGGAGTGTCACAAATGAACCAGTCATGCTCTAGACCATGTCCCTTCTCCTGGAGTTACTGCCACAAGCAGTTACCTTGGCTGACATTTGTAATTAAATATCATAAAACTGAAAAACTAGATAGTGGATGTGGATGCTGCAGGGAAAGCTTTGCTGGGCAGCCAGCCTGAGGGGAAGAGCAGCAGGGGTGGGATGTGCATGTGGCTGCTCCTTCACGCTGCCTCGACTGCCCATGGATCACATGCCATGGGGTGCTGAGCCCGGAGGGTGTTGGGGCTCTCAGGGAGCCCAGGTGCCCTCGGTGCCCAGGACAAGGCCCCCCTGGCACACTCTGCATCCCACCCCCTGTGTCACTGCCCTGAGGCTGAGCCTGGTCGCAGCAGGAGCCGTGCAGTGATCCAGCTGTTCATGCAGTGATCCAGCTGCTCCCTCCAGAGCCCCTGCCCACGCCGGAACTGCTCCTTACAAGGCCTGTGTGCTTATGTAAGAAACCTCCCAAACTTCCAAAACACCAGAGCAGAGCGTTGGATTGTGGCTGTTTCTCAGTATCAGCAATAACAAAGCTGATCCCTGTTCTGTTCCAGGCTGCACTGAGCAGAGCAGCGTTATTTTACCTGCAGGGAGGCAGCGGTGAAGGTGGGGCTGTCTGGCCTGGCAGTGAGGTGGTTAAGCCCTGCCTTGGCTTTTGGCAGATGGGGAGGGATGTTGGCTGGCTCCGGATGAGACTGGGAGCGCCCGAGTCTATTCCAGCAAAGGCAAGGGTATTCCCAGCCTGACTGGAGGGCTCGCCCCTTTTTCCGCCCTCTCCGTCTCGTCTGCCTCGGCTGCTGGACGGGTTACAAGGAATGTCTAACGGGGGAGGTTTCTGCAGCCTGCTCTGCACACTAATCCCCGCTGGCTGCCGGGCTCTCCCGAGCTCTCCCCTCGTGGAACGGTGGCCAGGCACAGCCACGGGCTCCTGGCCAGGCCCAGGGGACACGGGCCGGGGCTGCAGCCACCCCCTGCCCTGGCACAGCACTGCTGTGTGTGCGGGCAGCGGGCTTGGGCTGAACCAGCCCTTGGGCCAGCTGACGCACAGGAAGTGTCGAGGCCTAATGAGCAAACTGGTTAATTTTCCAGATGACGGAGCAGAGGAAGCAGAAGCAGCGCATCGGCCTGCTCGGCCACCCCCCGCCCATGAATGTGAACCTGCAGCAGCAGCAGCCGGCGTAACCGCGGGCTCCGGCCCCTCCGCCACAGCCCCAGCCACCCCCCAGCCCAGAGCCCGCACCAGGCTGCTCCCTGTACCTCTGTGCATCCTGTAAATACCCTGGTTTTATACTGTATGTATATGACTGCTACTCTGCCGAGTTTGGGATTGTAAGTAGAACTGTTGGCACGGGACAGAGGTTAAACTTTGTGCCAAAACTATCAAAATTGCCTTTTCCTTGGAAGGACTAAAGAGAGCACCTGAATTGCACTTGAAAAGATTATTTGACTATGTGACATGTATTTTGTATTTAAAAGAAAAAATAGAATAGCTAGTATTTATGTTTTTATACAATTGTGCAATATGACTTATGCAATCACAATATATTTGGAACTCCTGAATGTCCTAAAGGGAGTGCACATCTTTGGATCTGGTGTGTTAGTACAATGTAATAAATGGTATAAAATTACAGGTGTAAATGAGGCTGCTGCAAAATTGTGTAACTGGTGATTTTTCATACCCTTGGACATTTTTGTACCATGTGTGTAAATATCTTGCAATGCCATATCTGTTGCCTCTTCCTCCCAGAGATAACGCTGGGACCCCATGAGTTGTTCAATTGGTATCAGATAAAGCAAAACATTATTTTGAAGCTTCCAAATGAGGAAAGCAGGAGGTATTTTTCAAGAGATTTCTTTAGAGTACTGAGGCTAGAAGAGCTCAGACACCGGGTTTTTTAAATGCTAAGATTTCTTAAAGGGAACTTTTTATGCAAAATGAAGTTTGGGATGAGGATGCACTGCTGGCAAGTCGGTGCAGTCTCCCAAAACCGATCCCGAGGCTGTCCAGGCTTTGCATTCTCAGTGTGTAGGATCCTTTCCTTCTATTTTTTCATTAGAGACCTACGTGCCTGCTAAAGCTTTAGCAAACAGGCATTGCACCGACTGAAACGTGTCCTGTAGCTGAGCACTGATGTGTGTAATGCTTGTGTGAGAGCCACTGGTTTGAGGCTGGTCTGCCCACCCTTCCTCTCCCTTTCCCTCTCCATTCAGTCACTTTCTTTGGTTTCTGATTTCAGATTTCAGAGTGTGAAAGGAAACTTGTCGGGTTGTTTTTTTCTCTCCAATCCGTTGCATAGTTTTATACATGGACCTCATTTTACAGAAGCTGACTTCTCTGCAATACTGTCTACAAAAAAAAAAAGAAAAAAAGCTACAGACAGAGCTATGAAAATTTGTAAATGCATAAATATAGGTATTTAAATAAATGATGCAAAATACTCTATGGTCTGAGGCTGCTGGTGGTTTGTGTCCCCCCGAGGTGTGTGGCGTTGCTGTCGCGCTTCCCACGCGTCCCTGGCAGGTAAGGACGGGCTTTTCCCAGAGTCCAGAGGGGCAGAGGTTGATCTTTTTGAAAACCAGAGCGAGTCCTTCCTCCTCCAGCAGCGAGAGGCACTGGCACCAGCAAACTTCCCTGCGCTCACCTCGTTTGGGATACTTCACACTGGTGGTTCAGGCTTGGGGTCCTCAGACTGGAGTCTGTGAGAGTTAAAAAACCCTCCAGCTCCAAGTCTCGTGTTTACAGGAGCCCTGCTGATTGTGTGTGTATTTAAGATGTAGCAGGAACTACCTGGTACAATTAACCATCTTTAATCTGGTAAGTGCACACAACTGACTGAGGTGGGTTTGTGTCCCTGCCATGGGTCATCAGGAACCCTCGGCGTGAGGGCAGCCGAGGCAGAGGGAGGGAAGGAAGGAGGGCAGCCTGACCAGCAGTCTCCGAGCCAGAGATTTATCAGCGAGATTGTGACTTCTTAATCACAAGTATTTCCATCTACATCTCCTGGTAAATCTGTCTTCCTCTCCTCTGCAGCAAGGTGTATGCAGAGGGAGCGTGATGGATGCAGCTGCCACGGGGGTTGTGCAATGGAGGAACAGGATTTCATTTCCCCTGAGCAGCAGAGACACGGATCTGACTCACTTCTCCCCTTCCTGCCATCCAGGGATAGCAGGCACACACAGATTTGTGAGGCTTCCCGGAGTCTCCGGCGGTCAGGTGAGGGGGAGGTGACTGTGCACAGCCTGAGAGGGCACCCCTAAGAATGTGCAGTGTTGCCTCATCTTTACCTTAAAAAGGCAAAAGCACGGGGTGCCTCAGCCTGGCGCGAGCCCTGCCTGCCTGGTGACCTGTGTGAAAGGCAGTGGGTAGAACCTGGTGTTTTCACGTGTGGTTGTGCCTTCCCAGGGGCTGTGGGAAGATGCAAAGAGGGAGGTTTTGTCCCCCTGGTGCAGCTGCAGCGAGTGCAGCGGAGCGCAGCCACCGCCCTGGCAGGGGATGCACTCGAGTAGGGCAGGGGCATTGGCTTTGGGGTGGCACAGGTGGCTCCCATGGTCACGCTGTGTCCCAGCAGAGGCTGTGTTGGCTGCTCAGCAGACAAAGGTGACTGTGTCTTCCTCCCCTCTGTCCATACCAGGTCCCTCACTTCTGCAGGGTTCCTACTGCAATGACATTTCACACATAACCATCACATTTTCCCTCTTTCACTGTCTGGTTTTCAAGACTCTCTTGGGCTTTTCTTTCTGGCTGAAGTCCTATGCCCATCGTGGCAGCAGAGGCAAGGAAACCTCCTGGGGTTGGTGGTGGTTCTGCCCTGCAGCTTCCGAGGTCAGTGCTGTATTAGGACTTTCCCATCCCTGGACTGAGATCTGGGGCCTCATGGCAACTTCCTGATCTCAAGGAAAAGCTGTGTAAGGGCTCTGTTTAATTTCCACATTTGGGGTGCCTTCTTTTCCACAAAAGCTGAGTATCTCTTCACGTCACAAAAGGCTTTATTCACAATCCTTGGACTCTCAAGTGAAAAAAATCCTCCAAAACATGAGATAGGCATCTGCAGTGATAATTTTAGTTTCTTTAAGCCTGGGAAGGGGGAGCATCAGTTCTGGAGATGCTGTGAGATACAGCCCATGGTTGTGCGTCCATCCCTGCAAAGAGGGTTTGCAGTGGCATGTCAGGGGCATCAGAAATGGACTGGACGTGGAGAGTTCTCCAGGAGTGTCGAGTTTGGTGTGTGCTGTTAATGGGGTGGAATGGCTACGAATATCAAAAGACAACTTCAAGGAACAAAACTAGCACTTGCAGACCACAGCCAGGGTGAAGGGGCAGGCTTTGCTCTCGGGGCGGAGCCCATGTGTCAGACCAGGAGGAATCAGCCCCTCTTGGTGCCAGGGATGGTGGGGAGCTCGTTGGGCAGCACCCTCAGAGGTCCAGGGGACACCAGAGAAGGGGGGGCTGCTGTGGAAGAAGGTGGCTCATTCCTGGGTCTAGGGCAGGATGTGGAAGTGTAAAGAAAGTGCCTGCTCTGCCCTGGCTGGTGCCCCCAAAGCCCTTCTGGAGACTTGCTTTAGTCCCACCTTCAGTAAAACGGCGTGGGCATGTCCAAAGGAAAGCAAGAAGGATGCCCAGATTTGGGATAAGGTGGATTGTGAAGAACTGGGATTGTGTAGCCTGGAAAACAGGGACAGCATAAGAAAAGATGATTCCCACATGCTTTCAGAGCAAAGGCAATGTTTGCTGAGGACGTGAGGAGGAACTGCACAGCTGAGCCCTGGAGGTTTAGGTCCTACACAGGAGGGAGCTTTTTGGCTCTAAACACAGGTCCCTGACGTCCAGTAAAATTAATGATTCGGTGACAGGTGGCAGTTGGTGTAAGGATTAGATTGAAACTGGGGAGGTTCCACCCACCTTGCACACACCTGAGTTTTCCTTTGGCATCAGGTTTCATTAAACCGGACTGTTAAAGTTTGGGAAGACGATTACTTTGTCTTTTAAATAAGAACTTTCATTTGGAGGTGGAAATGAAAGTGACCTTCTGAAGAGGAAGGAACAAACCGAATCTACCAATTTTGCTAATAATGGAAAGTCCTAGAGGGGAAGGATCTCCGTGCATTCTCCAATTTGCATGAATGGCTGGGTCTGTGGAGGAGCATTTTCTCCGCTAATGAAGCAGGTGACATGCTAATCAAGGCAATGCAAATAAGTGCTCTGAAAGCAGAGCCGCGGCCCCGGCACCGCCAACAATGGCAGATTGGAGCCTCGTCCCCAATTCTGCAGCAAATTGGCGGCGGGCAGGACAAAGGAGCCGGGATTGCAGTCCCCGTGCTCGCGGCGGGGCCGCGCGCTGGGGCGCAGGGATGGATACCACGGCACATAATGGGGGCTGATTGGTACCGCGTCGGGGAAGTCATCACACAGCTCCACAGAACAATCCCGGTCGCCTCCCCGAATGGGAAATGCTCCTACACACATGCTTAACAGGGGCTTTTAAATTGCCCATTGTATTTCCGAACAAGAGAAACTTATTTGGAGTACTTTCCTTTCTACGTTTCCAACATAAGCAGCTGAAGACGCTGCCATGTGTGTTCTCGGAGCTCTGCAGACCCACTGGCTGGTTTTTCAGGCCGGCACGGGATCACAGAAGGGGTCAGGTTGGAAGGGGTCACACTGGGTCACCGGTCCAACCTCCCTGCTCATCCCAGAGCACGTTGCACAGGATTGCCCCAAGTGAGGTCTCAAGGAGGTGTCCCTGGAGTCCACCCATGCCAGAACAGCCAAAACAAGTTCCACGTCAAGTACCTGCTCCCACAGGGACACAAAGGGGCCGTAAGCTCCTGCTGACAGATCGGGGTGGCTCCTTGTTCTCACTGGAGACTACCTGGCTGTGAGCCAGCGTGCCCAGGTTCCCACACGCCGTGATGGAAGTTCCGTCCTGAGCTGTGAATTTCCTGACCCCACAGAGTGTAACCTTTACACTGAACACGGGGCATTTACTTCTACAAACAGACCGACCTGTGTTGCCAGTCATTGAACTCGGTTGGGAAGAGCTGTTGATATTTGGAGTAAAGTCAGGACAAATACTCCCGTCTACGTGAACCTGGCATTGTAACTGGGACATAAGGAGTAACTTCTGGAGAGATGCTGTACTTCTGTGTCCAATTTTTTATTTACTACCTTTCCAACCTTCTTTCAGACTAAACATGTTAATGAGCTGAATGTCAAAACCACCCACGAGTAAACTGAGTCGTCCCATCCAGTAGGCTGATGTTGGTTTGTTTTTAGTAACTAGCAAGGATGCTGGAAAACCCCTATAAAGACTTCATTTTAAACAAAAAGTACCAAAAACTCCACCAGTTTTGCATCACAAAGTTGTGGTTAAAGTCAAGATTTGAGTCAAGCAGCATGTCTGTGGTTTTTGTGGGTGGATGCATCTCGGAATGACTATCAATCTGTCAGAGGGAGATCTGCATGTCATCTCTGCATATGACAAGCAAAATCTGCAGTGACAAATATCTTTCCAGTACTCAGCTGCGCTGAGCCTCGTACCACTCCTGCCATCCAGAATCGCCAAGTCTTGTCACCACATAGCGCTTGAACCCACTTTTTTCTTTTAAACTGCGACAAACAGAGGAAGGAAGGAAGGACAAATACGGAGCAGAGCCCTAGAGATGCTACTGAACACCACTGCCAGTGTGCTTAGTCACACACAGATCCTGACGCGCACACAGGAGATGCCATGCTGGCCGCTTCTGTCATACCAGCCTGCCCAGGTTTGGCTGCTCCTGCAAGTGCTTGCAGTCCTTCTCTGCTGCAGTTACATGCCTCAGTGGGACACTTGGAAATGAAATTATGTCAGGCTGGAGGGAAAAAAATGAGACTAACTCTGAGAATGCAGAAGAGTTTTCAGAAACAAACCCCAGAGAATCTGATTGATTTAGAACTTAACTGCTGGTAGGGAAACGCCCAGACCTACAAAAGGACTTGCCAAACAGAAGACTGATAGAGGATCACATCACTTCATACAAATATCTCCAATGGATGCCAGGAGACACACTGATGGCATGTCCTCCATGGTCCCAGCTGCCTGGAGCTGGAGCCTCCTTCCCCCTGCACTCAGGTCTCAGGGGGAGCAATGGGAGCAGTCTGAGCCAGTGCAACACAGGAGAAAGGCCTGAAATTTCAGCAATAACCACGGGATGGGAAAAGCACCGTGTGCCTAGTGGAGTCCTGATCCCAGGATGCACTCACAGGCTGTGTGAAAACAAGCTGATGGCAGGATAAATTGCCTCAAGGCAGGTGCTTCCCCAGGAGCATCCCAGAGCAGGAACAGCCAGACCCATTTCCAGTCAGCCCTTCCCTCCAGAAGCACTATCATCCCTCAGACCTGTCTCACAGCTTTCTCGCCCATTAGTCCTCCTCAGCTGGCTCCTCTCTCCCTGACACTCAGCCCTTTTTTTCCCCTTTCACTCTGTTGTCTTGTCTCAGGAGTGACTTTGCAGCTCTCGCTTGCCCAGAGCCTTTCCACTGCCTGGAAATGGTGCCTGGTCCCAAGGGAATGGGCAGGAGCAAAGCCTGTTCCTGGGCCTTACTGAGGCAATGGGTTTGTTTTCACTTTCCTTTTCTAGCACTAAGTAAATACACAGCACACCAAATCTGAAGGCAGCGAAGAGTGGAATTCCATATCTGTTCCATGTGTTCCAATATGACTCTTAAAATAGTGGAGATGCTGTGTTATGATTTCCATTTCCCTTGTGTCCATAACACTGTTTTTACGCAACAGAGATGGAAACACAATCTGTTAAGCCTGTAAGGAACTTTTCCGTATGAATGATGGGTGCAAACATCGTGTACAATTAAATTACTGGAAGAAAATTCCATCCCCTCAGTGTTAGCAACCCCAAAGGTAGTTAAAACTGCAGTTTGCCTCTATTTACACACCATGGGAGCTTTCACATTGATTTAATCATAGCATCATTCTTATTCATAAATCATAATAATCAAGTAGAATCATGGAATCGTTAAGGTAGGAAAAGACCTTTAAGATCCTCAAGTTCAACCATCAGCCCAGCACGACCACGCTGTTCACCACTAAACCATGTCCCCAGGTGCCACATTCACATGTTTTTTGAACACTTTCAGGGATGGTGAGTCCTCCACTTCCCTGGGCAGCCTGTTTCAATCCTTTATAACCCTTTCCATGAAAAAATTTCCCTAATCTAACCCTCCCCTGATGCACCTTGAGGTTGTGCAACAGTGGAACCACCTCCAGGACCCGTCACAGAGTATCTCCCAGCATCCAGTCCCAAACTGGTGTGAAAACTGCCCCACATCTTCAAGAAGAACATCTCCACGTGATGGTAAATTCGCAACATGTCCCTGTGAGTGACTGGCTTTAGTCATAAATGTATGTATTGACTTTAACTTGAATTTTTGCTGCCACTGAATCTCATTCCAGCATCAAAGGTCACCTTGATGGCCAGGAGACTTCTGCAGAGAGCAACCTGGATTGTGTCCACTTAGCTCTAGAGCTGGCAAGAGGATTAAGCTATTTAAACCCAAAATGCAGATGCTTGGAAATCCAGACTCACCCTGAAGACATCCCCAAACCTACAGCTGCTCCAAGTCTGGATGAAGCCAGGACTGGAGCTATGGAAAACCTCAAACAGGCAGGGCTGGCCGGGTGAGATGAGTCATCCCCTGGGAAATGCTGCTGATGGGCTTGTCCTGAACATGCTCCCAGACATCCTGCTCTGCTGCGTCAGGAGCCTTTCTCCCAAAGGTGTGTGTTTGTGGTTGGCAACCAGAGCTTGCTCTGGTTTTTTCCCTAAAATTAGGAAGTGGGAGGAATAGAAGGAAATGGTGGCCTCCAAAACCTGCTCAGTGTAAATGTTGGGAAGGGAGATGGAAATGCAGGTTCCTCGCAGTCCTTTGATGTCAGTGCCATCACAGCCGCTCCTAAGTTTCTGCATGGCCCTGGGAAGATTTTCTGCACAAAGCTGATGGATGGATGGATGGATGGATGGATGGATGGATGGCTCTGAAGAAGGGGGCCTGGCTTCCACCATCCCAAATAAAACTATCTGTTTACTAAGGGAATGCTCTACCAACCAACAGCAGGGCCTTGGAACAGGCTGCCCAGGGCGGTGGTGGAGTCACCATCCCTGGAGGGATTTAATAGATGTGTAGATGTGGCACTTGGGGACATGGGTTACTGGTGGGTTTGGTAGTACTTGGTAGTGGTTGGACTGAACAGTCTTAGAGGGCTTTTCCAACCCAAATGATTCTGTGATTCCATGATTCTATGAAACCTCATTTGAACTTTGCCACAGCCAGAGAAGGAGGATGTCAACACCTTCTCCTGAAACTGTTCTGGTTTGCATCTGGTATCATTTATTGGACTGAAGAGAGCACTGATTGCATTGGGAGCACTGCAGGGAGCAGACCTGTGTGTGGCTGCTGTTTTAGGGAATGCTCAGTAAAACCCCTTGGCTGTTGCCTGCAGCAGGCTCAGACAGCAAGGCTCACCCGGGGAGCACGCCAGTGTTACCGGGTTCAAAGGAGTACACATCCAAGGAGGAACGAAGGATCTCCTATCCCAGAGATATCTTGCTAGTTAGAGCTTCTGCCTGGAAGAATTAGATTAATATCTTCCCTGGACAAGAGAGGGCATTGCTCCTGGTTCCCGTTTTGGGAGTGCTCTGTGGCTCTTCCACACTGCTGCCCAGCGTGTGCTGCGGTTTGCTTCCCACCTCGCCCCTGGGCAGAGCTCCCAGCTGCGAGTCCAGCATGGACAAAATCAGCTGGAAGCAGGTTCCATGCTGACCAGAGGCTACATCCCTCTGCCAGAGGCTCTCCTGCCTCCCAAACACAACCACCCCATTGCCTGTCCAGGAACCAAGACCCCAAACCTGGGGCCTGAGTTGGTGCCTACAAGGTAAGAACTGAAACGCTTGGAGTTTTGTTTTTCAGACCTTTTGTGAGCCTAATTCTTGGTCTTCCTGTGGGTCTGGTATTCAGTCTGACAAGGCAGCAGGGGAAAGTCTTGCTCCTTATTCACATCCTCACCCTAATTCTGAGCAATTGGAATTGTAAAGCAAAAGGGAGGATTACATGCTTGTAAAATACCGACAGTGCTACCTCCTCCCTCTCCCAGCTTCTCTCTTTGGGACAGCAGGGTTATCTCAGCCTGTGCCAAACCCCAGATTTTATACAGTGGAAAAATAAAGAGGCAAAATGTTACATTTTCCTGAACCAAAAAAAACCCAGAGGTGGTGCATGACTTTGTGCAAGAAGAGGCCAGGCAGACAGCATGAATCAGAGGGACTGGTGACACGGTGGAGGAGGAAAGCCCTGGTGGCAGGCAGCCAGGCTGAGGCAGAGCTCCTCCTGCGTGCATTCCCGCAGCATCCTGGCGTGCATTCCCGTGCATTCCCGCAGCATCCCGCCCACCCCGCCTGACAAACCGCCTCAGGCACTAATGAGTAACAGTGGGAAGCTGGCGACCGGCATCCTCCAGCCGGTGGCTCGTTCTGGGGTGACTCTTGTCAACCTGACTAATGTGCAGCCTGAAAGTGAATGGCCCTTAAATTCAGAGTTAGGTTTCACATTGTGATTCAAGCCTGTCACCCACCAACAGGAACTGTGCGTGACGAATAACCGTATGTTAACAGACCAGAAACAGAAGGTTGCCACCTCCAGAAAGGAAAAGCACCTGGTTTCAGTTCTAAGTGCCCTCGAGGGCACGGCTGCAGGAGCGGGTCCAGTCCCTTCACTGTTGCCCGCTGCCACTGTCACCTTCTCCAGGTGCAGGTCCAATTTGGCTGCCTCTCCCTGCCGAGCTGGTGACGCTGGGCACAGCTGCTGACCTGGCTCCTCACCTTTGGACACCATGTTTATGGTAAATATGGGATGAGTGATGTCTATAGATTATTGTACTTGCATTATACTCAGTCATTGCTGCACCTTTTTGGGGATGAACTTAATTTTTAACTCAAAATCGAGACTGAGCTGATACAAGCCATTAACCCATCAATCCTGCCTAAATGACTATATTGCAGTCTTGGAACATTTATACAGGTAGGTGTGTGCAAGCCACCAGGGAGGGGTTTTGAGAGGAAAGGGCCTTTTCTGCTGTGGTTATTGCAATGGCAGCCCGGCTCAGCAGGGCCACACGGTGCTGCCGGGCTGTCCCCACGCAGCAGCGCTGACCGTAAAGGTTAAGCTGCCACAGACTATTGTACCCAGAGGCACTGCTTGGCTGGGCTTTGCAGTCTAATTGCCACTGACCCCGTGACAATGAGGTAATGTCTCTGCCTCCCGGGTCAGATAAATACTGCTCATTTTATAACCACCAGACATGTTACTGAAAAACAGATAGGAAACGACCCAAAGTCCCATGATCAGTGGAATATAAACCCTACTACAGCTGTTGCTCCTGTCCTTCGTTTGAGGGCCCAGGGTTTTTCTCCTAACGCCACTCAGAGTCAGTCCTTGCCCAAACCTGGCTGGGGATGCTTCTCCTCAGGTGGCCTCAGCAAAAATAAGAGGGAAAAGTAGGAAAATGCCTGAGTGGAAGGATGTGATTGGTAAGGAACAACCCGGATAAAGGTTGTCTTCAAACAGATTTCTAAACCCCAGCCACCAGTACAACCAAGATGGGAATTCAAGTGAAGAGCTGTGGCAGGGACCAACAGCCAGAACATTCATGCAAGTTCAAGGGAGGTGGCAAAACCACCCTGAACACCCCAAGTTCAGGGCTGGCCTTAAGCCACGGGTTGCAGTCCTGCTGGGGTGGCCAGGTTCAGCCCAAAGTCCTCATTTCCACCTCTCTCCCTCTGCCCTGTTAACAGCTCCGTAACCACCGGGGCCTTTGAAGATAAATGTGGAGTGACGCCAGAGTGACAACGAGGACTTTGTCCCCTCCTGAGAGCACTGGATGGAGCCACACAGGGCAGTGATAACCCCCAGTCCCAATCCATCCCCTGCACCCAAGCCTGGGCTGAGCCAGCCCCAGCCTCCCCCCCTCGGAAAGCACCCACACTGCTCCCAGAGACACGGGCTAAAAGTTATTTTTCTAGAGTAGCAAAGCAGCTTTTCTCCCCAGGGCTACAAACACCATCCTGCATCCTCAGTGCTGGGAAAAATGGGGATAAGATAAACCCTGCACTCTATGCCTGGTTTAGTCTTAAACCAGAACCTCTGCAGGATGAACACCAAAATATTTACAGTAATTAACACAGAGTGACTTAGATAGTCATGTCCTTTTCACTGATACATTCTTATCTTATACAAAACATCTCCTGAGCTTATTTAAATACAAAATGGCCAAATATTTTGTAGCCCTTTGACCTTCTCCATTCCTGTACTACCTAGTCCTTTTCCAAATGTTTTGATGGGAAGGGAGATTCCTGGCATGGGATGTTAGAGACTTTTGCCAGGGTTCTCCACATTACCATCACCTCTGCACCAGCACTGCTGTGATTTGAGTTTGCCTTCTCTTGCACTGTGGAAAAGGTTTCCTGCTCATTACGAAGATGCACAACTGATCCGCTTTTTGGGCAATTAGTAGATTTTAATGGGTTGTTTTCTCCAGCTGCCAACAGCTCTAGAGCAGGAGTTTCGTATCCTTTGTATATCCCCAGCCTGGTTTGTTCTGGCTGTGTAGGATTGCTCACTATTAGTCACGTTGTTGGCTGGAAGGCACCGGGTACCGCGGAGCGAAGGTCGGGGTGAGGGTGAGCACAGCGCTGCCAGTTCTGCCTCGCTGCCCTGTGTGTCCTCTACTGCAGGAGCAGCCAGTGTTGCTCCCAGAAAGCACATGTATTATAAGAAGTGGCCATCAAGTAGAAGAGCGGGTACAATTACCAAAACACATTTGGGAAAGTCACTGGTACTCGCAGTAACCATTTGCTGATAACACTTCAAAATTTTCTTTTAAAGTAAGAAGTTCCACATTGCACTAAACTTCTTTTCCATGTTTTATATGTATAAATATATTAATATATATATAATTTTAATTATATATTTTTATTTTAATATATAAATACCATCCCAAACCTCTGCTTTCTTCCATGGAAGCTTTAATTGCTACTAGGGAGAAGAATCAATCCATACTCATCTCCACCAACTCTATTTACTCACAGAATCAGTTATTAATAGTTATGGATGTAATTATGGATGTAATCCCCCTGTGGAGCACACTCAGGGGCTGGCCAGCCCCCTGAAGGTCCGTCTGCATGGAGGGGACACCGGGATACAGGAGCAGCTCTCAGCCCAGACCCCCCTGCATCCAGCCGGGACACCTGCCCAGGTACCCCCACATTTAATCCATTGACGGTTCTGGTGTGAGGGAAAGGCAGCAGCAGTTCCTTCAGCCCCCTGAGTCATGGGTAAATAGGACAGAAAATCTTTTACCTCCTGGCTTGGCACAACCTCTGTGTTTGATTTAAAAAATGACTGTGCTGGGGGTTTTTCGCTTGGTTCTTGTTAACCATCACTGCTTTTCCCTCATTACTGGAACAAACATGAACACACTTGAACTGTGTTTCATACTGTCTTTAAGAGAGACCATGTCAGACACTTTTGCTGTGCACTGACAGGGCTCGAGGAGGTTTACACAAGGCATCGCTTATACATTATTTTGTTTAAGAGACAGAACAATTTGCAGGATTGTGTCAGGGAAATACACCACCTGCAGCAGAGCAGGAAGCACTGAATAAAAAACCATGAAAGGTTTCTCTCTTCAAGGAAGCAAGACATCGATTGTGCTAAATTACCAATTTCTCTGATAATACAGAAGCTGTGGAATGCCACTAATGGCACTGACACGTGGGACGTGATGGCACAGCCATAAATCTCCCACAGATGTAAGTCCCCCCACAAACAGGCTGGAGAATCACATCTGAGCCAAGAGGATCAGTCAGACCCCAAATGCAGTTCTGCACTAATAAATAATAAACTGCAGGTAACAGCCTGAGAAACAGTGCTTTTCATGAGTAAGGTCATTTCTTTAAAGCAGAATATTAGCTATAAAATGCTAAAAAGTAGTGTTAGTTTCTGCAAAGTGAAGTTCTAACTTAGGTTTGGGGTTTTTTTTTATTGTGAAAAGTAAAACCTAATGTAATTACAGGAATAACACTTGAATATTATGCAAGTGCATGCTTAGGCCTTTTGGAAAGAACAAGGTCTCACATGTTCTTCTATTTTAAATGCCGGCTGCACCTCCCGAGGTCTCTGGGGAATGTGCTCAGCCAAAGGTGAGCTCAACATTTCCAAAATGACAGGCTGGGCCTGGGGAGGGAGCGGTGCCAGCCCTGGGCCGGGGGCAGCTCTGCGGTCTGTGCTGCCCCTGGCACTGCTTGTTGAATTATTTGTGTTTTACCTCACAGCGGGCAGGACAGCTCTGGCAGGGCGGCGAGGGGCGGCGGGTCCTCCAGCACTGGCCTGGCACACCGGGCAGCACCGAGCTCAGCACCGAGCCCTTGGGGCCAGCACCGAGCTCAGCACCGAGCCCTTGGGGCCAGCACCGAGCCCTCAGGGCCAGCACCGAGCTCAGCACCGAGCCCTCAGGGCCAGCACCGAGCTCAGCACCGAGCCCTCGGGGCCAGCACCGAGCCCTCAGCATCATTACCGAGCCCTCGGGACCACACCGAGCCCTCAGCACCGAGCCCTCTGTGTGCCCGGGCCGGCCCCGGCTCGCTGTCCGGGGGTTTCTGCCCGCCGTGCCCGCGGGCTGGGAGGGCAGGGAGGGCTGTGAGGGCAGACCCGGTCCGTGCCCGGGGCCGGGCGAGGCAGGCAGGCACGGATCGCTGGCCGCCCGCCCGCCCTGGCCGCCCGCCCGGCCCCGTGCGGGGACAGGGACGGGAGAAGGGACGGGGACAGGGACAGGGACAGGGACAGGCAGGGCCGCCCCGTCACGTTCCGCTCCGCATGGCCCGGGCGGGACCGGCCCGCATGGCCCGGCACGCTCGGGGCGGGGCCGGGCCGGGCCGGGCCGGGCTGGGCTGGGACACAGCGGGCGGCACCGGGAACGCTCCCTCACACACCGAGCGAGTTCTGCAGAGCCTGTGGGGGTAATCCCTCCCTCACACACCGAGTGACACTGAGAGAGCCTTCAAATCCCTCCCCTCACACACCGAGCGAGTTCTGCAGAGCCTGTGGGGACAATCCATCCCCTCACACACCCTGTGACCCTCAGAGATCCCACAGGGGGCAATCCCTCCCCTCACACACCGAGTGACCCTCAGGGACCCTTCAAATCCCTCCCCTCACACACCCTGGGACCCTCAGGGACCCCACGGGGGCAATCCCTCCCCTCACACACAGCAAAACCCTCAGGGCCCCTCCAGCTCCCTCCCCTCACACACCGAGTGACCCTCAGGGCCCTTCAGCTCCCCCACCTCGCCGCCCTCCCTCAGTTTTCCACAGAAATGGCCTGAATTCTGCCCTCAGGGACACTGGGTGTCCGGCCCAGGCAGCGTTCCTGCTCAGGTGAGAACATCCTGCCCTGGAAATTCCGGAAAATGGTGTAAAATCCAGGTAAAACTTCCTTCTTTGCACCCACACACCTTCGCAGGGAAGAACGTCTCCTAATATCTAACCTAAATTTCCCCTTTCAGTCCTTACCCATCGCTGCCTGTCCTTTCAGCCCCTCATGGTGTCCCTCTCCAGCTCCCTGTGGGTGCCCTTTGGGTACTGGAAGGTTCTGATATTGGAATCCCCAGGGAGCCTCCAGATTACCCCGTGTGTGATTAATGACCCTCCTGCACCCACCTGTGGCACCTCGCTGTCCCACCTGGGTCTGTTCTGTCTGCACAGAAACGTCCCCTGGCCAGGATTGCCCCACCTGTGTCGGCACTGTGAGACCCCACACACCAAGGCACAGACACCAAACCCTCCTCAAAGCCAATTCCGGGGCTGCCAAACCCGGGGATGAAACGAGATGCCTGTGCAAAATTAATTTGGCTTATCTCTGGGCATGGATTAGAAATCTTATTAGATATTCATCTGCTGCTTTTTGCACAGAGCTCTGTCTGGCCGCCGAGCAGAGCGGGTGGTGTTCCTTAATGAATAAGGGTAGTGTTCTGCTTTACCTGTGCTACCCAGTGTGGCCCGAGGCCATCAAAGCCCAGCTTTGGGGCTTTTGGCTTTTTGGGCCATGCTCATGGCCTTCTGGACCATTCCAGGAGGGTCATGGACACTTGCGGATGGTGCAGGAGCAGGGAGAGTTGGAAGCCTTAGGAACTGGTCCAGGCTCTGAAAGGGAACTGCCAGACATTGGGTTGGGGACATCAGGACCCTGTCCTTCAGACAGTTCCTCTGCCTCCACCTCTGTGGCTGCTTGTATCCTTGCCTGGCTCCCACTCCCCCTTCCAGTCCTACCATTTCCTACCAGTTTCTGAAAAAATGAGCTTGTGGTAAAATGAACAGCAGTTTCTCAAAGGCAAGTGGAGATTTTGTCCTCCTGGTGCTCAACCCCCAAGGGTCCACAGGAACACAAGGAGGTTAAATGTCCCATCTTCAGTCCAAGTGCCTGGACTGAGCCCAGCCCATCTGCAGCTGCAGAGCACCCGCTGGGCCTCACACGGATGAAATCCCTGGGGAATTCAGCTGGGAGCATCTAGCAAACCTCTGCTGAGAAGTGTGCAAGCTGCAGCTTCTCAGAAGCTTAGCAGCTATCAGCTCATCTGGTCGACTGCTTTGTTAAAATGGCAGAGCTCACCCCTCCCTCCACTGCCAGGCTTTGGGTGCAGGCCCAAGGCATGTTGGCATCAGACTTTTCCACGAAAAACAATTTTAGTATTATTTTAGCATGCATAAAATATTCCTGCCCGCCTGCTTCTTTGGTTGAGAGAACCAGTGAAGCTTTTCAAAGTTGTAATCAACTTCAGACAGGGGGTTTATGGTGGAAAGGGTTGGACAACCTTTGTGATCAGTGTACTAGTCCTGTCTGGAACATCGATGGAGGCAATAAGAACAGGGTGGTGTGCTAAAGATGTGCACGGGTTATTAAGATAAGTGTCTGGAAGGAAAGTTCCATGGCGGTGCTTTCTGTGACATAAGAAATCCTAACGGCAGGCACGATGCGAGCGATGACGGGTGGTGTGCCAGCGAGGAGCGAGGCCAGAGTCCTCCTGAGAGCACTTCTGCCAGGCAGGCACCGCTGCCACGACCTCTGCCCGTGTCCCAGAGCTCACACAGCACCTCTGGGCTGGACCAGGCACACCCCACAGAGGAGACCAGCTGTGGAGCTGAACTTTGGTGGAACAGGTAGTGAGAGATGAGCTGTCCCAGCTGGGAAAGCAGCAACGTGCCAGTCTTTGGGCATGGCTGTATTTACACCAGGGAGGGAGGGAAAGACGGATGGGGGCAGAGTGACACTGAAGCGCTCCACTCTGAGATTTACAGTCCTTGTGGCTCTGCAGGACCCCACTTCATGCAAGTGGCAGTCTCCTGGGTTTGCAAGAAATGAGGCTTCCTTAGTCCCACGGTTCACTGTCTCTTTGAGAGCAAACACAGAGCATTTGTTTCAAGCTAAGGGAATGTATTGTGCTGAAAACTGTCTTTGAGTAACCCCACTGAAGTGAAAAAATGGGTTAAATTAACCCTGGGTCTAACTAAATTACCATAGTGAATTATGTGGAGTTGAACCTGCTGTGTAGAATTTTAGAGAAGTGTTAACTTACAACTGAGCCTAAATGTTATCAGAGGTGAGGCCGTGCTGGGATGTGCCCTGGTGGGGTGTGGAGGCTGTGGGCAGCTGTGCTCTGGCACGTCTGGCTGGGCTCAGCACCGATGGGAGCATTCCTGCCAAGGGTCTCACAAAGCCATGGTAACCGCAGCCACATTCGGTGTCTCCCTGGGAGATGAGGTGCCCACAGAGCCTGTGGAGTGTCACAGGAAGGGATGGATGCCTTTGGAAAGCTGCCTGCCATGGCGTGTTCTCCGTGGAAGCAGTTGGTGTGTTGGGGAAGCTGTTTATACTGAGATGCTCCCCACATTAAGCCTTTGGTTGAGTATTCCCAGCATTCTGCTAAAACTCCTACTTGATGTGGCTGTAAATCAGTGTTTCTGTCGATTTATGTGTGTTGTGACTCCCCACAAGTGGGCAGGAACCCGAGATGCTGCTGCAGGTCAGTCCCAGGCTCACCCAGAGGTCCATCAAGCAGGTCTGTAGATACATTAGAGTGTGATGGAGGAGATAAATCTTTATACAACCAGATGTTTTCATATACCAAGATTCCTCTGTGCCTAGCAATGATGAATGTTCTTGTTTGGGTAAAGCTGTGCCCTTCAAAAGTCTGTCTTGTGGCGAGTATTACAGATTTGATTAAAAATCTCATGCTCTTTCTGATGAGCGTGGCTCACATAACAAAATAAATCTGACAGACAATTGGCTTGCTAATAAGTGCAATTAAGCAGTATGGGGGCTTGGTTTTATCACAGTTTGTTGGTAAAACCACAGAATATTTTATGAAGCTGGTTTCACGGAAATGAAATGATTGATAGTTTTGTCGAGGAATGCCATGGAAATCCTTTTGTTTCCTGGCTCAGAAGACATACTGGGTTTCAGTGTGAAGGAATTAATTTGCCTCCTCTTTGTTATGCACAATTACTTCATGAACCCCTCACCCAGGGACCTCTGTGGGGTGGTCCCACTTGAAGACCTTCACCAGTGGGTCAGATAAAGTTTACATCAAAGCCAGTCAAAATACAGCTGTTTGTTAATAATGCAGTGAGAAATCAGTCAGGATCCAAGAAAATTTATCCATGTTGCTTGTCCTGTGGAGTCTGGAAATGCTGTAGCCCCACGGTGGCATTGTCTGCCGTGCTGAGAAGAAGTTGTAGGAGGTGGTGTGATTCCACAGAGATGTTTTCTTTCATTACTGTGAGGCTGGTGATCTCCTCATCAGGAATAGGATTGAGACCTAAGAGGGACCTGAGCCCTGTCCAGCCATCTTCAGAGCACTTTGTGTTGATGAACTTCTACAGGGACTCCAGCATGGAATTTTTAGGGCATGTTCTCTATTAAAAGGAAATACTTGCTGGAAATACAGTAACTGTATATTAATTTTGAGATAATTTTGAAGAGACAGGGAACCCATAAGATGTGCTGTTGTCTCTTCACAGAAGTTGAGAAATGGGAGTAATTGGTGAGATAAAGCATAGACCACTCCTCTAAAAAAATGTTCTGTGAAGTCAGCTGTGAATGAACCCAGACAAGGGTGACAAGCAAGAAATAAGGGTGGTTTGGAAGTCGTGGATTCCTCAGAGGGCGCAGCACAGAGAGCTGTTAGCTCCAAACTGCTGCTGGAATGATCAGATCAATAGTGGGAAAGGGAAAGGAGAGGGAGACAACCTTCCCATGAGAGCAAGTGCAGACACCAAGAGAGAAGAGCCGACGGTTGGTTGGGTTGTTTTTCAGGAAAAGAAAACTTTATCTAGCCAGAATCATAAAAGGTTGTAAAATCAAAGAGCCAAAGACTGGGAGGGCTTTGGTAAATATTAATAAATCAAGACCTGCAAGCTTTTAAAGACTAAATTAAAGGCTGCTGGTAAGGGCCCAAAATGAAGCCAGGAGGAGCCTTAGTAGTGATTTAAATGGCTGGAGGTCAAGACCTCAGCAGGTGCTTGGCAGAGGGCTCAGGGGTGGCTGTGGCAGTGCTGGAGCTGGGAGCTGGTGCTCCTGCCTTGGCCAGTGGGCTGCCCCAACCACAGGGCTGTGTCAGCAGCACGCACGTGATGCTGGGGACACCTGTGAGATACTTTGGAGTGAATCTTCCTGCAAGGGACCATGTGGGAGCAAGAACAGGCAGGAGAGGAACTGGCAAGCTGAGGATGTGCTGTGAGGGGGACCCTGGTGGAGGGGCCCCTTTGCAACAGTGGCAAAAGCATCCCCCACCTCTCTTAATGAAGGATTGGCAGTTCCATTTTTGAACTCTGTCCTCTCTTGATGATTTCACGTTTCCACGGCGGCTGTTCCTGCTTGTCTTCACCTCAGCATTTATTTAGCAGCAGGGTACGATTATCTCGGGGCAGCACTCCGTGCTTATGACATCCCTTAATTAAACTATGACATTTGCTAACTATGGAAAAGAAAAATACTGGAGGAAAAAAAAAACTCTCACTGCATTCTCATTAGACCACAGTATTCGTGAGACTTTGGGTGCCACGCAGGAGAGCATTACAAAGGATATTTTTAATGAGCTTCAGTAAAGGTGCCCTTGCTTTTGGTTTGTCTCTAATTGTACGAGCTTTGATCTTGATTTCTTCAAGAGATATTTTACTGTGCACTTAGATAACACTGTCAGACCTGAACAGTTTTGTTTTGTCCAGTTTCTAAGAGATGAAAAAGGTTTCCACTGGAAAATGGTTCCAGGGAAAGTTTCAGCAAGCAGCATCTTCACAATCTGGCCTGATAATGGTCTGCAAACAGGTTCTGCAGATGGAAGCGTGCTCAAGTGATCCCTAACACATGCATGGGACAGATGAGATCAACTGCTGACTCCAGGGATGTGTTTCATGCTTGGCTGTCCTGTGCAGGGGGAGGAAAGCTTTAGCAATGCAGGAAAGCAGCTGAGCAATATTGCAATGCCATGTAGCTGTACAACCCAGCTCTTGGCTTGGGACTTCTTGGCCTGTTCACTTGCCCTTGATTATGGCTTCAGGAAGACTGGAAGCCTCATGAGAGGGAATTTCTGCATTTATCTTTCGGAGTGCCTCGATTCAGAGTGAGCACCGGGCCTGCCGGAGAAGACTGTTGAAATCTATTTTCTAATATGAATCATGTAGTGTTTTTCTTAAAAAAAGCAAGAAACAAGATACAAACTCGAGGTAATTTTAAAGCTGTTTTTAAATTAATCTTGGCATTTTGCTGCTTGAGAAATCTGAAGACCCTGAAATCATTGCATGGCTGTAGCAAATGAAGTTCTTATTCAGGAGAGATCAGGTCCAGAGGTTTTTGTGTTTCCAGCCATGGCTTTACAGCTAAGACTGCCAGGAATTAAGCTTTGTAGAACTAGACTGAGCTCACCGAGGGGAGAGCCTTCACTTCAGAGGGAGCTCAGGCTGACTTAAATTAATACTTCATTCACCAGAGCCTCTGATTTGAGTTTAGAGGTAGCTGGCATTAAGGCAGTCCTGGAGAATATCTGTAGTGTAAGAACAGCCGCACTTAGGCTGTGAACCTTCCTCTTCCCAGCAAGAGCACAGGATAAAACCTGCTGAGACATCCTTGGTACCCTGCCACGAGCTCCCTTCTCCGGTGCCTTTTCATCTTCCCTTCCATGAATATTAACAGCAGTTCTTTTGCTCTGAAAAACTGCAATGCTAAAATCCAGCCAGATATGCCTCCTCAAGTCACAGCAGCACTCGCTCAGCCTCGCCGGGCTCCTGTTTGTGGTGGGGCTGCTCACTCAGACCCAGACAGCCGCTGTTTTGCAACGGAGACATGGACATATAGGACACTTGAGCAATCAAACACGCCAGTGACTTCTTGCCATTATTGAACTGGGTTGGATTTAATCAACAGCGGCACCATTTACAGCGCTGGGTGTTTGGAGGTCACCGGTGGGAGGGAATGCCAGCCTGGGCTCCGGGGCTTCCCTGCTGAGAGGCTCACAAAAGGCAGGGGCAAAATTCATCCTGAAGTTTCACATATTCTCTCAGATAAAGCTCCAGCGTAGTGAAAGTTCGCTGCAGTGTCTGCATGTGTCTGCAGTTTGTTCATCATGACTCAGGGGAAAACCTCCTTTTTATTGGTGTGAGTGAGTGCTATTAAGGGGCAGGTCTGCAGCTCAGGGAACATCCTGCTCACAGGTACGGCACCAACCTTTCGAGGTGCTGTGAAAGCACTTTTGGTCCGTCGTCTCCTGGATGTTTATTTGCTCCTTTTTTTCTTTTTTTTTTTTGCTTTAGCTATCTGCAGATTCCTCTGATGAAATTACTTAGGGAATAAATCACTGCCCCATGAAAAGCACCTAATCAAACAGATAAGTCTTGCCTTTCACCCTTGTCTCACTCACTCCCACGCATGACTTTGCATGTGAATCTTTAAGACCTGTATGCCCTATATTTTTTCACTCTAATGCTGCAATTAATCACATTACATAACCAGCCTACTGCTGTTTCTAATTAAATTTTTCGGAGTGGGGGGGTGGGGAGGGAAGAAAGAACCCTGCATTTAAATACCGTGAAGGGTCTGTCTTGAAATGACAATGCCAGGAAGCGGCGAGGGAAGGCTCCCTCCATCCTCCTCCTCGCACCCCCGTGCGCCGGGAGCTGCGGCGCAGGCCGGGCTTATGCAACATCCCACGCCGGCGTCTGACTCACGCGCACTTACCTCACCGGGGACAGCCTAAAAATAGGGATTCATTCTTAACTCTGCACAGCCGGGCTCTGCCTCGCTTCCAAGAAGACCCTTGACGGGATTAAAATAGAGCGCGCTGTGCGCGGCGCTTCCTGCCGGGGCTGTGCGCGCTGCTGCCGAGCGGGGATGCGCAGGGATGGGCAGGGATGGGCAGGGATGGGCGCTCCGGGGGCACCGCAGACACGGCCCCTCGGACAAGCTGTTTGCCAAGCGGTTCCAGAGAGGGAGCCGCGAGAGGACCTGGGCAGCGGGGTGGCAGTATGCCGGGAAGCACCGCTGGAGCAGCCTCGGGAAGGGATGCCGGGCGGGAAGGATGTGAAATCAGCCCTGCGCTGGGCGGGAGCAGGTTGCCGGTCCTGGGGCAGGGATGCGCCAGGGACTGAGGGAACAAGGCTCCTGCAGCCGCTGCTGGGGCTGGGGCTCTGCCCCATGTGCCCCATGTGCCCCATACCCTCTCCACCATCACCCTTCTGTCTCTTCTTGGGAAATGTCAGCACAGGACGCGGCTGGCACAGCTCACTGCCCCCAGTACAGGCAGCGATGGCACGTCCTTGGCACATGGACCTTCTCACCTTTGCTGTGCCAGCTTTGCAATGCCCCGGCTTTGCGAGGCTCGTGGCGTGTCCAGAGCCCCCGCACCTGATGGTGATGCCCCAAGAGCCCTGCTTTCAGGTTAAAACAAAGACATTTCCTAGCGGTTGTGGCGGCTGCAGAGGGATCAAAGTGAAGACAAGCACCTCAAAAGTCAGAGCAACTAAGTTTTCAGATTAATTAGAAAACTTTAAAAAAATTAAAAATCTAGTAATTGATATATCACTCAAATGAATTTTCTGGCTGGTCTAAAGAACAAGTTCTGGAGCCTCGGGTTGGTGTAATTGGAGCTTCCCCTCTGCTTTCTCAGCGTGTGAACCCTCGGCTGACACTCATTTGGAGGGTCTGGAGATGTTTTTCCCTATAAATTCTACCTTAAACAATTTGAGAGTGAAAAAATGATATATAAAACCTTACTCGGTTTGCTTCCATCTGCCTTTTTGAAAACACCTGTTTCTAGGTTGCCACATTTTACCTGGAATTTCAATTTCAGCCTGTCTTTAACATGGCAGCCGGGATTCACAATGTGAACTGGAGGCTCTTGTAGCAGTGCTAGCCCAGCTGGACACTTTCTTTGTAGATTTACTGTAACAGCAGAGCTCCTTAAACACAAATCCTGTGCGTGAGGAGATCCATGACCATTTCCCGATTCCAGAGCTAACTTTAACGTATGTTTGTAAGGAATTGTAATCAGCTTATAATGAACATATCTACTTCCAAAAGACTTGCCTTCTTTAGCTTTCTGCTCCTCCCTGAGGGCACGGCCGCTAGCGGGGCAAGGAACCTGTGTCCCTGTCATTTTGCCTCGGGCATCTGATCCTGCCACAGCCATCAGCTCAGCCTCATCCTGTGGCAATCGGCATCATTCACTTCATTTTTTGCATGGCAAGAGCAGCAGAGCTGCCCTTCCTGGCCTGAAGAGATGTGGGATGATGTGTGTATGGTCAGACAAGACACAGTCACCTGGAGCAGAGGGGTGGCTTTGGGAATGGCTCAGTGCCAGAGGGTGACAGCAGCATCACCTCATTGCAAGGTGGATCTGAGCTTCTGCTGCGCAGACCAAGAGCGCAGTGGGGCTTTGGGAACAGAGGTGACAGGAGGCTTTGATGCCATGTGGATGTCTGAGGTGTTTCCCTTGTTGCTGCTAAATTGAAATCTCCTGTTTGATGTGATTGAGAAAGAATGCAAATTGGCCTTGCAGGAAAGCCTGGGGAAGAGGAAGGAGACACTGGTTAACTGTGAGAAAGAGAAGATGATAAGGAAAGGGAGGAAGGAACGAGAGAGAACTATTTAAGGAAGCAGGCACCTTGAGGGGAAAAGCAAAAAAAGGTGGGACTGGGATAAAGAACAGCAACACGAAGCAAAAGGTTGAAACAAGCAGAGAGCAAAAGTCATAGACCATGGGACAGAGCGAAGGAAGAAAATGAAAAGAGAGGAGTTGATTTATGACACAGATAAAGAAAACCAGCCTGTGTTTTAACAGCATGGCATGGCACATGTCCTACATCAGTGGAGCAGTGCAGGAAAGGGTGTAGCTGAGGGATGCTGCTTGGGAAGTGCTGGAGCCTAATTACTACCTCCTGTTATTTGGGACAAGTGTTTTAAATTTGCATTCTGCCCTAAGAGGCATTACTCCCTCTAATAATTTCAAGTCTTGGTTTGGACCTGGGAGAAAGAGATTTCGGAATAGCATCAAAGTAAGTCGTGGGCCTCGGAGGTGGGAGCAGGAATGGTACAAGTGCGGTAGGAGCCAGGTGCTCGGGTTTGGCTTTTCTTTAATGCTGGCTGGTGGCCAGAGGAGAAACCTCTTCGTGTGCCTGCCTGGCCACCACCTGAACTCAGAGCAGAGAGGGAGGATGAAGACTCTCCTTCATGTTGGATTTTCATACTTGTGGGCCAGATTCTGTGTTTTTCTGCCTTGGTTGTGCTGCTCTATGTCATGTAAAACAAAACTAAACAGCCAGAGAGTCCCACAGGAGTTTCTGTTTGTATACAGCTAAGAGAAATGTCCTTGATGCTTCCTACAGCATCCAAACACAGTTTGTTGTGACAGAAGGGACAGAAGGTGAAGGAGCAGGACTTTGAGTGCTAGCAAAGCCTGTGAGTTGGATGTGATTAACTACGGACTAGTTACAAAGGTTGGAGACATGGGACCAGCATCTTTGGTGGTTTAGATTAAGTGTTTGGAAGAAATTCTTTACTCAGAGGGTGGGCAGGCCCTGGCACAGGGTGCCCAGAGAAGCTGTGGCTGCCCCAGTCCTGGAAGTGTCCCAGGCCAGGTTGGACGGGGCTTGGAGCACCCTGGGCTGGTGGGAGGTGTCCCTGCCCATGGCAG
>JAWWEW010000023.1:1450695-1469495 GCA_035583185.1 Anabacerthia variegaticeps | reverse complement strand
CCTGGGCTGGTGGGAGGTGTCCCTGCCCATGGCAGGGGGTGGGATGGGATGAGCTTTAAGGTCCCTTCCAACCCAAACCATTTTAGGATTCTATGATTCTCTGCTGCAGTTTTCACAGCAGTGAGACAAAAATGGAGGAAGTGAAGTCTGATCCTGAGGGCTGCAGCCCACAGAGAAACCAGGGCTGGGAACCTTGTGGCTGCCAGTGGCCTGAGGCTGGGTGATTGTCCCCCAGCTCTGTGTGTAGCCCTGCTGAAATGGTGATTTTTCTCGCAGAGAATGGCAGTGATATTCTCGTGTTTTCCTTGTGAGTGCAGTGTGACCTGATGCTGCACTGGTTGGAGGCCAGAGAGTTCCCAGGTGCTTTGCCAGGTCTTGCTGTGATCCGTGTGTATCCCATGCACAGTTCCCACTCTGAGTTTCCTAACTGGACCATCAAATAAACAAACACAGCATAAATCCAGTGTGGGTAGTAAGCTCAGGCTGGAGAGCCCAGAGAAATCACTGCATTTCTGGGGGTTCTGTGCTGTAATTGCAGGGGGGGGGAGACTCTGAAGTTAATTCAGGAGAGGGGAAAAAAAGCTGATGCAAAAATGGAAAGGAGGGAGACAAAAGCAGGGAAATTCTTGCATTTCTTTATTATGCATTGGACTCCTTAGTGCAATTCATGGCCATTCCATAGGGCACTACCCAAAGGGACGTGGTTATGTGGGAGCATGCACGTGGCATCCTCAGTATTTGGATTTTCAAGTACTTGCTTTGTGCAGCCAGGCAGCCTCGTGCTGGGGGATGTGGCTGTGGGGCACAGGGCTCGTCACTGGCTGGAGGAGAGCAGTGCTGCAGGTCCCCTGCCCTGCTGGCAGCATGTCCCTCCAAACGACAAAGCATAGGACCAGAGCTTTTCAGCCCCCAGTGCTGGTGCTGGAGCCCTCACACAGAGAGGTGGTTCTCCACATGCGGGTGGTCCAGGGAGGTCTGTGTGAGCTGTACAGGCAAACCCCATCAGATAGGGCAGGCAGAGCAGCTGCCAAGCGGTTCGTCTGCTGATGGCACTGGTGTTTGGCCCTCTCCCATCCCGCTCCGAGGGCTGTGCTGGAGGCTTTGGGGCAGTCAGCTGATGGCTTTGTTGCCTGTGGTCTGGTTGAGCAACATGCTCAGATGTTCCCTCCTGGCTGGGTGAGTGAGTTTGCTGCTGTTACTGTGAGTAGAGGTCTTGTTATAGGCACTGTGGGAAAAAAATAGGCTGCCACCCCCCAAAATTAGCAGCCAGTTCCCCCAAACTCTGTTTATGACTTGAAGGGAATGAGGATATCTTGGGAACACAGCACGGGCATAAAATTCACCTCTGGCACCAGCACAGTGTTGCTCACCCTGCTGCTGCCACATATGGAACTCTGCAGGTTGTTCTGACACCAGCAGAACAGAGCAAGTCACTCTGGAGCAGGTTTTACTCAAACCAGATACTCCCAAAGGGTCTTCATTCATTTCTGTAAAGTCAGGACATTCGGGGGAGGTTGCTGCCATTTCTCTACAGAGCAGCCTATTTTTCCCCTTTGACAGTAACCAGTTGCTGCTTACCCCACAAAGGTGTTTGTCCTCCCAGGAGATGAGCTCTGACCATGCTGCCTGTCATCTGCAGCTGTGTCTCCTGGCAGGGGGAGAGCCTGTCCCATCCCAGGGTGGACTGCCCAAAATCCCAAGGCCTGATCAACTGGCTTTTTCACTTGAGGATTCCTGTCCTGACTTGGCAGGCACAAGTCAAGCAATTTGGAAGTGGAGGAAGGTACTGCTGGTTGATACTGATATATCTAGGACTGGTGCTTGATTCCAAGAACACTGCTGGATAGAATTAGGAGGAGCACCCAAAAGTGTTGCTGCTAGCAGTGAAATACTGGGATGTATGGCTCGTGTGGGGAAAAACCACCTTTCACTGAGAGTTGAGATGTGGTGGCCACAATTGCAAATCTTGGGAAATTTGAATCACCCCATCAGTCGGTGATAATTGTAGTATTTATGAACTTTTTAAGGGAAGTTATTTTGGGGGTGGGAAGCTGAAAAGTCCTTGAATTAATGTAAACAGTGGTCAGCAGCAGCTAAGCCGTCAGTGTGTTAACGACATTATTCTCATCATAAGTCCAAAGCACATTCCTGTGCCAGTGACCAGGAAGAAAATTAAGTCTGCCCCAGCCAAAACCAGGTCAGATGATGGTGAAGGCTTCTTCAGGCAGCATATTATGTTCATTTAATATCACATGCAAACATAGAAACCTGAAGCGGAAGCTTCGAATAAAAACCCCACAGGACTGTTTCTATGTCTTTTCCTTATCCTTGGAAGGGCAAATTCAGCTCTGGCTGAGGGAGGGGTGTGCTTAGAGTTTGTAAATTAACTTGTGGAGTCTACTGATGAGCTCAAACTTCAGCCCACATTTCCAAGACTTCACTTCTTGAAGGGCAACTTCTCCCACTTCCCTGACTTCTGTCCCTCGAATGAGGAGGTTTTTCTACATCAAGTCACAGAGATGAGGCTTAGAGTGTTTTACTCCCACTTGCAAATAGGGAGTATGTGGGCATTTCTCTCCTGGCCCTGCCATGGGACTGTCGCTGGGTGGATTTGGCAGTGCAGGTGCTGGAGCCCTGAGCCTTCCTGCCTGGTTTCACCTGCTCCCCTGGGGCTCCCCCGGCACCGGGGGAACCGGGACTGTCTGGCACTGCTTGCTTGCTCAGCCGCTGTGATTCAGCTGTTGATGCTGTAGTTAAACCATCACTTAATATCTTACTTCACTGCTGTACTTTGATTAAAGAGAAGTCTCCGTGGCCCAGCAGCCCGTGTTTAATTGGCACAGGAGGCAGTGCGTGGTCCCAGCCGTGGTCTGGGCTGATGGCCCGTGTGGCACAGCTGGCCGGGGGCAGCCAGCGCTCCTGCTGGGCTCCGGCTGCTGCAGGGAGCTGGCGTGGCCCTCGGAAGTCATCTGGGGAGGGTGCAGAGCATGAATCAGTCTGGATTTCTCTGATGGTTTTCTAGCCAGAGTCTTCAGGCAAATATGTACTTTTGCATCATAACAGCTGCTGCCCTTTCTGCCAGTTCCTAACACTTGCGGTCGCTGGCTTGGCTCTCGTACATCCTTCCACCCAGCGTAAACAAATCCCACCCATGTTATGTTTTTCAGATGAAAGCAGAGATCTGTGTGTGAAGCGCTGAGCGGCGATGGGAAGCGTGGGATCCGTGCTGCTGAGTCATGTGGTCAAGTGTAGTTACTGGGAAGCACGTGAGCTCCACACCGCACTGTCCCTGGGCCCGAACCAAGGTTTAAAGGTTGGACTTGATGATCTTGGAAGTCTTTCCCAACTTAGATGGTTCTGTGATTCTGTGCACCCCAAACTCGAGGTGTTTAGCTGATGCGTTACAAAAGGGCAATGTTATTGTTAATGCAAAGTCATCCTTGTTTAAAATAAGGAATTGGGGTGACTTCATGGGTTAAACATCAAGGAGCATAGCTATGGTTCCCTAAGTTTTCCTAGGAAATTCTTTGTCTTCATGCTTTGGGGTCTCAAAGAAGCTGGAGTCTTAGATGTCTTCTAGTGTCTTGTGTCTGTGACTTGAGGGAGCACTAAGCAATTACATCTCTGAGTAATAACTGCCCCAGAGAGAGTGTCTGCAGTGAAAAGGATGTAGCAGTGACAGGCAAGATACCGAGCGGTGATTGGGAAAGGTCAGGGTGGTGACAGAGCAGATGAGAGAGTGCTGCTGCTCCCCTGATCCAGGGACCAGGATGAGGAGCTGCCAGGAGCAGGCACTCTGCAGGGATCACTGCAACTTCTCCTTGTCCTAGGAGTGGGAATGGAGGAGCTCCTTTTCCTTACCATGTTTGTATGAGCTGCTCTTATTTTAATGATACTCAGTATTTGCACATCTCTTTATTTTCTCCAGTAGTGCCTTTTTTGCTGTGTAAGGCCTTTAAGGGGGTTAAGAGAAAAAAAAAAAGTGAAACTCTCCTCTGTTTTGATTCTGCATCTGCACTTGTAATGTTGGGGGTTTTATTGACCTTTGTATCCTGGGCTGGATTGAAGCCTGATGGAGCCAGCACAGAGGTGCTGACTGGCTTCAGTGGTGTTTGCAGCTGCCTGGAGGGGCATGAGGGAATACATCTGAGGAATGGCAGTCAAAGCTTTCCTGTGATGACTGTCCCTCTTCCTTTATCCAAAGGGAATTCCCTGCATTTGGAAAGATTGCTCAGGCTTGGGAACTTCAGCCAAGATCCTGAGACCGGCAGCAAATGTCCCGTAGCTGTGATGGTAATGAAGGAGCAATAGGGACACTCTTTCCCTGGCAGCAGTCCCGAAAGCTTTGCCAGATCAATTCCCGGAGAAAAAAAAGGCTTTATACCTCAGAACAAATGGCCTTGGGAGGCAGCTAATGCTGGAAAATTGGCCAAGGGAAAGCTTGCTGTTGAGAGGTTGGTGGTGCCACTGTCTGGTCCCAGCCTCAGGAGCAATATGAATCAGGAGCAAACCAAAGGTGGGGAGCAAGGGAGAGGTGGGGAAGGAAATGTGAGATGTGAGAAAACTAATGACAGTTGTGTGTTGTATTTTGCATCATCAAAGGAGTTCTTTTGAGCCCTTTTGCATTTTACTTTGGGTTTTCATGCCCTTTGACTCTCCTGTGAGATTCACACCCAAACGTGTCCCCACAGCCCATCACAAGGAAGTTCTGCTGAAATTGGGGTTCATGCAAAACAATCCCTTTTACTGTGGGTCTGACCCATCCTGACTCCACAAAATCACAGAATAGTTTTGGTTGGAAGGGACCTTAAAGCTCATCCAGTCCCACCCCTGCCATGGGCAGGGACACCTTCCACCAGCCCAGGGTGCTCCAAGCCCTGTCCAACCTGGCCTTGGACACTTCCAGGGATCCAGGGGCAGCCACAGCTTCTCTGGGCACCCTGTGCCAGGACCTGCCCACCCTCACAGGGAAGAATTTCTTCCCAATATCCCATCTAGCCCTGCACTCAGTGGGAAGCCATTCTTGTCCCTCCAGACCTTTGTCCAAAGTCCATCTCTTGCTCTCTTATGGTCTCCCTATCCAAGAGCATGTGCATCCCAGCTGATGGGAGCCTCCAGAGAAACATCTCAAGTTCAGCTGAGATTTTCCAATGACAATTTGAAAAATTCTTCCCAGAAAATGTTCACTGATAGACAAGCAGTGCCTGGTCACCATTTGGCAGCACCTTGGAACCAGTCACAGTCATTCCCTCACTCAAAATGCGTTCCGGAAACACTTGGAGAAGAGACTTGCAAAAGAAAGTGAAAAGCTTTTAAAAATTATTGGGATTTATGTTTTCTTGTAATCCCTCTCCTGGTTCAACAACAGCCAGCAGCAGGTGGCCCGTCTGCACCGTTAAATGTCAGGATGAGTCAACTGGTTTTGGGAACTGCTGGGTCAGGAGGGGACAGGTTCAGGCCCAGGGCATGGGGCTGCTGGAGGTGATGTCCTGGCCAGGACACAATCCACTGAGCTCCCTCCTGCCTGCCCAGCTCGCTGCCAGCTGCAGGACCCTTGGAGCTTCTGGAAGGGCATGGAAATAACCTGGACATCCCTGCGGTGCTTCTGCAGAGCCAGCTTTGTACCCAGACATGTGGGTCAGCCTTGCAAAGGCTTCCAGCTGTTGTTTCCCCTCGCTCTGTTTCATTTAGTGCCTTCTTAACTGAACTTTATTTAAATTCAACTCCCATAACAATCCCCCCTAAAATGCCTCGCTGTCCCCTGGATGTTCCAGGATCTGAGGGACACCAGGCTTTGCTGCAGCGAGGGTGAGGAGGAGCTTTGAAAGCAGAGCTATTGATTAAATAATTAAATGGATACAAATGAGCTTTCCTTGGGATTTTGTTTAGCTGGTCCTTGGTTGGGAAAAAAAAAAGTAGGTGGCCTGAGAAGACCAGAGTTCTGCCTGGTCTAATTCTTATTTGGAAAGGGTCTTCAGAATTTCTTACTGCAGGAAATTGCATCACCATCAATAATTTATTCATTTTTCTTTAGCAAAGAGACCTTTTCTCTCCTGATGCCTACATTAGAGGCCTGTCCTCTGGCAAACCCAGCGCCCTTCCCCAGCCCTGCTGCACATCTGCCACCAATTCCAGGTTGGGATTTCTCTGGCTCCCACTGAAAACAGTGTCAGAGTTCTTCCACAATGAGGAGAAACTCATGAGTCTCGTGGCTCTGCTGCCACTGCAGGAGGTGAAACACTTTTCCATGGCAGCCTTATCTCCCCTGAGTTTCCATGTCTCCCAGGAGGGCAGGGAGCCTTAGGATCCGTGAGTGTTCTGGATGCACTAGTTTTCCTTGCCATAACGTGAATGTGATCGATGAGATAATGCTGGATTTATGCAGCAGAGTTTTTAGCAGCTTTTGGAGAATATTTTGTTTGCTGCTGAGGTCTCGGTGTGCTGGGGCAGCACTGGAGGCACCGCCTCACATTCTTGGAGGTGCTTCAGGAACCGCTGGGCACCGGAGGGTCCATGGAAAAGGTGGATAGCAGCCCCGGCACGCCTCAGCATGAGCTGGAGCTGTGCTGACACTTCCCACAGCCCGGATCTGGCCGGTCTCCCCGGGGCTGGCTTCATTTTGGGTTCACCTGTTAAAAAGTGAGACTCAGACACCTCATGAAATACGATTGGGTTTGTCTGAACACGTACTCTTCCCTCTAAAGCTTCTTTGGAATTCTTTTTTAGCATTAAAAATAGCTAAAATGAGAAAAAATTGCAGAGATATTTCAATATTAAAGCAGGGTAATTCCTACTGTCTTTCCCCCCATTTTAATTTCATTTTGGGCTGATGGGAACTGTTTGGAAAAGAGAGCTGGAAAAGTTAATCTTTGAATAGCAAATGTCCCTGAAGGGAGAAAGAGGGGGGGGAAAGGAAGAATGGTCCTTTCAAAGAATCATTGACCTAAATTGCACTTTAATGCACATACCACGCTGTCCACACCACCTACGTGTCTCCAGGAATCCTGCTCAATAACAAGCACTGAATGTTTAGTCATTTCCTGCAGCACGTTTGCAGGAGCCGGTGGCTCCGCGCGATCGCATGTGTCAGTGCTCGGCGGCTCCCACAGTTGGTTTCCATATCAGCAGCTGCTGCCTTTCATCTCCTGTTGGGAAAGGTGCCACGGCGAGCCCAGGTTAATGTTTCAGCCGCCTTTCCCTGGAGTTCCAGAGAAGGGCCGCAGTGACGTGGTGACACCTCGCCCCAAACCTGGTGTTTCGGCCTCGCTGTGAGAAAACCTGGCTCGAAACCGAGCAGGCTGGGCAGCAGGACATGGGTTTTTCCTTTCCGTAGCGGAGCTTTTAAGGAGGTTTTATTTCTGTCTTTATGAGTCCTGTGAGTTTATGGGCTGGGTGGCAATGAGTCGTGGAGGAAATAGCAGAGGCTGCTCTGACCTGCACAGCTCTGGCCCCAGCTGCCTGCCAGGGGTCCCACTATCTCCTGCTGGTCCTGGGGTGCCACAGGGGGGTGGATGACCCCACGCCCAGCCCAGCTCACCCCCTCCTGCACAGGGGCCAAAGCATGGGGAATTTACATAGGACAAGGGGCGATGGCTTCAAACTAAAAGGGGAGATTAAATTTGGCATTAGGAAGAAATTCTTTACTCAGAGGGTGGGCAGGCCCTACATCTCTGGAAGTGTCCAAGGTCAGGTTGGATGGGGCTTGGAGCACCCTGGGCTAGTGGAAGGTGTCCCTGTCCATGGCAGGGGGTGGAACAGGATGGTGTTTAAGGTCTCTTCCAACCCAAAGCATTCTGTGAATCTGCTAATTTTATAGCCATTAGCTCAGCTGTTGCTGCCCCGTGCAGGGATATGATCTTACACAGAGAGGTTTGCAGTTCGTGTGTTCCCTTTCAGATGGGCATCAGGGCTGGTTTCTGCCCAAGGAATCGAGGGCTGAATCCCCTCACTTTTTAAGTGTCTGCCTTCAAAATGGTGGCTGCTTCTCACTTGAAGTTCGTGGGAACAGATGGCTGGATCTTGGAGACAGGAGTTACAAGCTATAGGGTGTTTTTCACCACATGTCTTGCTAGTTTCCCTCCTAAAAAAAATCTGTGTGAGAGCCCTCCCAACATGACAGGCCAAATCTGACCGTCTGTTAAGTTCACTTTATATAATCTCTACATAGAACTGAGTGGCCTTTAAAAAACCAGGGAGGGCTCCTCGCTGGGAGCTCCCTGTGCCAGGGAGGGCAGCGGCCTGAAGAACCACCCCAATGCAGAGCCAAGCAACATCTCTGCGCAGAGATTTGATTTTCAGGTCGAGAGGGGAGGGAGGACGTGCCCAAAGCACCTTTCCCACGGGCCGTGCGGGGGCCTGGTGACTCGTGTGCGTGCTCAGGGCACCGCGAGGGCTCGTGGCACAGCGTGTGCCCGCGGCACGTCCCGCCAGCGCCGTGGGTCTCATCCAGCAGAGAGAACACGCCGAGATCTCACAGCTCGAGTAAGAGCATATGCTCTGGGAGACCTCGCTACGTTGCATAAGCCTCCCCATCACAGGAGCTGGCTGAGCGAGCACAGCACATGAGTCAACAGCACAGCGAGACTTGTGCCGTGGGAGTCACACCTACTCTTGGCTGCAGAATTATCCAGAGAAACAGAAGGTTAATAGGAACAAAACAAAGACTGAGGAACCCTTAAAGGTTAGTTACGGGGTTTGATTCCGCAAAAAAAGAAAGGGAAAAGTGGGTCAAGCCAAGGGGGAGAGAGCAGGGTAATGCGAAGCTGTGGTGTCTGTCTCCTAAGGAGACAGTTCAGTTTGGATCAGTAAAAATGTGATCAACAAAACATTTATATTTTCAAATTATCAGATTTTATTATATATCAAATTATCTAGTTCTAGATAATCTAGATAATGAGGGTCGTTATTGATTACAGAAAGAAAAATTCACTTCACTAATGAAAAAGAATGTGGAGTGAGCTCCAGGATGCTTGGGGAATATTAACACTGCATGGAAGCAGTTCTGCAAGGCAGGGAATGACTCCCCAAAGCATGTAAATACAGGCAAAGCAAGCACTTGACCCAGAGCATCCATACCAACAACACATTCCTTGGCTTTGCTTCTGCCTCCAGAGATCCTTACTTTATTTTGGGACAATTTAGAACTTAAAACCAAAGGAGGAGGTGTGTCTGTGATACTGAGAGAGCCTGAACATCTCTGGCCCATGTGGAGCAGAGCTCGTGCCCCTGTGCAGCACCAGCAATGGGATCCACAGAGGAGGGAGAGCGGGGCCGCGCTCCCCAGTTCTCCCCAGTTTGGCCCCAGTTAAGAGCCTAAGGACCCTTAAGGACCCAGGGCTGACTGGTCTGCTGCAGTTTGCAGTTTGAATCACCACTCTGTTTAGCTGATCTGATCCAAAGTCCACTGCAGCCAGTGGAGTGCCTCCGACTGGGCTCTGGGGCAGGACAGGATACAGGGATACCCTGAGGAGATGAATCCCTGGGCTTTCAGTTTATGAAGATGCTTCACTGAGTAAAACTTATCCTGATACTGAATCCTTACTGTAGGCTGGGGCCAGTTTCCATATAAATTAATTGGATGCTTTGCATTTGTTCAAGAATGCAGTGGGGCCTCACCGGCCTCAGAAGAAGAAAAAGAGGGAACACAGAAAGTTGTGTTTATAGTTTCCAGGGTGTTATCTTGGTGATTTCCCCTAAAACAAGACTTCCCATGGCTAAAGCTGGCATTGCTCATGGTATAGACTTGCCTGCCTGAGCTCCACCTCAGTCCCAAATCTGTACTGTAAAAATCAGGGATTACCAGGATGGGATTAAACCCCCTCGGTAGCTCAGGGCTGATGATGGAGCTCGTGGCAGAGCCCTGCTCTGGCTGCCCGGGAGGTGTGTGCTGCTGCCCCGGGTTCTGGCTCTTCTCCATGTACCAAGGTCTAAGTGGAGCATGTCCGTGGGGGAGGTGTTGGGCAACACAAGTGATGTTTCATCCCTCGCTCCCGGTGCTCTTGCAGAGGGAAAGATCATCTTGTGATCAAGGCACAAGACCAGGAGTCAGGCGATCTGGGTTACTGCAAACTTTGATTTGCCAACATGAGTGAAGAGTCCTGACACCTCAGAAGGCAGAGGCGCTCTGGCAGTGTGCAGGTTGCCTTCTGCTGCAGCATATTTTGGGGTTCTTTGTGCTATTTCTGTTGAGGGAATAACTGCTCAAGGGATTTAGCAAAATAATTTACCTGTGATGAATTCTACTGTGATGGAGCCAAGGAACATTTAGTGGCCTTAGTCTGAAGTTTTGGAAAATGGCCCTCAGGACCAATGGATATGGAGTAATAGAGGGAGGGAGATGAAGTAGGTATGAATAGTCAGTCTCCACATGCGTCCCAAGCAAAGGGGCACTCACACAGTGCCAGTCTCACCATAAAACCCTGCCCTTGAGGTAATGAAGGCCACAGAATTCCCTTTCCCAATGAAGGAATCCTGCTGTAGAAAGGCACAGGGAGCCACGGTGTTGTGGATGTGTTGCCAGCATGTGTGAGGTGCTCGGGTCAAGCACACAGGAGACCCAGAGGTGGTGTCACCTCCTGGTGATGTGTGTTTGGGCAGGAGGTGTCACCCCACCCCTTTCCCTGACTCCAGCCATGGAGGGGAAGTGGACAGCACACTGGCCAAGCTTCTTCTCGGACACAGAGGCCACGGGGCAGCAGAAACACTGATGGAGCTCCCTCCATAGACACTGGGGAGTGGTCAACACTTCTCTTCCCACCCAGAGCAGGATGAGGGGACCCCATCTCAAATATTTGGGTGCAGACCCAAAGGGGTTGGGGTCCCTGGGAGAGCCGAGTGCGGTGTCTGCACGCTGCCGAGTGCGGACTCTGTGCTGCATCGCTGGCAACGAGCCCCAGCACAGGCTTTGAGCTCCATCCCTGCCTTCCCCCAGCATCTGCCATGGGTCCTGGCACAGAGACTGCTCAGTTTTTCCTAAATCTGGCTGAACCGTCTCCCGGGAAATGGGAGTCAGCCTGCTCGCTCTCCTGCCTGCATCAGTCCCAGAGTGGCAGGTGGGAAGTCAAAGTCTCTCTTTAGCTGTAGACACACAGAGGAACTTTCTTCCCCAAAATGTGCAGGGTTTGAAATGTTCATGGTGGTGAAAAGGATGTTTCCTTATAGGGTCAAAAAAAAAGGATAAAATTCAGTAAATCAGATTGGCTCCTCTGCGCCTTCTTTTCAGGTGCAGACTTGAGGAGCTGGAAAAGGGCAGAAAGGAGGGAGAAATTCCAGCTGAGGAGGTTCTGTGTGGCGTGTCAAGGTAGTGGGAGCCTGAGCAGAGGTCCCTGTTGGCAGAGGGATGTGTGTGCTGGTGCAGTGGCTGTGGGTTCCCTCCCTACGCCACCCGGCTCCAAACCACTGGTCTTGTGATGGCTTTTCTTTTCTTTTTTTTTTTTTTTTTAATTCTTATTATTTCAGTCCCATGATTTTGTTTTTACTGTTCCTAATTCTTTGCCTTGGGGAAGGGAGGCAGGGAACAGCACAGGATTTGTACTGCTGTGGTTTTCTGGGTGTCGTGGGCCATAATGTGACATTGAAGTGACGAGGCATTGCCATCCAGGCTGCAGAAATCACATTTTTGATGAAAGGGGGGTAGTGCAGTTCTAATGAAGCTGTGGGTTTGCTTCTATTCATTTCGCTGCTTCACTTCTTTCCTTAATTTACCCAAGCAGTGAAAACCCATCAATCATCAGCCCAACAGCAGAACTGTGGTGTGGTGTCACTTCAGGGCAGGTGCTCAGACATCCTGGTGGAGCACAAGAAAGCACTTGGCCAAAGACAGGTAAAGATTAAACCCTGCATCACGATGAGTTTCCAGACTTGAAGGGGTTATATTATTTCTACATAATTTTAACGGCACTGAGAAATAGAGGCTTAAACTTACACAGGGCTAAAAAAACCCAGAGCAGAGAATTTGGTAAAGAAACTGTCCATGGAGCTAAAATATGACAACTGAGTGATAGTACCAGCAATAAAAGTAAGGAAACCCCATATATTCAGAATGCTGACGGAGGGGGGGCAGCTGGACAGACATACATATGGACACACCCACATCACACGCCCTCGTGAGAGACATGAGAACGAGCACTGGTTTCCAAATCTCCACTGGAAGCCATCCCAGCAGTGCCTCTGTGTGCCCACAGGACACACTCCACTCGCCCAGCTCACTTCCCCTGGGAACAGGGGTGCTGCTGTGTCCCCATGGCCGGGCTGACCTGGCAACCCCACCCTGAGTCACTGCTCTCCTCCTCAGCTGCCCTCGGTATGTGGCTGGTGTCAGGCTCCAGGGGTTTTCCATGTCTTGTGTTTGGAAAGAGACAAGATAGGACAGTGGTGGCAAGGGATGGTGGGTCATCGGTGTGCCATTGGGGATGTGACTTGTCTGTCACCTCCTGCCAGCCCTGGTGGCACCATCACAGCTCCATGACAGCTCTGGGTGGGGGACACGGTGCGCAGGGAAAGCTGTGTGTGATTAAAGGTGCCTCCTGAGCCAGCTGAGAGAAGCTGCCCTAATGGCTGGCTGTCCTGGGGTGTGGTGGGATGGAGGTCAGGCCTTCCTTTGGCTGCCTGCGTCTTGTCCTTAGCTGGGAGTTGGAGCCTGCACCAGAGGCAGGAGTAGATTCCTGCCATGGGAGTGCCATATCCGTGTGTTTCCACCCTGGAAACATGGAAGTCTGGGAGCATCCCTACCCAGGATATCAGGGAACACTGTTCCCTGCAGCTCAGCAACAACGGGCACCTCGACGGGGTCCCGTCGGTCCCCATCGTGCTGGGGTCATGTTTGAGGAGCCTCAGAGAGTGCAGGGTGAGGCTGCAGCTCTGGTACACCCCAGCTCATCTCCCAAAACCCTCCTCACTGTGTTTCTAAACAACACACAGAATGGAAATAGGAGCTCCTGCCAGGGAATTTCCACCCCAAATCGGTACTGTTTGAGTTGTGGGAATGGGATGCCAAAAGAGTTGATTTTTTTTTTTTTTTTTTAATTTCATTTTTCTGGAAAGTTGGCTGTGTGATGTGGTGGTGGGTGTGGTGACCCCAGCACAGCACAAACTCTTGCTCGTAAGCGTTGCTAAGTGATGCCTAAAACGACAGCCATGGCTGGCCTGGGGAGAGCCGAGGGTGCCAGAGCGAGGGCAGGATGTGCTTCCAGATTGCTTTATGGTTAAAGGAGGTTTTGGAGTTTTCTTAGCAAACAAAAATAGAATTTATCTCTATTTAACAGAACCCCTCAAAAACATAAGGAAACTAAGCCCAAAGATCTCCCACTAACTTTCTGAGGAAGTTGCTTTCTGATGGAAATAGTTTGGTATCCAAAACACACAAGGCTCGGCAGCTCGGGGGAGGTCACGGCAGGCAGCTGTGCTGGTCCTGTTACTCAGCGCTCTGGGAGGGGGGCTGCTGGAAGTCTGGAGGAGGTTTCACGATGGAAGATTGGGCTAAATAAAGGTCTTCCACCTCCATAATTCCGGCAGCTGCATTTCAGCACAGTATCCAGTCACAATGTGACACGGAGTCTCAGATGGAGACGTGAACCTCAAACCTCGCTCGGTTTGGTGACTCTGAGTTGTAGCCAAAGTGATTTAATGGAGCAACCTCTGCTCAGGTGGCTTGTACCTGAGGTCTCTGTGAAGATTATCTGAAATGAGTCCTGGTCATGGTCAGCTGGCTGTGACAACAGTCAGGTTTTAAAATATCTGTCTCCAGGAAGTGCCTTTTGCCGCACATTGACACCAAGAGGGCTGGAGCCTGGCAAAGCCACAGCACCGGGATGTCCAGCCCAGCCCCGTCATTTCCAGTGAAACTGGGGTTGTCGGAGGCATCGAGCCAGTCATGTCACGGTCTGGGCATCCTGACAGCAACTTGCTGCTGGCTGGGAACAATACCACTGTTCCCAAGGGGTGGCAAACCAAAATCAGTGTATTTTAGTATTTCCGATGAGTTTTGAAAGAATAGCCAAAATTGACGGGCTTCAGCCAGCTGTTTATAGAATCCTGGAATGGCTTGAGTTGGAAGGGAGCTTAAAGATCATCTCATTCCAACCTCCAGCCATAAGCAAGAGCACCTTCCACCAGCCCAGAGTGCTCCAAGCCCCGTCCAACCTGGCCTTGGACACCTCTAGGGCTGGGGCAGCCACAGCTCCTCTGGGCACCCTGTGCCAGGGCCTGCCCACCCTCCCAGGGAAGGATTCCTTCCCAATATCCCACCTAACCTGCCCTCTGGCAGTGGGAAGCCATTCCCCTTGTCTTGTCACAGCACACCTGCTGAAAGGGGGATGCCATGGGATGTTTTGTTTCCTTATGCAGTTCCTCATTCCCTGCTGTCTCACTGTAGTTATCAATGGGGACAGGGATCAGCCCCCCAGGGATCCCCCCAGCTCCAGAGCTCACCCGGGGCTCCCCCAATCCAGGCTGTGCCACCCAGCGCATGGAGTGTTGGGGCTGAGAAGGGGTTAATGGGGGCAGGAGGAGATAACTGGGCTTCTCCAGGAAGGGGATGCCATGTGTGGGGAAGAGGAAAACCCATCTGGGATGTAGGAGAGACTTGGAGGTTGTTGCTCTCATGAGGAGAGAGCGGGACAGCAGGCGAGGTCTGACCTTCTGGCTCAGGCCTTCACAGGGAGTTGCTTGTAGGGCGGACTTCCTCTGGGAGGAAGAGAAAATGAGACGTGGAAACCATCCAAACCCTCTGCTGAGAAAGAGGGTGAGGCCAGACAGGACTGCTTTGGGACTTTATTTGGGTGTGCTTGGAATTGCCTGGGCCGGGGAAGCACCGGGAGCCGGAGGACGCAGATAACCTGTGGGTGCTGCCGGCGCAGGGTGAGTCACCCACCCACACCTGCAGAGTGCACCTTGCTGGCTGCAGAGGCAGCAGCCTGTGCTGAACTGGGCTTTTTGGGGATGTAAATAGGAAATGAGCTCTGCAGCTGAGCCTCCGCAGGCACCGGGACATGACGGGCTCTGCCTCTTGCCATACCACACTCGGCTCCAGAGAGCGGAAGGAGGCTCGGCCAGCACAGTCACTTCGTTAATAAGCAAATATATGTGGCTCCATAGGGCTTGAATAACTTCTGGAAGCAAAGTAGTTTTGAGGGCTGAGCCCTTTGCCTGCTCTAAATGACTAGAAATAATTGGTTATATTTCACTTACAAAGTCACAGAACCCACACGTTTCCGTGGAACACACCTTACTCTGGCTCGCAAGGAATGAGCCTGGATGTCTTGGCTGTCCCTGGGGCTGGACCCCACTGACTGCTTTGCCAGGTGCCTGCACACCTTGCTCTGCCTGGAAAAAAGGCTTGGAAAGCCTGAAACCTGCAGCCTCTGGCTGCAGGAAGGAGCCATGAGGAAAAGGGATCGTTCTGGGGCAGTGGCAGCTGCAGCCTGCACTGGGCAGGGCTCCGAGGGCTCCAACAGCTCTGGGACCCCTGGAGGGGGATGGAGAGGGGTGGCCCACGGCCACCAGTGCAAGCCAAGGGACCCTCTTCCATGACAACCTATCATAAGGGGGTGATTCAGCAGCTTTCTAGAAATACAAGGATCTAAAAGAAATCAAGAGGGAAGTTTTCCTTCTCTGTTTTCCTTCTCTGTCTCATTCTACATTAAGAAATAAGGCAACTTGGGTTCTCCCTTTAGGGAACAGGGAAATTTGGCACAAAAAGCCCCTCCTTCCCTCCCTTCCCACATCTCTGCACCACATGTCTCCACTTCACTACTCACTTGTTTTGACATAAAGTACTTTCCCCAAAAAATATTAGTCACAACTCTGGCTACAACCAGCCAACTCTTAACCTTCCTCAAAACGGTTTGAAACGGGCGATGTTGGTAACGTGTGATGGCGGTGGGGAGAGGTGGGTGGATTTAGTGTTTCTGGAAGGTTCTGCATCGAGGTTTGTGAGCCCAAAAGCTGCTGCCTGCTGTGGTAAGGAAATCCCAAAGGCCCTGCCAGCCGAGCAGGAGCTTTGGTGGGTCCCTTGAATAAGATACACTGTGAGGATGGAAATCCAGGACATGTGGTAATGGCATGATGGGGAGGAGCATGAGTTTGTCAATGGAGGCTGATGATTACGGTGTAAAGTTGACTAATCCATGTCTATGAGTACCAAACCAGCTGTAAAAACCCCTGGGTTTGGAGCAATAACTCCTTTCTCAAGCAGTTCAGCATGAAGGGGAGGGAAAAACCCCAAGTGGTGTGTTGGATCAGATACGGGTTTCCGAGAATTCCTGGGAAGGAAGGAGCAAGGGATGCTTGGGTTGGGCAGAGCTGTAAAATCATGTTCCAGGCCCGCAGCAGCTGCACACAGGGAGCTTGCCGTTGCTGTGGGATCCGGGGTGAAATGAGCCCTGCCTTCCCCCTTGCTTCCTCAAGTAATTATCACACACGTTGCACCCTAATGAGAACCTGCTCCATTTTCTCATCCCTCTGCTCCGCAGCTCTTCCCTCATGACTGCTCCTTCAGAGCATCTGCTAAAGGGCTTGCATTTTATTTTTAAAAGGAGAAATCACTGGAAATTAGTAGTTTCTCTGTGCATTATTATGCTTATAATCCTCTAATTTGGTAATAAGGCTCTAATCACAGCTGTGCAGCGGGAGCAGCAGAGCCAGCCCGGAAAGGTGCCCCTTGGGGATTCCCAGGCACAGCAGCCACAGCCAACATTGATTCCATGGCTGGAAAGGCAGGGAGAGGATGGACCTTCCAGCATTCCCTGTGATGTAAAACCAGAGGCAAACACAGGTCATGCGTGAGAACCCCGAGACAAGAGAGCGTGGGCAGTGGCAGACCCTGATTCCAGCCCCTGTGCCCAGCCTGGGGGTGGTGAGACCTGCAGGGTCTGTGTGCACCCAGAGGTGCCCAGAAAGAGGAGGGGGAAAGAAAATTTTTGGAGGAATGTGTCTATAAATAGCAACCTAGCTTGACAGCCCCTTCCCTCCAAGAGAAAACAGCAATGCCATCCCTTTGCTCAGGGTAGTTCCTGCTCAGGAAAATTTTTCAAGGCTGTCTCTTGTGCAGGTGAGTTCCCAGGATGCAGAGGAAGGTGTGGGCTGTGAGTGAGGCCCTTCTAGCCCTGAATCATAACCTGCTGCTCTCGGGGCTGCTGCCCAGCCCACTCCCACAACAGGGGTTTCCCACCTCCAACACTAAAGAGGGAAATCGGTGCAAATATGCAGCTTGCTGAGTGAAACATGTGGTGCTGAGCCACACCTTTATAAAAAAACAACAGGGAGTTCCAGATTATTAGATTGGAAAGATGAGAGGAGCTAATTGGGTTCTGCAGAGCCAGGCTGTCCAGGCAGGCAATCTGTCCATGCTGGGGCTGGTGGCTGGTCAGGCAACTGGCTGGTCATTCCCACCCTCTGCATCCTGGGAAAGGCCTTCCTGTCATGCTACCCTTCCAGACTGCAAGGTGGGGGCAACAGGTACCTTGCTCTTAGCAGAGCTAAGCCCTGAATAAACCCCTGGTAAGCATCATGGAAAGGAGACTGGAGCAGGTCTGGCTTCGGTGAGAAATGGGTTATATTCCAAATACCACTGTAAACTCAGTCCCAGTGTAGGAGAGGTGGCTGGCAGAGGTTCCCTGGGGCTGAAATGTCAGCCCTGATGGGCAAACTGGAACCAGGAATGTCTTTACTCAGCACAGCTGGCTCAGAGATCCAGGGAAAGCCCTGAGCCTTGAGAACTGAGGGACTAGAAATGCAGAGCAGGGCAAGATGAAAATGAGACAAAGTCACCACTTCCCAAAACCTTCACAGTGAAGGAAACACCTCCCACTGTCTGGAGGATCCATGGGAATATTACAATATTTGTTCCAAAAACATGACTGGGTGGATACAGACTCACTGACGCAGACACAAGCAGCTAATTGAATTCATACGTAGGAACCCTGGACACCATCTGGCCTCAATAAAACGTGGGTCCAGAGCTGTTTCTTAGCAGATGGTTATTCGTTTTCATAATCTGAAATCAAAAGATCATTTTTCTATCTGGAGATCAAAGGCACTTAATGTCTCCTTGGTCGAGGTTTATGAAGCGAAACCTCTGTCCTCTGTTTTGGTGTTCTGTGAGAGGCAGATGGGGGTTTTCCCCTGAAACCTCTGCACAGGCTCTGGGCAACCACATCTGGGCAGCAGCTGCAGATGTTCACAGCTCTCCGGGGCTGGGACTTTATTTCCATCCTACGGACGTGTAGTTTATAAAATGAGAAGGGACAGTTGTAATGAGCCTGTGTGGCCATTTCTATTTCCCTGGATTATTGGGATATAGGCCACATGGATATTTTGGGATGAAACTATTCCTTTTCCCTTAAAAGAAGTGTTTAGAGCCTTGTCTGACCTCTCAGACCCCACACTCAGCCCTGCAGAGCAGCTCTGTGAGGCCACCATGGTGCCCACTCTGGTGGGACTCTTGGGGTGCCTGTGCAGGGCCAGGGGCTGGACTGGATGATCCTTGTGGGTCCCTTCCAACTCAGGATATTCTGTGATTTTATGATCCCCATGGGAGACAACCCTGTGGAGGAAGGAGGTGACTTTGGAGAAAAGGAGGCTTGGGGGGACCTTCTGGCTCTGCAAGTCCCTGCCAGGAGGGGGGAGCCGGGGGGCGTCGGGCTCTGCTCCCAGGGAACAGGGACAGGAGCAGAGGGAACGGCCTCAGGCTGGGACAGGGCAGGGGCAGGGCGGACAGCAGGAGGAATTTGTGCCTGGAAAGGGTGGTCCGGCCTTGGCAGGGGCTGCCCAGGGAGGGTTGGAGTGCCCAGCCCTGGAGGTGC
>JAWWEW010000023.1:1420965-1444432 GCA_035583185.1 Anabacerthia variegaticeps | reverse complement strand
CTTCCACCAGCCCAGGTTGCTCCAAGCCCCCTCCAACCTGGCCTTGGACACTCCCAGGGATCCAGGGGCAGCCACAGCTTCTCTGGGCACCCTGTGCCAGGGCCGGCCCACCCTCACAGGGAACGGTTTCCTTCTGAAAATTCCTCATAGTATCACAGAATGGTTTGGACTGGAAAGGACCTTAGAGCCCATCTCATCCCACCCCCTGCCACGGGCAGGGACACCTTCCTCTAGCCCAGGTTGCTCCAAGCCCCGTCCAACCTGGCCCTGGACACTCCCAGGGCTGAGATCCTACCAGCCCTAAACTTCCCTGCAGCACCGACCTTCCCCCAGAGCCACATTTTAATGACTATCAGTTATTCCCCCCCCCCCCCCCATTTCCAAACTTCCGCAGCTGCCGGTTTCTCCGTGTTTGTGCCTCTGTCGCTCCGGGGAGGGTTGGTGTGTGTGTGATTTATTTCCCCCCGATCTCAGCACACGCAGCACCGGTGGGAGCACCGCACCCGCACCGCACCCGCACCGCGGCTCGGCTGCCGCCTCTCGGGAGCGGGGACTGCGGGACAGCGGGGACAGACAGCAGGGACAGACAGCGGGGATACCGGGGACAGACAGTGGGGACAGACAGCGGGGACACCGGGGACAGACAGCGGGGACACCGGGATAGCGGGAACACCGGAAACACCGGGCCGGCGGTAACAGCAGGAACACCGGGAACCCCGGTACAACGGGAACACCGGGACAGCGGGAACACGGGAACCCCGGGAACATCGGCAACACCGGGAACAAGGGAACTCCGGGACAGCGGGAACACGGGAACACCGGGATATCGGTGCCGGCACCAACCCCGGTAACCCCGGTCCAGCGGTGCCGGCACTAACCCCACTAACCCCACTAACCCCGGCCCAGCGGTGCCGGCACTAACCCCACTAACCCCCCCAGCCCCGGTAACCCCGGCCCAGCGGTGCCGGTGCCGGATCCGGAGCCCCCCGGCCGCGGTCCCCCCGCGCCGCCCCGCACGTGCCGGGGGGGCCGTGCCCGCCCCGCCTCCCCCGCGCCGGCTCCACGTGAGGCTCATGTGACGGCGGGGCGGGGGCGCCGGGGCCGCCAGACGTGCCGGCGGTCACAGGGCTCCGCACGTCGCTCCCGTCCACCCACTCGCCCGCATTTAACCCGGCCCGCGCCCGCCCGCCGCTCCTCAGCCCGCGCGGCGCGGGCGCGGCATGAGCAGCTCCGGCTCCGGCTCCGGGTGCCGCAGCCCCTGATCCCATCCCCGAGCCCCGCCATGGAGCGCATCCCCAGCGCGCAGCCCCCGCCCGGCTGCCTCGGCAAACTGCCCGCCCTGGACAGCGCGGACCTGCCGGGGTAAGCGGGGGGTCCGCCCGGGCCGGGGGGCTGCGCCGGGGAACGCGGCGGGCGGGGGTAACGCGCTGCTCCTCTTGCAGGCTGGACTTCGCGCACATGTACCAGGTGTACAAGCCCCGCAGGGGGCTGAAGAGGAGCGAGGACAACAAGGTGAGTGGGGCTGGCGGGGTGAATGGGGACTATCGGGGTAAATGGGGGGCTGGCCAGGTAAATGGGTATTAGCGGAGTAAATGGGGCTGGTGGGGTAAATGGGGACTATCGGGATAAATGGGGGGCTGGCCAGGTAAGTGGGGCTGGCGGGATAAATGAGGGGCTGGCCAGGTAAATGGGGACCAGCGGGGTAAGTGGGGCTGGCCAGGTAAATGGGGACCAGCGGGGTAAATGGGGCTAGCCAGGTAAATGGGGACCAGCGGGGTAAATGGGGACCAGCGGGGTGAGCGGGCAGTGCCCGCCCGGCCCCGCAGTGGCAGCGCCCGCCGTGCGGGGCTCTCCCCGCGCTGACCCCCTCCCGGCCCCGCAGGAGACATACAAGCTGCCGCACAGGCTCATCGAGAAGAAGAGGCGCGACAGGATCAACGAGTGCATCGCGCAGCTGAAGGACCTGCTGCCCGAGCACCTCAAGCTCACGGTGGGTGCGGGCGGGGGGCGCACCGGGCCGGGCTGTCGGCTCACCGCGGCTCCGGGACCGGGTTTATTGTCCTTTTTCGCTGCGCGTCCGGCCGGGCTGTGGGCGCATCCCAAACTTTCCCGGAGCGCGGGGCTGGGTGTCTTTGGGAGCCGCGGGTCCCCGCGGGTCCCTGCGGGCCGGGCCGGGTGGCAGCACCCCCGGCCGGGCTCCCCGGGCTCCGGTCGCGGTGCCGGCAGGGGCAGCACCACGCGTAAATAAAACGCTTCTCCTGAGCTGTGCGGCTGGCCCGAAAATACCCGGAGGGTTCTCTGAGACAGCACTTTCCACAGCCTGCTTTTTAACTTGTTTCCACGGAATGCCGTCGGTTCATAGTCCTGCAGTGCTGAGGATCACACCGAGTCCGTCCCCGCTCGGCTCCTGGGGGGGTTCTGGCAGCCCCGTGGGCTCCTGCCTGCCTGTCCAACCTGTCCCTCTGCCCCCAGACCTTAGGTCACCTGGAGAAGGCTGTGGTGCTGGAGCTCACCCTGAAGCACGTAAAGGCACTGACCAACCTCATCGAGCAGCAGCAGCAGAAGATCATTGCTCTGCAGAACGGTCTGCAGGCAGGTGAGTGTTCCTCTGTGAGAACCCTGCCTGATGGACTCTCCCTGGGCAGCCTGTGTGGTGACACCTCGTTCCAGGGAAGGGAGGAGGCAGGAGCTCTGGCCTTTCTTTGCTGTCATTTTCTCTGGCTTTGCCTATGAGCTTTTGCAAAAAAAAGATGCATTTCTCATGGTGGTCAGTGCCCTGTGGGGTTGTTTGCAATTAAATTGGGGTTTGAGTAGTTGTAGTTAAAGCCCAGGTTTGCTGTGAGGTTCTCTCCAAAGCTATCTGAATCTTCCCATTTATGTTCATGAGTTTTACATAACTCAGTTGGGTTGGTTGGGTGTTTGAAAACAGATATAAATCTGCTTTTTATACACACCTTTTTTAAGTTTCTCTATAACTGAGCTGGCCTGTGCTCTGCAGGCAGAAGGGACCTGGTATTTCAGCTTATCAGTTTTAGATGCACTTCCTCCTCCTGTTTTCACATGTGGCACTCACGTGAATCTGATAAATTAAACTGAGTTTTTGGAGGAGCCGTCCGTGCCCCGGCAGCCACAGGGAGTGCAGTGGAGCTGCCCGAGGCTGGTGGAGCTCCCGGAGCTCCGTGCCCGGAGGTGCAGGGCGAGGTGCTCCCTGTGCTCCCTGCCCTTCCAGCGTGGATCCTGCAGGAGGCACGGCTTGGCTCACTCCTGTGCTCTGGGCTCCAGCACCTGTTGAAGGTGGATTGTACAATAAATGCAGAACGAAAAATAAGTTTGAAGTTATTATGTAAAAATGGAGAGATAGATGTTCCAATGAAGATGTCTATTTCTGCAGAAATCCCAGGATTTCTGTCCCCAGAGTGCAGGTTGACCATCACAGTCCCCTCTGGCTGTGCTGTAACCCAAGTTCAATATCGCCTCTGGTCCGACTTGAAGATGGAAATGGAACTATTTAGCATGTTGTTAATTTTTAATTTCTCTCCGTTAATGTTTCCTTAGGTGACCTGTCATCGAGAAACCTTGATTCCAGCCAGGAAATGTTTCGATCCGGTTTCCAGATGTGTGCCAAGGAAATGCTGCAATACCTGGCGAAGCACGAGAACGGCAAGGACCTGAAGGCGTCGCAGCTGGTCAGCCACCTGCACCGCATGGCCAGCGAGGTGCTGCAGGGCGGGGCCGCCCGCAAGGCCGCCGACATCCCCCCCAAAATGGTGGACCTGAAGGAGAAGCCCGTGCCCTTGGGCACAGCCCCCGAGGGCCACGGCAAGAACTGCGTGCCCGTGATCCAGCGGACATTCGCTCACTCCAGCGGGGAGCAGAGCGGCAGCGACACGGACACGGACAGCGGGTACGGGGGGGAGCTGGAGAAAAGTGACTCCAAATCCGAACAGCCCTATTTCAAAAAGGATACCGACCTCAAGTACGCCGTGCAGGAGAGAATAAGCTCTATTAAGCAAGAGACTGAGGACCCGCCGGCCAAAAGGAGCAGGCTGGAGTCGCCCGAGGACGAGGGCCCTTTTGGCAGTGACATGATGGGCTCTTCCAGCAGCTTCCTGGGCCCCCACGCTCACCAGCCTCCCCTGTGCCTGCCTTTCTACCTGATCCCGCCGTCTGCCACCGCCTACCTGCCCATGCTGGAGAAGTGCTGGTACCCGGCCTCGGTGCCCGTGCTGTACCCCAGCCTGCCCGCCTCCGCCGCCGCGCTCACGGGCTTCATGAGCCCCGACAAAATCTCCCCCCCTCTGCTGATGCCCCAGAGACTCCCCTCTCCTGTCCCAGCCCATTCCCCCATCGACTCCTCAGCTCTGCTTCAAGCTTTGAAGCAGATTCCTCCTTTGAACTTGGAAACCAAAGACTAAGCGCAGTGTGACTGGGTTTTTTTCCTTTTTTTTTTTTTTTTTTTTAGTTTGAGACTGTTTCACTTTTCTATATTGGCTGGACTGAGGTGTGGGGATAAGGTTCACTGCACGTAGGAAGCTGAATCCCCTTTTCTCTGACTTGTCGGGTAGCTTGGAGAAGGATGAAGGATGTGCCCAGGTTAGCAATCCACAACTTCTTCCAAAATATTAAAAAGTAAAAAGAAGGGGTTTGTGCTTTACCCCATCCCTTCTTCCCTCTCCACATCTACAGAGCAACAGCTGACTCTGTCAGCTGTGACTGTACTGCAAAGCTGTGAACATATATTCCACGGGGCAGACTTGGCTTGAGGGTCTGCAGATCCAGACTACGTGAATATCAAACACGGTACTTCCCTGAACAGCTCTGAAGGCAACGGCTCCACTGCCTGCTCCGAGCTGGCCTGGTGGGTGCTCTGCTGGTCACCCGTGTCCAAGTGACCCTGAGCGTGGTGTGGAGGTGGTGGCAATGCCACCAGGAGTGTAGGAGGAGCAGAGCCGCAGCCACTGCGGTGTGGTGGTGGTGGCAGTGCCCCTGAGAGCAGGAGGAGCAGGGCAGTGGTCACTGTGGTGGTGGCAGTGGCACCAGGAGGAGCAGGGTGGCTGTCAGTGGTGGTAGCAGTGGCACCAGGAGGAGCAGGGCAGTGGTCACTGCTTGGTCGTGCACAGTCAGGTAGACCTGAGACGGGTTTCTCTCCACACCTTTGCTGATACTTTTATCTATTTTTTCAGAAATAAAAGGTAGCTGCTGCTTGGAGCTTTCCATGGCGTCCATCTAATAAATAAATTAACCTGCGCCCCTTCCTGTAACTTGAGCTGCTACTTTGGGCCGGGCTGGGGAGGAAATATCCCATGGATCACTTGGCTGTTGCACCTGACTCCGGTCTCTGCTGCCGCTGCTGCTGCTGCTGCTGCTGCACAGGCTCTCCGGGGCTCTCGGGAATCACAAGGTTTCCCCGGCCCAGCTCCTGCCAGAGGGAGCAGCTCAGCCGGAGCTGGCAGCACAAGCCCTGCTGAATGTGCCCCTGTCAGTGCCTTTGGAAAGTGAAAAGGCTGGGATTCTCAAAGGAGTCCAATCCCGGCGTGGTTTGAGCATCTGAATTCCTCGGTCTCCCCGGCAAACCCTGGCCCGTATCGCTGTATTAGAGAGAGGGGTTGGCTGGTGACACTGTTAAACTGCAAGGGGCTTTCTCTGCAGAGGAACATCATCTCCCATTTAGCTTTTTTTTTATTTCATGAAAAACCCCCAAACTTCACTGCAAAAGGCAGTGCTCTTTGCTGGGTTTTTTTCTGACTGGTTTTGAGGACTGGTGAGCAAACCCCGTTGTCTGGATCCTCCTGTCGCCCTCCCGTTGCACCAGCTGTTGAGATGCACTATGCTTGATTGCAGATTGTGTTCTAACGTTTATTTCGTTGTTGGTTTTTTTGGTTTATTTGGTATACAGTTGTTGCCTTTATTTGTAAAATCCTGTTATAAATATATATATATTATATAAATATATTAAAAGGTAAAACGTTTCAGATGTCTATTATTTGTATAACTACTTGAGCATAAAGAAGTGAGAAATATGAATGTATTCTTGTTTCTGAGTTGTCTTTTTTTTTTGAAGAGAAGAATATTCCGTTTTTCTCTCGGGAGAGGTACAGTGTTTATATTTTGGAGCTGCCTTCAAGGTGGGATATTGTACATATTTTTATCTTGAGTAAATGTTAAGTAGTTGTTTAAAAATGCTTAATAAAATAATTCTTTTCCTGTGGAAGATAAGGGTTTGCCTCCCGTGCTTTGAAATGTTTGAGCAGGGTCATTCCATGTGGTCTGGTCCAGCAGTGGATGGAGAGGGGATGGCGCAGGGGGGAGCGGGAGGGATGCAGGGAGGAGTGGGGATTTTGGGATGCAGGGAGGAGCAGGATTCTCCTCGTTCCCCCCACGGCTCCTCTGCCATGAGTGCCCGAGGGAGCTCAGGGTCCCATTACCCCTGTCACCAGGGATATTTATTTATTTTAACTCCCTTGGCACCTCCAGGGATTTTTTTCCTTCCCGACCAGCGGGAGGTGCCAGGAGAGCCTGGCTGGCTTTCCTGCTCTCTCCTGATGTCACGTTGTGCTCCCTGTGTCTGGCATTTGGCTCTTGGGCCCCAAGCTCCATGAGGAGGAGGCAGCCCCTCGCCTTGGAGGATGTGGTGTCCCCGCAGGCTTTGCCCAGTGCCTGGTGGAAAATGGCCTTGTTGCAAACTGGTTTTGCTTTGCCAGTGCCCTCAGCCTGTGTCAGAGCTGCCATGGGACTGCCAGGGACGGTGCCCACCGGCCCCCTGAGGGTAAGGGGTGCAAGGGCCAGGTCCTGCCTTTGCTGGGAGCGATCCCTGCTACCTCCCCCTGCCCCAGGAGTCCCAGTCTGGGACTTTGAGCCGGTCCTGCAGGTGGTGGGGCAGCCCTGGGCCCCACTCCTGCTGCTCCGAAATGAGCTGTGGGTATGGCCCACGTGTGACCTCTGCACAAAGTGGTGTTGATCCCAATCCCCTCCCAAAGGCACAAGGTGGGCAAAGCCAAGGGGTGGGTGGGAGGACTCGGTTTTCAGGCGGTGCTGCCAGTGCGTGGATGGGGCTCAGGCACTCCCATGGGGTATTTTGGATTTTCACAGATGAAGCACAGAATGTGGGGAGTGCTGAAGTGCCCAGCTGGGCCAGCACTGCTCGGTCCCAGACTGCAGCATCCCCCAGACCCTGCATGGAGAGGCAGCTGCCTGGGGGCTGCTGTTAGACTGTGGGTAGAATTAGTTTACAGAAATGTTAGCTTAAGTAATACTAGAGAAAAATGCAGGGCTGCTTAGTGTGTTTGGGGCCTTCACACCTCCTGACGTTCATGTTGTGTTTGTTTTAATTAGGGCTAAATATTGATCTCGCTGGAGGCAAGTGTAGTAACCCGCTTTGGGGACAGCATTTGGTGCTCAGCACAGGGGCACCTCCAGCCTCGGGACTCACTGGGGTTTTGGCTCCTCTCCACAGCTCTTGCTCCTCTTCAGTCTCCTTCTTCTGATCCACCCTGGGATCAGAGGGAGGACTTGCTGCAACTGCAGATCCTCGGTCATGGCGGGGGGGAAAAATTACAAAAAAAAGGTGTAAGAGATAGCATTTATGCAGGAAGCAAAGGCTCATTACAGGGCAGGGGGGTTGCCCGCTGCCCTGTCCGGGTGCCAGCGGGGCAGGTGAGCTCTGTGGGGCAGAGCAGGCACACCAGGCAGCCCTGGGGCAGGGGCAGCCCCAGAGGTGCCACCCCACAGCATCCCTGCCCGTGGGTACCACGGAGGGCGCTGGAGGAGGCGACCCCCGGCACGCCGCCAGCACGGGCAGCCCCGGCGGGCTGCGCAGAGTTCCCCGGGCTTGTTTTCATGGTCTCACCCAGCTCTGACCTGCCTCAAATGTTGACACAATGTCACGTTTCCGACTGCAGTCTTTCATGTGCAGCCGGAGGCTAAATACGGCTGCTGGTTCCTGGAAAAAGACGTGCCTGGCACCCTTTCAGCAGAAACCCGATCCCCATGCAGGCTTGGCACAACAGCTGAATAACACGGCAATAACTCTTTCAGCAGCATTTCAACCCATAAATAGGGCTTCCCGAGCGACTCCTTGAAGTCAGGCAAGGAGGATACAAGGATTTTTAGAAAAAGCACAAACCTGAGGTCGGGGTGTGCGAAGGGCGGGTGCGAGGGGGCAGCGGGTTCAGGCAGATCGGAGGGTGCTGAGGGGGTGCTGAGCGTGGTTTGGTGCGAGCGAGCCCAGGATTGCCTCAAAAGGAAAGAAATGCTCCTGAATTTTTTAATGTCTCGGTCCCATTTCAGACCAGCCCTGTGGAGGCAGCGGAAGAGCCTTCCCGGGAGCCAGGGCCTTTCCTAACCCCGGTGAGGACACACAGACACATAATTTTAGCTTTTCACCACCTGTTTGGAAAGCTCCTATAACCGAGTGCTGTGGGACTGGATGGTTTTTACAGGCATGTACCCCGGGAGCTGCTTATTTGCATTATGCATGGACCAGGGCCTAAAATAATCTGCAGTGACGCACATTTTTTGCTGTGATTTCCCCCCCCCCCCCACTTTTCCAGGACTCCATTTTTCTGAACGTGCCATGACTTTTGAGGGCCACGCATGGTTGCCCAGCCCCGGGGCTGGTTGAGCACGTCGTCCTGCGGCGGGGGAGCCGGGGAGGCTCCGGCCGTGCCACGGGCAGAGGGCCCTTCTGCGCCGCCTTGGCTTTCATCTGCAGAGCGTGTAGCTGCAAGCGCGGCGTGTTTACAAATGCAGGCATTGCAAGATCCCTTGAACTGTGTCCTAGTACAAAAGAGGCTTTGAAACGAGAAACACGTTGTCATGGCATGTTCCAGGCCAGCAGCACCAGACTGAACCAGATAATTGGTGTTTCTGCTTCGCCGTGGAAAAAGCAGCAGGTCTTGAGCAAGTGGTTTTTTCCCTTTAGACACTGGGTGTGATGCTGGGGATGGAGGGAGAGGGTCGGGAGTGCCCGGGCAGGGTGGGATGATCTCCACGGGGCTGGGCTGGTGTAGCTGTGGTGTCACTGAGCCTGGCTATGTGACACAGCATGGCCATGGTGTGTAACCCTGACCCCGGGCAAGCTGCCAGAGCCAGGAGATGTGGCTCTCACAGCTCCCCTGCACTCCAGACCTTTCCCACTGCCCTTCTCCTGGCACTTCGAGAATTATCCAAATGCCTCTCAGTGCCAGGTAAGAGCTGCTAATTGGCCACTGCATTGAACAGTTACTGGCCCTGGGCAAGCAGCACTTCTGCACCACTGGGAATACTGGGAACAATGGAGCTCTCATGCCCACACTCCCAGGGCACCATGTGCTGTGCTGGGGCTGGAAGTGAAGGGTAATATTTCTACCTGTTTTGGAACAACTTATTTCTTAGACATTTGTCTTTCCCCTTGGTGTGTTTTTGCCCCGGGCACATCACTCCATAGAGTCAGCTAGAGCCTTTGGAAATGGCCAAATAGGAAAGCTCTGCCCGGGAAGGGTTTTTCACCCCATGTGCCTCGTTAAAACCTGCAAAGGGGGCAGGCTGGCTAACACCACACAGCTGAGGGAAACAGGAATGCTGGGAATGCAATAAAAGGCAGATCCCCCACCTCCTCTTATGTCTGTTGTTGCTTATGGGATGGTGGGATCTGGCTGGACTTGGTCCTGGGCTGGTTGCTCCTGACACTCGACTCTCTGCACCCTTGTGGAGCTGCAGTCCTGCCCAGCACTCTGGCCAAGGCAGGTGGGTGTTTGCTGTGGGGTGCTGGACCCTCGGCTGTCTCAGCACTGCCCGTGTCTGTCTGTGGGGTGAAAGTGCTGATGAGGCAGAGCTGTGCTGGCTGTTGCAGCCTTGGGCTTGTCCCCAGGGGTCCATTTTACCTACCCTTCTGACCTCTGCTCATTATTCCAGTACGCAGGGTGGGATCCCACTTTACTGTTTCCCTAACAACAGCTCAGGCCAAGGAATGGTGGCTGTGGTCTGTGATCGTCAGAGCTGTCACATGAGAGGAATAATTAGTTTCTCTCTGCTGTACAGCTCCATCCTTCCTCCAGCCTGTGGTGCTGCTGGAAGTGCAGCAGCATTCCCTCCTCCGGTGCTGCTCCCTGGTCACCTCCTTGCAGTGGCAGCGAAAGAAAAGGCCAAGATCTATTCTGCTTTGAAAGTACTGATGAATATGCAAACTATTAGGGCTGAAATATTGCTTATCCCTGTCACGGGGTGTGCACGGAGCTCGTGTTTGTGCTGCTGCCTGAGGATGTAACCAACAGCAGTGTGGGGCTGAGCAGCTTAGGGAAGATTTAACTCTTATTTCTATTCTGGATGCCGAATCATTAATAAGGTTGTGGGGATGTTGGGGGCCTTTCCCAGTGCCCTCCTCCCACTGCCATGGGGTCTGGGGACCTGCTGGCACGGTTTGACTCCAGCTATTGATTGGGGCACAGCAGGGTAATGCTGCATCCCGAATGGAGGCAGTTGCTGATCATTATGGCATGAATTAGTGCATGTATTGTGAAGTTGGTGTGATTTGAGATGAAATGTGACCTGTGGGCACAGGCAACACATTCTAATGTATTTGGGGATGCTGGGGCTGCCGAGCTATTGCTGCTGGTACCACGCTGATTAAACCCCAGCTCGCTCTGCTCCCATTGAAATCAGTGGGAGGTCTGTCATTGCCTTCCGTGAGTGCTGGACCGGATCCAGCCTGCACTTCACGGGATGCATTATTCCATAGGATTAGAGAGGCACAGGGAGTGGGATTCCTCTCCCTCGCTGATCTCTACTGCTTAGATGTATTCCTTGGAGCTGGCAGGGACACGAAGCACCCGACCTGGTTGTGATGTCACCCCAGGGAGGAGATGGGTGGTGTTTGCTCCCGAAGGTTGACCGAGGCCGGGGTGCTGCTGTGGGGTGCAGTGAAACCTGAGGTGCTGGGCAGCCCCCCTTGATCCAGAATACCTGGTGGCACGGGGACATGGCTGGCAGGAGGCAGGATTCCTGTAAGCACTGTCTGTACAAAGTGTTTAACCCACCCGTGCCAGAGTCCCATTTGGGAATGACGAAGCCCCGTCTCACCTCGGAACCCTCAGAGGGGCCCTGGCTCTGCACTCGCTGGTCAGAAGGTGGCTGGGGAGGGATTTTCTCCGGTTCTTGATTTCAGACAAACGTTTGACCTCAAAGTGGTGCCGGGTGCTCTGGGCTGAATTCCCCTGGCGTGGGAGGCTGCTGGGAGCACCAGGGCATCGCCCATCGCGCCTGGCCCTGCCGCCCCAGCCCCACAGCCCAGCCGTGGGGTGGACGGTGACTCAGGGCCCCGTGCAGGAAGGGCTGTGGAGCGAGGGGGTGGCAATGACCCCCCCAGTGCTGCTGGGGAACTGAAGCAATCTGTTTATCGTGGAAAAACTGCTCTTTGCAGCAATTCAAATGGAAACTTCCCAGAATGAGTGTTGCAGAGCTTTCCCCTTGAATCACTGGGCCTCCCAAGAGCTGCTTTCTAAGACGATGCCCTCAGGAAGGCTGTCACTGGCCTGGCAGTGGCTCCTCCAGGCAGCAGCATCTTCATCCCCCCTCAGGCCCATTCCCACTGGAGCAGTGGCTTTCTCCAGGAGGACCAGGTATGGGGCTACCAGCACAGGGGTGTCTCACGAGCTGCTGGTCAGCCCCAACATCCCGTGCCAGGTGCTGGAAGCTCTGAGGAGATGGGCACCCCCAGCTCGGGGACCAGCCCGGGGTGGAGGCTCTGACTGCAGCACCCGCTGCCCTCTCAACAGGCTCTTTGCCTGGTTTCCCTGCCCGCTGGCTGCCTGTCACCCTTTCCATGGCTTAAATGAGTGTCCAAAGGTCGGGGGAATTCAGCCTCTGCCCGGCGGCTCACACAGCCGAGTGAATAAGGAGTGAGTGTGCCATGCCTGACTCGCTCCGCTCCCCTGGGTGCTTTTCATGCTGCGCCATGGCAAGGTGTGAGCTGGTGGGGGGCACAGGACCCTGCACTGCCCTCTGAGCCGAGCCTGCAGCACGAGGCCCTGGTGCTCCCAAGGGATGCTGCCAAGGGATGCTCGCTGGGCAGCCGGGCGCCCATCCCTGCAGGGGCAGGGCAGTGGGCACGCTGCCTCTGCCATGAGGCATTTCCGGGCCAGGGTAACCACAGAGTGTGTAAGCTCTGAGTTGTCAGCCCCGCAGACTGGGACAAGATAGGAAGGAGCCCAGTGTCGCAAGGGGTGGGAGGCCACGGAGGCGGGCAAGGGTCGGGGAGGAAGGGCAGGTTATGGCACCCTGGTGATCCCTGCTGCCGGGGATTTTTATACATTTATTCCTGCTGTCCCCATGGTGCTCGTCCCCATAGTAACAGAGCAGGCTGGCACTGAAGTGCTCGGTGACATCCCTGTTCCCAGGGGGAGCCCAGGACCTGCGTGGTCTGTGCCCCAACTCCTCAGTGGAGCAGCCCAGGGTCAGGCTCCATGTGCTTTGGAGTGTGTCAGGTGTTCCTGTCGCTGCAGCCCTGGGAGAGCACACAGAGCTGCTGGCCAAGAGGACGGGACCTGGCAGGACCCTGCGTGGGTGGGGGTGGCCGGTGGCAGATCCTTGTCCCCAGGGCCAGCAGCAGTGGGCACCTGCTGTGGCAGAGCCGGGCACTGCCGTGTGTGAGAGGAGCACGAGCCCGGCCACGGTGTGAGGGTGAGGCACAAACCACAGGGGTTTTCCAGCTGCAGCCGGGCTCTGGCAAGCACCTGGGCACTTGAGGTCAGGAGGCATGTGTGGCATGAGCTTTGTGAACCCAGGAGCAAGGCAAAGGTGTTTTTAAGGAGACCGGCAAGCCAGATCTCCGTGCAGATCCCGCAGCTGCTCAGGAGATGAGTCAAAGGATTCCTGAAACAATTAGAGCTGTGAGGTGCAGCAGCAACAGCACATCCACCATCAGCAGCTCTGCCAGGCACCCTTGGCCAGCTGCTCGTGCTTTCCCTTTAATAAGGCATATTAGGCAATTTCCCATTAAAAATGTTTATGGGAATATATAAATATTCACTTCTACAGAACTCGCCTGGCCCTTTGTGCACAGAGCAGTGGTGAGAGTGACTTGAATTGTTATAAATCTATCAAGAAAGCTCGAGATGCAGCCTGGTGCATAGTGAGATGGATGTCCTGGAGCCCCTGTGGGGACTGAGTCCTCCTGGTGTCGGGATGGCACACCTCGCTCTGCAGGACAAGGTGCCCCACAGAGCGGGACAGGCCACGGTGGGACCTGCGTCACATCCCGTGGTGCCCAGTCACAGGCAGCAGCCACGGGCAGGGTTTTCCCTCCTGTGATTTCCCGATGGCCGCAGGAAGAGCTTGCACAGACCTGATCTGGATTTAATCAAAGGAATTTTTTTTTCATTTGCTGTCTTATGCGCTGACCACCAAACCACATCCTTCGAGCCTGAGCCCAGCACAGTGAAACAAAAACTAGGCCAGGGCTTTTTGCTATATTTTCTTTCTTTTCCCTTAGTACATCAGTTGGGTGCAAAGCCGCACACACCTCTCCTCCAGCCCCTCCGTTCCCCACGGAGCATCCTCATGGGACAGCCCCTTTGCAGGGCAGCCTGGCACGTCCCCCACCCCATTACCCTGAGCAAACCACTTGCAGCTCCACGTGAAACCTGGGAACTATCCAGATTATGGCCACTGAGCACAGCGTCAGTGGGGAGCAAATATAGAGGAATAATAAGTAATGACGTCCTGGCAGATCATGTTGTCGGGACCTAATAAGGCCCAGCGTGGGGATTGTACTTGGCTCTCACCCGCTGCATTAAGCAGCTGAGTGTGTTGCAGCCTGACTGTGGGATCAGGGCGGACTGGAGGGGCCTGTCAGCAGAGCCCCAGTGCTGGTGGGAGTGGTGGCCGTGGTGTGACGCCGGTGCCAGCGCAGCATCTGACAGCATCCAGTCGTGATCTGCCTGCATAGGGAAGTTCTCACGTTTGCAGAACAGAGAGCAGCTTTATTGTTTTATTTTGCAAACCAAAACCAGCCGGGAGTTTCTGAAGCGTCTGCCATCCCCGCAGAGAGCTGTTTAGTCATGCCTGGTGTGTGTGCATGTGAGACAGTGAGGGGAGGGAGGCTTGAGGACTTTGCAAAGATTAAAGATTTATGCTGACCCTTGAATCTGATCCAAGGCTACTAATCTGTCCTGATCCTATCATCTGCTCAGGGTGGATCTATTTCACTTTCCTTTATGGTACTCCTGACTCATTGCACTCCCACTCCAGGCCAGTCCAGTGGGAATGGGAAGCGCTACCACATATTTGTTTGGGTTTGCATTTAAAGCTCTGGACCTGTAGTGGGTGCAGCTCATAAAGGAAACCAGTGTGGATAAGATATGGGTGAGCTGAATGCTTGGAAACCACTCCCAAACACAAGCTGAAGTGGTTTGAAATCAAGGTGGAGTGAAGTACTGAAGGCACAATACTTGGCAGCTACGCCCAGCGTGTGAGAAAGGCATTTAAATCCAAGGTGGTGAGGTAGGCAGGGCATCCAGCGTGCTTCCGACAGGACAGCTCGTACCTTGCAGGGTCTGCAGTGCCAGGTGTAACCTCTTCAGCAGAGAACAGGTCCCCACACCCCATGTGCCCACCCACCCTCTCCAGATCTGCCCTTTGCACCCCTGTGAGACCCTCCATGGGCCTGTGAGAAGCTGTGCTGGGGGTTCTGCTCCTGCCCTGGCACTGCTCTGCCTGGGAAATGCCCTGCTGAGCTCCACCACCCTGTATTGAGAGGCTCCTGATGGCTACTGGGGATTTAGTATGAAAAACTATGTGTAGAGGAGAATACAGATTTTGTTGAGGGCAGAACAAATCTCCTCTGCCCTTGCAATAAAACAAAAAAAAAGAAAGTGGTCGCAAGAGAAATAGGAGCTCTCCACCCCTGCCCTGCTCTGGCTCAGCCACACGTGTCTGGAGGAGGGCTGGGGATGCCGCAGCCGCCGTGCCCACATGCCAGCCGGGAATGGGGATGGATAACACCCGCTGGGCACGGCCGGCGGTCCCGGAGCCACAGGCAGGCAGGATCAGTCACACGGGCCTGGCCCGTGGCTGAACTGACCAGGAGATGGAGTGTGGTATATCCTATTTCAGATCCCCTGGGACATCCTGTTCTCCTGATAACTGATGATATGTAAATATAGCAAATGCAAAGCGAGGCACTTTCCTACCGTGCCATGCCCAGCCGGCATACAGAACAGGGCTGAGCCCAGCGGGCACTCGGGAACACCCATCTGCAACTGCGACACAGGCATCATGCTTTATTTTTAGGTTAAAATGAAGTTCCTGTTTGTAAGGCCAGAAGGGTTACAGGAAAAAAAATGATGAAGTGGGATCATTTACTGCTATTTTCTTTTCACGTGTCCTTCCTTCCTTCCTCCCTCCTGAGAAATAGGATGTAGCACATCACTATTCCAGGCTGCAATATTCGCTCGCGGGAGTGCTGGTTCCTGCTGCCTCCGAAGAGGCCCATGACGCCTTGTGTAACAAAAGGCACCGTCCTCCCAGCCCCGCCAATTACCCTTGATTTCCAGTTGCTACATGAAGGAGCTTATCTCATGTAAATGAAACACCGACCTCGCACTGACTCGCACTTCCTCTCTCTCTCAGCAGTTTTGGGGTGATGGGCAGGGCATGCCGGCGATGGAGATGGGGATGCCTCCTTGGTTCATCAATCCCCCTCCTCGCCGGGCCGCTGAGCAGACCCAGCAGGTGTGGGACAGGCTGGAACAAGGGGATGTATTTGGGCAGGTCGGCCAAAGCAGCCTCTTTAATGAGCGAAGCTGAGCACTAATGAGCATGGTGTGCAGCCCCTTGCCCCAGCAGCCACCCCTGCAGTCCTCCTGTGGCCGGGGGTCACCGTGGAGGCAGAGCTGCAGCCATGACTTTGGCAGGTGCCCACGTGCTTTTCTCCTTCCCGGGCTCTGCTAGGGAAAGGTAATCCCGAGCTGACAGGAGGGAGACTGCGAGCTGCTGACGGGAATTCCCAGCTGAGGGGTGTTCAGAGCGGTGGGAGCTTTGGCGTATGGATTAGGTTGCTTATATATACTATAGTGTGAAGGAAACAGGCGGTTTTGCTAATTCCCTTGCACTTTGGTTTAATAAAGTAGGATTTGTCTGGTGGGAAAGTGTAACTGGGATTTAAGCTGTGTGAGTCTCATGACTGGTGCTCGCCTCGCTGGGTGGGAAGCAGGGAAGCATTGGTCACATTCTGTCTCTCCTCTGTTCTCGTGTTTTTAGACATGATTTGAGTGCCCACAGCTTTGGATGAGCTTTATTTGGGATTAGGTTTATTTAAAAAATTCGTGTGCAGAAACTTGCACTGAATTCTGTAGCCCAGTTTTTCAGAACTGCAGTGCTCTATGTCTAAGGAGAACCAGGACCAGTCAGTTTGTCAGTGCCTTGTGACAGACTCATGTAAACTGAGAGGGGATAAAGAGGAGGGGGCTGGTACACAGAGAAGGGAAAGGTTAATATCTGGTACAGCCCCTGTTGGGAAAAAAGATCTTCCTGCTTCTGGTTTTAATGAGAAAGGCCCCAGTGGAGATGTAAAATCTGGATCTGCATCAAATCCTCCAAGTTCAGGGAGTTTAGAACGAAGAGTTCGGTCCATTCCATCACACGTCAGAGCTGTCTGCAAAATTCACATCCCAACACTTTGTTCCAGCCACGAATTCTGCCAAAGATGTGTGCTTAGATGTGAGGTATTTTGCTTCTTTTTCATCCCTTTTGCTAATTTAATTCCCAGATCTACATCAAGCTTTTCCGTCTTGGCTTTGGACGAGCTGGGACGCCTCGTTTGCAGTTGGGAAGCCTTGCCGTGCCCTCTGTGGAGGTCACCAGGCTGCACAGGGGTGACCGAGCAAAGGGGAGGCCTTGGGGTAAGGCATGGGGCTGGAGGATTGCCAGAGCCCACGTTTTGGGATGTGCTAGTGAGCAAATCATTACAGTGCTCCTGCCTTCTTTCCCTCCTTATTAAGAGGATAAAAACCAACCAATTATTGCAATATGCACAAATATGCCACTGATGAGGGCCCTGAGCAACCAGGCAGATTTTCCAAGCAGCCTTGAAGCAGCAAGACACAGCAGCCACATGCTGGGCTCTCCCTTATTTTTATTCTTTTCTGTTTTCTTGGTTGTAGAATAAGAGCTAATCAAAGTGATGCTCTCCAGCAGGCTTTTGTGTATGGCATTACAGCAAAATCCTAAATTCCCTTTCCTGCTCATGCATACAAAGCAGGAAGAACCAGGATGGCTGCAGACTATTTTCAGATGATTTAGCCAAGGAGAAAATAACTGAGTGCCTGGAAGAAGGAGCTTTTGATAGGAAATAACCTTGAAGTGCAGCTCTCTGACATGAGTGTGTGAGGTGCCGAGCTCCCTGAGATGGCCCTCCTCCATGAAATGGAACATGACTTCCAGAGGAGATGGCAAAGGACAAAACAGACATCCAAAGCACCCAAAATCCAATGCAAGAGAGACTGCAGAGTGGGCTGGGTGCTCCCTTCTTGTCCCGAGCAAGAAATGGTTTCAGCATGGACATAGGTGAAGTTTGTCCTGCTCGGTTCAGGCCTCCTACCAGGTGCTGAGACAGGTTGAGCATTTGGCTAGTGCAAATCAATGCAGCTCAACCGACTGGGTTCATGGGAGGCTGTTGGTACCTGTAGATATGTTGCTTCTTCCTCCACTAAAGACACAGGCATCCCTGGGACTTGCCCCTCACACCTGGAGCAAACTGGATGCTCCCTCACCACAAGGCAGGAGCGTGGGCATCAGAGAGTGATACCTGAGTGAAAACTCACCCCTCCTCGTGCTCCACTTCATCGCACCTGCTCTGCAGCCCTCTCCCTCCCTCACTTCAGAGTCACACCCAGTCCCCAGGGTTGTCTCCCCCTTGTCTGTGACAATGCTGGGGACAAAACCCCAAAGATGTTCCCGCTGGGCAGGCTGGGGCTGACATGGGACGGCTCACCACTGATCAGATCCCCTGCTTTTCTATCTGTGCAATACAAAGGAAGATTTGCTGGCCCTCGCGGTGCCCATGTGCCCAGGGAGGGCTGGGGTGTGGGTGCTGGCACTGCCAGCCCAGGGGACATCCTGGGTGAGGGTGAAGGCGAGGGCGTGTTCGAAGGCTTTGGGCAAGGAGGATGGTTTTGGTGAGGCTACATCCCCCTCTGCTGGAAAATCCAAGCAAAGACAGCAGAGCACCCGCCGGCCAGGGAGAAAACTGGGGAGAAAAAGGGGGAATAAATATGCAAAGAACACAAGTGATGCCCGGGGGGCCTCGGGACCCACAGGGGCCATTGTGGCAGCCAGCCTGGGCTGTACTGGGGGGTCACCTGCTGGCTGTGCTGAGAGGGCTCTTGCTGGGGACAGCCAGACCCTCTGCAGAAACTGGGGCCACCTCTCATTTGTGCCAGCCACAATCCCACTCCCTGTCATAGGGATGGGTGAGTGGGGCAGGCAAGTCCTGATGACACGGCAGGGTCTCAAAGCAGGCAGAGAATTGTGACTGTAGCTAAACAGAAGTGCAAGACAAAGTCAGTGCTTTGACACTGGGTTCAGAGCTGCCTCAGGTAGTGCCCAGGGCCCATGGCTGCTGGGCATGAGGTGCAGAACACCTCAGTGGGACTGAAAAAGTTGAGGCAACCCAAACAGTGGGCACTGCTGTTTGTCAGGAAGGGGATGCAGTGCTCTCTGGTTCTTGCCAAGCAGCTGGTAGGGAACTCTCCTTCCACCCAGGGGCTGGAGAAAGTGCCTCCCCTGTCACCTGGTCCCTGGGTGGGTGGCTCGAGGCTCGTGGCTCAGTCTAACCAAGGACCCCCGAGAAGTCCCTGCTATGGATTTCCCTGCAGTGCTGCTTCATCTTTCTCTGGTCATACAGGTGCCTGCACAGGTGCCCAGGGCTTGTCTTTCAGAGCCTCACTAGCAGGCTGTTTGTGCTCAGACTGGAAGAATGGGCTTGTTTCCTTTTGGATTTAAAACTTAAATTACAGAAAGGGCGAAATGTGGTGACTGAGCTGGCAAAGGCCCTGACTGTGCAATAAATCTGCAAGCATGGGCCTGGCTTTTGCGCAGGGGGCTCTCCAAGTGCCAAGGTCGCTGCTAATAAATCTGACTGGAGGACCAGGAGGAAATTTTTTTAAACTTACTGCAAACAGCAGGCTCTTTTTTAACCATCCTTTTTTCCCCTGCTCCCTTCTGCTGATTCATGCTCCTGCTGCTTTGCCACTGGGAGACGCCAGCATTCCTGAAGGTCATCACTTGCATGCAGCAGCTCACGCTGCGGAGTGTTTGCCAGCATCTAGGAAATCGAAATGCTAAAGTGTCTGCGATCATTTATACTTTCCCTGGCAGTGACAGACAATCTACAGCTTGCCAGCCACGGAGCTGCCACGTTTCCAGACTGCTACACTGCTCCAAGGTAAAGGAGGTGCATGAAAGGCGATGCCTCCCAAAGAACCCGACACCAGGTCACCTCAGTGGCACGAGATGAGGATTTTCACCTGGGTGTACCTACAGGCGGCATTCTTAGAGATATGGAAACCCAGGGTTCAGGCATGCACCCCTCTGACTTACACCCAAACCGTTCTGTCACCCTGTGATCCTGTGACATTGGGAAATGAGATCCTTGTGCTCACGTCAGGAGTCACACCGCTCCTGCCCCGTGTCCCTGGGGAAGCAGGGCTGTGCTGCCCTCACGGCCACCTCCCTCCCCTTCTCTGCCTCTGCTCCACACTGTGGTGGGGGCTTGGGGTTGTCCTGGGGTGCAGGAAGGAGGCAGGACTTTAGGGCATACTAGCAGCACGCACACACCTCTGAGGAAAAAAGTTACGGTTTAGTTTTCATGGCGTGTCTCCCTCTTAATGGCAAAGGGATATTTCTGGTTTAGCTCAAGCAGTAACAGTGCAACAGACACGCTTCGCTTCTTTTCAGGAAAGCAGCGAGAAAGACACAGTGAAATCCTTCCTTTGCTTCCTCGGGTTCTTTAGTGGGTATTTATACTGTGGCAGTACCCAAAGTCCTGGGTAAAATGATGGGTGAACACTCCGTTACAGGCTGTGGTAGGTTTAGGAACCATCAGTTATTTAATGTCCATCTCTTTAGAAGTGACCACTAATCATACCCTTTCCTTTAAGTCTTTGTAAGGGAAGGATGACACATACCTCACAACCACTATAATCTGTCTTGGATTATTTTGATAATATTTTAAGTGGGCCTTGAAAAAGAGATCTGAAAACAGCCCCCAGCAAGGCTCCAGTTTGTCCTTAGAGGTCCTCAGCTTCCCTAGATCCAAGAGCTTCTCCCTCGTTTGACAAGGGAGCATCCTGACCTGGAAGACACCTGCAGGCTCTTTATTTTACAAATATGCAGCTCGATCCCTGAAAGAAAATCAGTGGCCAGGCAAAGTGATGGCACAAACACGACATGTGGGTTTGGCTCCTTAAAGCAACAGAACGTGAACAAGCAGGAAAGCAAATTCTCAGCGTACTATTGACACTGTTTTTTGGCTGTGGCTTCTCGTTCGGCAGCAGGGGAGGTGCCACACAGCAGGCGTCTGTAACTCATCAAATCAATTAGTTTCTTTGTCTGCAGCAGCGAGCGGGAGGAGTTGTTCGCCAAAGACAAATTAAAGGAACATCCAGTAAGATACCCTATTCTGAGAGGAGCTGTCCTATTTTCTCATACTAATGACAGACTCCGAAATCTGTGCACAATTTAGCTCGTTATTAGAACTAATTGGTGCCAGGCATTCCATCCTCTCTGATAGGGCTAACCATGGGGATGAAATTTTCTGAGTTAATGAACCGGAGAATGGATTAAGAACTTTCAAAGTGCAGTTCATATCACAGCTTAATTGGAAGGAGTATATTAGTTGGCTTTTTTATGGATACAAAGGAAAGCCGTGTTTTGGGGTGGGAAAGCACATGCACAGCCTCCTTCCCTGCCACTGGGGAGCTGGGTATTTCTAATTTCAGCGTGGCATTTGAAGGCAGCACCTTCCCAGCATGCTGTCAGCTGGAAAGGAATGGCAACAGGCTTTATTCTCTGTGTGCAGCACTTGCTATTCCTCCTGCGTAAGGACCTGCAGGGAGAAACCAATTAGTGCAGGTCTCCCAAGGCCAGCGAGCTGCCAGGAGCATCCAGGGCCAGTGCAGGCACTGTGGATCCACATCCTCCACACTATCATGGTCCACCGTATGGTTCTGGTGTTTTCATGCCAGTCCCAATCTAGTTGCTTTTTTACACTTGTTTTACATTGTTCTGAAGAGTAGATTTGTGTCACCCGTGTTTCTGGCTCAGAGAAATAATTTTTTTCTGTGTGATTTAGAAATTTTCCTTGTGGCAGCAATGGATAAGGAGGACCCTTTGCAGGTGTCCCAGACACAGCATGTAACCTCGGGAGGGGGTGTCTGCAGCGCTACCCCAAATTCATCAGCTGCACGTGCTGCTGCTCTCCCTTCATTCTGGAATAGAAAGGTATCTGCCAGCTGCATACAGTATATATTTAAAATGTGTATCTTATAGATATGATTATATTACTTATCTATATGATAATAGTATTTATTTTATTTTTAAAATTTATATTTTAAAGATTGCTCATGTTTAAAAGCAGTCCTTATGTGTGATTTCTGTTAGCCAGGGGCTAGGATAGCTAAGCTGTAGCATTCCTCTGGGGAAAAAAAAAAAAGAGAAAGGCCTGTTAGGATCAGCTGGCTCTGAGTTCTACCTAGTTCTGTATTTGCTGCTCTTTGCAAATATGAACAACACCAAACAACCCAAAATTCCCAGGTGCTGATGCTTCTGCTTCCTTGGGTGCTGTTCTGCACTGTCTGAGCTGCTTGGCCCCTCTCCTTTCGTTATTCTCCCTCCATAAACCTACCCCACCTTCTTGCCCTGCTCCCCTTGGAGCTGGGATGTCCATATCCAGGTAGCCCAATCCATTCTTCACACATTAACTTAAGTTTTTAATATGCGTAAAATAATTTGAGAACCAGTGCAAAACAACAGCTGTTTTCCAACCTATTGGCAATCAACAAACCATATTCAGTACCCATTCATAGCCCCTAATTTGAATCGTGAAAGTTTTACTGCAACATCATGAGAAACCCTGAGGAAAAAGATTATACTTTGGGTAAATGGAAAAGATGCCTTGGGTGTCCTGTAGCCTCCTCATGTGTTTTTATTTCAGCTCCGTGTTCATTCACTCAGCCCATGTCCCTCCTGCCCAGCCTTTCACTGCACAGAGCACTGTGCAACCCCTGGAGACCTGGAGCTGCACAGTTGGTAAATTTGGGTTTAATGTGGCTGGGAACTGAAGTAACCTCAGTTACAGACACCTGACCAGCACGGCAGCAAGATCCATGGTAAATCACCCAAAAATGTCTGTGCAAAATTCACAGATTCCTGGTAGGAACTCCTACAGAAGGAAATTCTGGAGACCTTCTCCCTGGTTATGTGAGAATAACGTGGAATAAGGAGGTTAAGTGGGCTTTCCCTTTGGTTTTGGCAGTTCTGCAGGCACACACGAAGTTTTGTACTCCACTTGCTCAGAACCTCCCTGAGATGCCGTGGTGGGTATGCTGCAATCCCTGCTCCTCCGAGGCCAGGGCTGGGGGACAAGGTGGGCAGCGGGCACGGGGTGGCTTGGTGACCTCGGAGGGATTTCCCAATCCAAATGATTCTGTGGTTCTGAAGGGTGTGAGCTGACACCCCTTCACCCACACCGGCCCATGGCATTGCCTTAAGCTGTGCCGGGGAGGGTTAAGTTGGACATTAGGAAGAATTTCTTCCTGGAGAGGGTGACTGGGCATTGGGATGGAATAGAGTGGTGGAATCAGTGCCCAGGGGGTGTTCAAGGGAGGACTGGACAGCCACTTAGTGGTGTGGTGTGGTTTGCAAGGTGGGGTCGGCTCACAGCTTGGACTACATGATTTCGGATGTCTTTTCCAGCCTCAATGATTGTGATTCTGAGGGGTACGGACAGAAACCCCTTCACCCACAGCTACCTACGATGGCAGCCTGAGAGAGATCACTGCCCATGGCTGTCCATAACACTGGTCTGAGGGGGATCCCTGTGCCATTCTGTGCCCCATGGCGGTCTGAGGGGGATCCCTGCCCTGAGCTGTCCAGAACAGCGGTCTGAGGGGGATCCCTGCCCAAAGGTGTGCCATTCTGTGCCCCATGGCGGTGTGAGGGGGATCCCTGCCCTCACTCTGCCCCATGGCGATGTGAGGGGGATCCCTGCCCGCTCTGTGCCCCATGGCGGTGTGAGGGGGATCCCTGCCCATGGCTGTCCATAACAGCGGTCTGAGGGGGTCCCTGCCCTCACTGTGCCCCATGGCGGTGTGAGGGGGTCCCTGCCCTCACTGTGCCCCATGGCGGTGTGAGGGGATCCCTGCCCTCAGAGTGCCCCATGGCGGTGTGAGGGGGTCCCTGTGCCATTCTGTGCCCCATGGCAGCCTGAGGGGGA